>CM060952.1:106833165-106866228 GCA_030765055.1 Mantis religiosa
GTAGTTTGTTATATAATAATACTGCTTTATGTTCAAAGCTATGTGTGAATAAAGTTGTATTGTGACTTATAATGCGTAGATCTGATTTACTTCTTGTATTATGTGTATGTATCTGCGAATTTGTTTCAAATTGAGCAAGTACAATTCTTGTCCTAACTAGAGCTTCATATATATACACACATGGTAATGGAAGTATTTTTAGTAGTTTAAAATATGGTTTACAGCTGGTGGTGAAAGGAATATTTACTATATAACGAATAGCCCTTTTCTGCAGTCTAAATATTTTTGATACATCTTTAGCATTTCCCCAGCTAAGTATACCATAAGACATTACAGAATGAAAATAAGCAAAATAAATAATTCTCAACACATTTGTGTTTACAGACTCCCTCATTGATTTAATAGCGAATGTAATTCTGCTTAGTTTCAATTCTAGTTGCTGAATTTGTTTTTCCCATTTTAAATGTTCATCTAACCATATTCCTAGAAATTTGGTATTTGATTCATAGAGTAGTGATTTATTCCCTAAATATATACTTGGGAATTGAGCAGTGTTATTTAGTTTGTGGTGAAAGCCTATAGCTACTGATTTTTCTTCATTTATTTTTAGCTTATTTTTTAAAAACCAATCGACAATTTTTGTATTAAAAGTATTATTATAGCTTAATACCTCATTCGAGGTTTTCCCAGTCATTAATATGCTGGTATCATCGGCAAAGGGTGTCAAATTGATGTTCTCGCCCGTTTTATTTAAACCTAGACCTAAATCATTAATATATAAGAGAAATAAAAATGGGCCCAATATTGAACCCTGGGGCACACCTTGCTGTACTATTTTCTCTG
Source organism: Mantis religiosa (assembly GCA_030765055.1). Classification (NCBI taxonomy): domain Eukaryota; kingdom Metazoa; phylum Arthropoda; class Insecta; order Mantodea; family Mantidae; genus Mantis; species Mantis religiosa. The sequence goes on from CM060952.1 coordinate 106,834,009, forward strand.
AAGATGTTTTACTTTGAATTACACCTAAGTTTTTATCTACATAGTCTAGCTGTACAAATTGACGTCTACGTTCCAGATATGATCTGAACCATTCGTAACATATTCCTCTAATACCAACTGCATGCAACTTATCCAGTAGAATGCTATGGTCTACAAGATCAAATGCCTTTGTGAGATCAAGGAAAATACCCACAGGACACTCTTTCCTATCTAGTGCCCTATACACATTCTCTAAGAATTTGGTCAATGCCGAGGTAGTGCAACTCCCTTTCCGAAAGCCATGCTGACATTGTGTTAAGATATTATACTTTTCGCAAAAGGAAACTAGTCGTTTATGCATAATTTTTTCTATCACTTTTGAAAATACAGATAAGATAGATATTGGTTGGTCTATAGTTGTTCATTATTTCTGTTGAACCTTTTTTGAATAGTGGCTTAACCTTTGAGATTTTAAAAACATCTGGGAAAATTCCTGAACTAAATGATAAATTCACTAAGTAACATAATGGTTTTAGAATAAGATGATGACACTGTTTCAGCAAGTAGTTCCAAGAGTACATTAACAGCAACTAATATGTGGCATTTCCTTTCTTGGAAGTGTTGAAAACAGTGTCATTAATCGACTCCCTTTAAATTTAATAATATGTGGCATATTTGAAAAACCATTTCTTCTAAGTTGTGAAACAGTAATATTATTGACTCTTCTATTCCACAATCTTCTTATCAGAGCATTCATGTTAACTCTTATTCTTTACTATTGTTATGATTTTATAGTTTTGTTTTTCAGAGATTAGACCTCTTGTAATGTTCCAGGTGAACTAATATGCTGTCAGCAGTATCCACAACTCTTTTGAATCTGTGTTTTGCAGTAAGTAGTGTTTTGTTATGCCTGATTGGAGGAATTTAGTAATAGTGGTGTCAACATTAATTGGAAAAGCTATTTGTAGTCGGCTTTTTCAATTAGTGTTTTGTTAATTAGTATTTGTTCAACAACCTCATTTGTTTTTTAAGTGTAACAGTAGTAATGAAACTCCCCACATATTAGCATCATATTTGAAATAAAGTAAATCCATGATTTTCCAAATAGACCACATTGTATACCAGATGACCAATGTATAAGTGGAATGGTTGCTATAAACACAAACATGTTTCACATCTAATATTCTAACATTTTAATTTCAGAGGTTTTGATCTAATATTTAAGATAATGTTTTGCTCACATTCAAACATATTTGCAGGAATATTTATTTACTTTTGGCAGCAGCCTGATTAATGCAAATTGTAACTAAAGATTAATCCAAGGGCTCAGGCAGTAAACTCCAAGGCTCCAAAGATATGTTAAACATTATAATTCTTGAAGTTTCCAAAATCAAATATGTAAACTAATTGTAAATGAAAAAAAAAAAAAAAAAAAAAACACAGAAAATTATCTTTGCAATTATCTGAATCTGTTTTCAGAGGCCTGAATGAGCTGTTACTTTTGGATTTAAGTGACAATCACATTGAGAAACTGGAAAAAGGTACTTTTGGTGACCTATCAAATCTTCAGTATCTCAACCTTCGAAATAATGAAATCAAGAACCTGGAGGACGGCGTGTTTCATAACTTGGAGCGTGTAGCACTTCTAGATCTTTCCAATAATGATATAGTTGCCATTGGGCCAGAGCTGTTTAAAGGCAGGTGCTATTTAAACATACTTACAATTTAGGGGAAAGTCACCCGGTATCAGACAGAACTCTATATCGGAAAATATTAGTTTCTGGTTTTTAGTACAATGTAATTTAGTTCAGGTAGTGTTAGACCTTCTAGAGGCAAGCTGGAAAGGGAACACTCTGTGACTATGATGAAACAGTTGATCATGTAAAAGAGAAGTTTCTTATTTCTGACCTGTTTCCTGCTAAGGAAGATAATTTTGTAAACCTGATACTACAATACTGGTTAGTCAAATATAATTTCAAGCATTGCAAATTATTTACGTATATTAATTTAAAAATATGCATGAAGACATTTCTTTTCTTTAAATGTGTTGAGTGTAGTGACTTGTTCATGTTTTATGTGTAACACACCCAATATCGGACAAGTTTTCAGAACATGGTATTGGACTAACGTATTGGTAGCTTTCTTATCAATTCTTTTATTTCATTTGTTTCATAAATATATGTGGAGGAATAGAGGAAACTGAATGGCAGAAAACACGAAGTTAGCAATTGATGAAGTAATGGGAGGAGGGGCGGGACTAAGCATTAGGGAAGCAAATGAGTAGTGCTATGTTCTTAAAAGCACATTAGGGGACAGACTGAAATTAATTTATGCAGAAAATAAAACAAAGGTGAAACCTGCCATTGGTAAATATAAAAGTACTTTTTCAGAAGAGAAGATGATGCATTTAACAACCAAATAAAAATGTTAGATAGCCATCTTACACCTCTCCAAAATAAGCGCGCACACACACACACACACACACACACACACACACACACACACACACACACACACACACACACACACACACACACACACACACACACACACACACACACACACACACACACACACACACACACACACACACACACACACACACACACACACACACACACACACACACACACACAAACACACACAAACACACACAAACACACACGCACCCACGCACGCACGCACGCACACACACACACACACACACACACACACACACAAATTCAGAAATTAGCATTAAAGTGTGCAGAATGGAGCTTTTAAGTCAGAATTTTCTTGGTGTGGCATCTACTCCTTGAACTGCAACATTTTTAGCCGTTTCATGAACAAAGACTGAGAAAAGCACAGAGCTTTGAATATAAACAAATGATTGCATTGTTTGCGGTGAAAATTCCATGAAGATTGGATCCAGTGCCACATATGCAAGGGTTGGGCCCATGAAAACTGCGCCAAGTCTTGAAGGGAATCTTCTTTATTATAAATGTGACATTTGTGTTAAAAAGTAATACAAAAGTATATTGAAATAACGAAGTGATCTTATAATATTCAGGCTATCCAATATTGGGTTCCTTGTTTACATATTGGGGAAAATGTGATATTTATAAATGTTTAAAGTTCTCTCCTGTGAGCACTTACTGTGGATAACACATTTGCTAAAATTAAATACATACAAAACATGTTTTCAAAAATAATTTTTAATATTGATTGTACTCATTTCCAAAGTCATTATGGAATAAAAAACAAGTATCTGATACTGGGTACCCTTCCACTATTTACTTAGGATGAATCGGTGATATTGAAATATTGAAAATGCTCACATTCTTATAATACGGCTCAAAGTTCTTGGACTATTACTAAAAATCACATCAGGTAGTTCATACTAAGGATATTGTTGTGCTTTGGTCTCATTTCTGTTTTAATGTTTTCAGAAATCTTTCACGATACCAGCCACGATTTACACTCCTTTATTTCAGATGAAAAAAATTACTAATGTTTTCACTTTCTGAACAAGTGATTAAAAATTACTTTAATTCACACTATGTGCAAACATTCTTCGTTCTACTTTCAAAGGTGTACAATTTAAAAACCTTCAAAGTTAATAAACTAGCATCTTTAAGGTGAACATCTTAGTACAGTGCAAAGAAGTTATTCAGATTTACTGCCATTATTTCAATGTTGCTTTACATTTCTATAAAAGGTTGGTTGTTTTACTTAGGAGAGTTCATACAACTAAAGAAAAGATATCTTTAACTTCATATACTTAACTCCAAGAAAGTGAATCAAAATTATTACTAAGGGGCGGATTTCTATGATCCAAAAAATGGAAAATATGCATGTATTTATGACCTAAAAAGTCGCTTAAATATGACCTAAAAAGACAAAAGTATGGCCTTTATAACTTAATGATTTATTAATCCTATTATATTAACTAAGAATTAAACATTAAAAATTAATAACTGTTCGTGCATAAACATTTGTAATCGTTTTTGCATAAAAAATTGTCTCTACTTCTTAATTCAGTAATTCAGCACTTTTTGGAATCTGTAAGTTTAAAAAGTTCTAAAACAGAGAACAATACTTATTGTAACTTAAGAAAAGAATAATTAAGAGAAGTAAAATATTCATACCTGGGAGTTATTTTTCATCAACAGCAAAATTACATTGAATGAAAATGTGCATTTTAAGTTGTCAAACTGGAAGCCTCTTCTGTTGTCAGAGAGAATGTTCTTTTATCTTGGGAACCAATGTCCACATCACACGAGGTTATAGGAGCATATTTCAAGTAAATTAATTCATCAGGGTAAAATTTCGGTTCAGAATCGTCAAACTTTGCTTCAAGCCCACAAAGAATATTAATGATCTTGGAAAGGATAGTATAATCTATATTCTTATAGATACTCTTATAGAGTAAACATGAAACATTCAATGCCATGGCCGGGGTTTTATTAAAAACCTTTCTATCAAAAACCTTAGCCTATATAGGGCTAGTGTGGAGAAATGATTAATTTCCATCAATTAACTAAAATAATAAGAGTTAAATGATGAATCCTGGAACTCAAGTACTTACGATAGTATGTCACCACAAACGGTGTGTCTCAAATGCAAGAGCCCCTAGTGGTCTACCGGGGAAATATACGAGTCAAATGGAGAATTCAATGTCAGGACGGCACGTTGGCCATGGTAGCTTAATGGGTTAGAGCAACTGGATGGAAACAAGGAGATCCGTGGTTCAAATCCTGGCCATGGCATTGTATTTTTCATGACTCTTTCTATTAGAAACCTTATCCTATATATGGCTAGTGTGGAGAAATGATTAATTTCCATCAATTAACCAAAATAGGGAAGTGTGAGATTAAAACATTAGACTTTGAGTCCTTTGTCCTGCACGAACGTTTGCTACCTGCTAAAGGAATCTTCAAAAAACAAGTGGGCAGTGCTGCTACTCTCTTTTATACAGACATAATGTTGGTTTATTTATTATATTTCTAATCGGCTGCTGACTAAACTATAACAATCCTCAAAATATGTCCCAAATATGACTTTATCGTGGAAATAAGCATAAATATGATCAAAGTTCTGAAAAATGAGATATATGACTTTTAAGACCCAATAAATGACATATCATAGGAATCTGCCCCTTACTTGTTACACTCTGGCTTCTGAAAATGAACAACTTTTATTTCTGATAAGAGTTCACCCTCCTGATGTTTCACATTCCTGACTACACTTTGTTAAAACTGAGATATTTCTAAATGACTGTTTCTTTTGGGACAAATAAATAAACTATAATAATGTAGTTGAAAATATATATTAGTAATGGTTTAAAGCAAGTAGTAAAAATGTTTGTGGATAGTTTGTTTCTTTGGTCAGTGGTCCTTAGGTCTGATTTAAAGAAATAACAGATAAAAGTGAGGAGCATGTGATAAACTTGAACCAAGTCCAGCTTGCTTCCGCAGAGTATTCAGAGCAAATAGGTTAAAGGCTGTTTTTAAATTTTGTTGCTTAATGGTGTTGATGTTTTCAGGAGTTAATCTGCTTGTTCTTTTGACATCACTTTGTTCCACTATATAGAGCATTTTTTTGGAGAAAGGCAAACATTTCATTCCTTTAAGATACTAATCTTGCAGTTATCAAGAGTGCCTCAGAATTGATTTTAAAAAGGTTTACAACAAGTGCTGGATCCTTAGAAGAAAGGACGCTTGAGAAAACCAGAGATGAGGAGACTCCACCTACAAGAATTACTTTTGCCTCCATTAACACTCTTCAGTGTTACACAACAGAACTAGGGCAGAACTAATCTTCCTATGTCTATGATATTGAGCCTGCAAACCGTGAACATAGTCTCACAAATGGTCTCTCTGGCTCCAAGACAAAGTACATTTTTTTAGGTATAATTTTGCTGATCTACATGTACATGACTAACCTAAGCAAGTTTTTCCTCTCAGAACTGACACAGTTGAGGCAGACAAATACAACAGAAGATTAGTAAAGACAGTTGCTACCGACTTTCACAGTTCTACTTCAGTGTTGTTACATTAGGGTGTATCAACTTTTGACTGCAGTAACTTGGGTCAAACTACATGCTTTTTGTACCTGTGGAAAGCCATATAGCATCTACCATCCACCAAATCCATGGCATTATCTGTGCCCTTGATGGTAGATAAACCCATTTTTTGACATCAATGCTCAGATGTCATCATGAGTTCTCTATGTTCTGTTACTACATTTGGAAATCCGAAATCTCAGCACTCATCAAAAATAAGCACTGTAATTGTACTGAAAGTGAACTGGATGACTGGTTCAAGTATTACACTTCATATAACTTTTAGTTATAGTATTGTAACATTCACTTCAAAAGGCCACTAGCTCCATACACAGCAATAAGCACATACTCTCACTTGACAGCAGTACCCAAGAATCACTGACAAAATCTGTTGAGTGTGGTCTACAAATGTTAAGAGACTGTACAAGGCATGATCTTGTGATGTTTCTGCTTGAAGTCCAGTAATGGTTCAAATTTAGTTCCTCATATCTTGCTTTAATATTTAGAAGCATTCCTATGTCTACCTATAACTACTAAAAATGCTTTGAGCTATATCATTACAAGGTATGCATTACCCCAAAGCCAAAGAAGATTTTTTTTTTAAATTTAGTTCTCCAATGTTAAGTCATATCGGACAATGAATGAAATGGGTGAAATGATGCTCAAATGATACCCGGGTCCAGAGAGCTTAGAGTTACCATTCATCTTTGAAGATAAGGGAAAACCCCAGAAAAAGCTTATCCAGATAACTTTTCTTGACCGAGATTTGAATCCAGGGCCAGTTGGAATGTGAGGCAGATATGCTACCTCCTACTGTACAGAGGTGGGCCCCAAAAAAGAATAAATTAATACTGTCTGCTATTTACATTATATACTCATATAGAAACATGTTCCTGGATTATTACTTAAATAAATGTAAAGAATGAAATTTGCATAATACTGTAAGAATTGAACAACTTCTAGAATGGGTGGAAATTGAAGTTTCTCATGCTGTAATGTTTTATGTTAGCATCTGCATTTAACATTTTTTTTTTGGTGTACCATATACTATTCTGAAAATCACAAAGATTTCACTCTCTGCAAATTAAAGGGAAAATAAGTATTAACTTTAGGTAGTTTACTGAATATTTCTGTATACCATTGTGGTACATTTGTGTCAAATTGATATTAATTGTTATAGATATGGTAGCATTGCAGCAGATCCAATTGGACCACAATGAGTTGCGTACTGTATCACCAACTGCATTTGATACTTTGGAGCATTTAGTACATCTAGACGTCACTGAGAACTGGCTAAAGATTCTGGAACCTGGAACCTTCAAAAACCTGGACAAACTCAATTCCTTGGAACTGGATGGCAACACCATTACAGAATTAAAAAAGGGCTTATTTGAAGGCCTGTCTCAGCTTTCCTATCTTACCATGGGTGACAATGAAATAACCAAGATAGAACCAGGAGCATTTGCTGGATTAGGCAAAAAGAAGAAGGGAGAGAGTGGAGTAAGGATTAGTCTGGAGAGGAACCGTATAGATGCCATACCTTCACAAATCTTCCAGGGTGCAAAGAATATTCGCTACCTCAATCTGGGCAGCAATTCCATCACCAAGATTGCACCAGAAGCATTCAAGGTTAGATTAATTATGACATTTTATACAATGTAACAGAATAGCTATTCCCCCTTTTCAGTTCATAATATCACATTTCTTTATGGTTTAAAGTCAAATTAATACATCTTCAAGAAATTTCTTCAGGAAATATCTATTCCATAGCACATTCTACAGAGTTAGAAATTAAGTCACTATATAAGCAGCCTTATGGTGCTGGTATGTTTTACTCAAAAGAGTTGGATGGAAATTGTTAGACTTATTACTTTACACAAGCCTTTCACATGGATCAATCAATTCAACCTGTTTTCAAAAGTAAATAAATGAGTAAATAATAAATTTTTAATTTAAAATAATATTTTTCGAACTTTTAATAAAGAAGTTTTTTAACTTATAAAAATGCCTAAGCAACAAATGTTTTGTAAAGATTTCATCTCCAGCCTCAATTGGCAAGTAAAAGTATTCTCACAAAATAATTTTATGGGCCAAAATACCAAAGGCTATATATATAATCAAGGATATTTGTTGATTATTGCATGCAACTTGAAGAGCCTTACTCACAAACAGACTATGAACACTATATGAGGGCGTACATGGAGTACTTTTGAGGAGAAATCAACAGGGATTTGATTACAAAAACTGGAAAGAATCTTCACCATTAAATATATAACTCTGGACAGCTTCGCTGTAATATAGTTGATATGGGGTTGCCATGTCAGCCTATTGTCCACAACCACACCTAAAAATTTTACATTCCTTGAACAATTTTCATAAGAAGTCTCACGCAAACTAAATGTAAGTTGTTCAGTTTTGTTCCCATTTAGCAGGAAACCATTGGCTCTAAACCAAGTATTTGCATGCCTTAGAGTATCTTCTGTTAGCAAGTTAAGGCTTTGATAATCGGTACTGGTATTCAAAAACGTGGTATCATCAGCATACAGTACAGTATGGGACTTTAAGAAAGAAGGTAAATCATTAACCATTACTAAAAATAATAGTGGCCCAAGTATTGAGCCCTGTGGAACACCACATTTTAGCTCCACCATATTAGATTTCTCACCTCCTATACATACAACTTGCTTACGATTTGATAAGTATGATTCAAACAGTTTTGTTGCAATGCCATTAACACCATAAAAATTTAATTTGGATAATAAATCAGCATGTTTTACACAATCAAAAGCTTTGCTCAGATCACAAAAGGTGACCTGAGCAAGGCTTTTGGTTTCAAAAGCAGTTAATACTTTTTTAACAAGAGAGACAATGGCATCAGTTGTTGACCTACCTCTTCTAAATCCAAATTGTACATCACTAATTATTCCATTTTCATCAAAATAACTGCATAGCTGCTTGAACATGATCATTTCTAGCACTTTGGAAAATACTGGAATTAGAGATATTGGGCGATAACTAGAAGGACAATTTTTATCCCCCTTTTTATAAATTGGAACCACTCTAGAAAGTTTCATTGAATCAGGAAAAATTCCATCAATGAGGCATTTGTTTAGACAAAATGTGAGTGTATATAAAATATATTTGATTACCTTTTTAAGGAGACTACTAGATAAATCATAAATGTCCACACTATCTGATGTCCTAAGGTGATTAACAATGTATAATACATGCTCAGGGGTGACTTCATGAAAAACAAATCTACTCTGACAGTACCTAATATTACAGTGTTCAAGAATTTGTGCCATTGATTCCTTTGGCTTTACAATGTTTTGGCTAATTACATCAACTGAGTTTATAAAGAAATCATTTAGGTCATTAGGGGTTAACTCAATGGTGTTTCTATTATTAGTTTTAGCAACTGAATTAATCACCTTCCAAGCCGTCTTGCATTTGTTAGAGGCAGATTCAATACTGTTCATATTAGGCAGTTTTTTAGCTTCATTTATCATTTGTTTATATTCTTTCCTAATTTCAGTATACAAAAGTTTGGCCCTAACTGATTTTTCACTTCTGTATAAATCCAAATACATCAAGACTTTATGTTTCATATTTGCTAATTGAGGAGAATACCATACATTATTATGCTTTGCACGGGCATAGTTTCTTTTAGCCAATGTATTGATAGTGTAAGCCCGTTGGGGAACACAATTATCGAATGTATTTTTGAATATAGTAAAGAATCTTTCAAAAAGTTCATTTGCAGTTAATGAATTTTTCACGTGAGAATAGTACAGTAGATCATTCCACTTTATGTTCGATAGCATGTTTATAAAGTATGATATTTTCTCAGTGGTTACTGGCCTAGAAAATACAGTGATTGGCCTCTTTGGCAAATAAGATTTTGATTTTAAATTATTTATATTTAACCAAACTGCATCATGATCAGAGAATGGGAAATCTGTAGTATCACAGTTTAGAAAAGTCTCATTAATTATTACATAAAAGAAAGAATTTGTACAAAGGTACAAAATCTAAGGATTCAGCCATTAAGTTAGGATCGGAAAGAACATTAAATAATAATTACTGAGCTTTCAAAATAGTTTTAGTGAATTACAATCATGAAAAAAAAAAATTGGTAATTGTCTTTTCAGATAGTTGATTGACATTTGCTGAGACTCTACTGTACATTATTGGCACTAAGTTCAGTGGAGATTTTACCAGTCCTTTTGCTCAGAAATAGAGTGAAAAGAAAAAGGCTGATATCCCTTACCCAATGCAACCGAGCAGGATGGCTCAGGCAGGTTTGTCTGTGGTCCACATTCGGGAGGCTCAGGTTCAATTCACATGGCCAAACTATCTGACCCATGGATTTTTCCAGGTGGCCAGGCAAATGCTGGGTAGATTAATTACATCCCCTGAAATTCCTGTCCCTCCATTTCATCTCCATTATCATTTCATGTCATCTTTCATCTATTGGTCTCTTTAGGGCTCCAAGTATCAGGGTGTCTCGGTGGTGCATGGCAGGATGATGTGCTCTGAGTGAACCTATTTATCCTCTGGTTGGATAGTTGCCAATCTCCAAACACAGGTCTTGTGGTGGGACAGTTTCCGAAGCACAGTAGGATGGGATGTCTGTTGTCCTGGCCTGTCAGGGGAAGTTTCCATCTAAATGAAATGTAAGGTACCTGCCCTCTGTACTGTCGTGACTTCTTAGAATGGCTGCCCCGTATCTCCTTTTGCCTCATCCTTAAAACCCAGGGATGCCTCACTTGGGGGCCATAAGCATAATAAATCAATTGTGGTTTCCGTACCAAGCCCCCTCCAAACTAATCTAGTCATCCAGTTATGCAATGTATGTATATAAAAGCATACTATTGTAGAACATCCAATACCAGTATAAATACAGTATGCATGCCACAAAACTTTCCCTGCATGCACATGGCCCATGTAACCTTCATAGCATTTCCCCACACACGCGTCCTAAATCTATTCTAGTCATCAACTTGTGTCAGTCTTTCTCCAGTCCAGTTCAGAAGTAAATAACATTAGGACTGTTTAGAAATGTTTAGTTTTATTCAAGTGTTTTCAAATTGCCTCAATCATAGTATACAGTACCACAAAGAGTGTTTATTATGGTGCAATTGTGCTTACATATCTTGTACAGAAGTTGTAAGGCAATTAGAAACTAAACTTCCTGGTTGTGTTTTAACTAGAGAGCCCATTTGTTTGCTTGTAAATAAATTAAGGCAGAAGAGATCAATTCATACTAAGAAAAGAAAGGTATAAATGCATGTGCTCATGGAGAAGAAATTAATGAACTTGGAGAAAGTTTAGACTGGTGCCTTGCACAAGAAACTGACATTTCAAAAGCTTTAGCATTGAAAGTAGCAAAACTTTTAAAACTCAAACCATAAAAGGCTACTATTGTGCACAAATTGCTACCATGTGATACCAGAATTGGCAGCAAGCCAGGTGAAAAGATGATTAGAAGTCGACATTTCGGGAGCGTGCATCTCTCCCATCATCAGTATATCTATTAAATGTTATAACCACAAATGAAACACGGAACATAACACAAATATAAACAAAGACAAAACACTATCAAAATTTGCATTACTGAACAAAGGACTGTTTTCAGTAAATTAAATGCTAGGTCAGGAAATGGCATGAATATAGCAAATTAATTGGGTCAAAGAAACGTAACAACTTAACTTGATTAACAAGCTGTATTGATCTTTGCTTCTTAAATCAATGGATTTCTATTTTTAAGGTCGGTTTCCAAGAGGAGCTGAACTGAAATCCAGCATCATGATTAAGCGTGCTCCTTTCAGAAGAAATGGCCAAAGCCTCCTTAATTCTCCGCTCCCAGTAACTGTTGCATATTGTCAAGATGGTCGTCTCCTGAAAATTGGCTCTATGGTCGTTATCAAAACAAAGCTCTGCCAGCCCAGACTTCTCAGGTTGCATTAAACGAATGCTCCATTCATGTTCGATTATTCTGGTAGTGATGGTCCTTCCGGTTTGTCCTATATATGGCGTGCCACATTCACAGGGAATACGGTACACTCCCGGAACTTGGAAGTCCAGTTTGTCTTTCACTGATCTCAACAGATGTTTAATCTTCGGAGGTGGCTTGTGGATGATTCTGATGTATTTGGCGAGAATTCTGCTGATTCTGCCGGATAGCTTACCGGTAAACGGAATGCAGGCTGTAGTGGTAGACTTATCTGATGCTTGCTGTATTACAGGTTTTCCTTTCCTAGCTTTGGTGATCGAAGCTTCAACGTCATATTCGGAGTACCCTTTTTGACGGAAAGTGAGTCTCAGGTGTTGTAATTCCTGTTTTAACTGCCTGGGATCAGAGATAGACATAGCTCTGTGGGCCAGTGTATTGAGAACTCCCAGTCGTTGAGACTTATTATGGAAACTATGAGCGTTCAGATAGAGATCGGTGTGTGTAGGCTTGTGGTATACAGCATGCCCCAGTGTACCGTTGCTGGTTTTTGAAACAAGAATGTCCAGGAATGGAAGATTTCCATCCTTCTCCCCTTCCATGGTAAATTGTATTTGAGGTCGAAGACTATTGAGATGCACAAGAAAGCTAGGCAAAGTGTCTGGTCCATGTGGCCAAATTACAAAGGTGTCGTCCACGTATCTATAGAAATGAGATGGTTTAAGTGGAGCTGTAGTAAGTATTTCATGTTCTAGGTGTTTCCATATAGAAATTAGCTATAGCTGGTGACAAAGGGAAACCCATGGCTACTCCGTCTACTTGTTCATAGAAAGTACCACCAAACAAGAAGAAAGTGGATGTCAGGGTATGTCGGAAGAGCTCTATGATATCAGCCGGAAAATGCTCCTTAAGAAGTTGGATGGCTTGCTGAAGTAGTTCTCTTGTAAATAGAGAAACCACGTCGAAGCTGACAAGAAGATCAGAAGGGCCAATGGTAATATTCCTAAGTGTATGTACAAACTGTATGGAGTTACTCACATGATGTGGGCAATCACCTACCAGAGGTTGTAACAGATCAGCCAGGTGACATGCCAGCCGATATGAGGGCTGCTCCTGGCGTCCATAATGGGGCGTAAAGGAACGTCCGGTTTGTGGATCTTTGGAAGTCCATACATTCTAGGAGGCCTGGAACCTGACGGTGATACTGCCTTCTTAATTTCTGAAGTAAGGCAGGATCTTCTAATACGTTGTATAGTCTGACATTTGTTGGGAGAGATAGGATTCTTATCGAGAATCCTGTAGGCCGGATCATCTAAGAACTGCTTCATTTTCTTTAAGTATTGGGCTGTGGAGAGAATCACAGTGGCATTACCCTTGTCCGCCGGCAAAACAACCAAGTTTTCATCATTCTGAAGTCTCTTAAGTGCTAAACTTTCATCTCGGTAGATATTGGGCCTAGGAAGTGCCTTGTGAGTGACAACGGCGGTCACCGCAGTGCGTATTTCTTCGGCACTATCTAAAGTAAGTTTCTGAATAGCGGATTCCACCCCGCTGATGATATCAGCAACTGGAAGATAACCTGAAGTTGGCACGAAGGATGCCGTTCCGTCTGTACCTTCCAGCCGAATCATAGTCAACCTCACGAACCAAGAATTGGACGAACCCACTATCTCCGTTTTGCCGAAAGGGTCCTCAATTTTCGGGAGACGACCATCTAGGCAATATGCAACATTTACTGGGAGCGGAGAATTAAGGAGGATTTTGCCATTTCCTCTGAAAGGAGCATGCTTAATCGTGACCCTGGATTTCAGTTCAGCTCCTCTTGGAAACCGGCCTTAAAAATGGAAATCTGTTGATTTAAGAAGCAAAGATCAATACAGCTTGATAATCAAGTTAAGTAGTTATGTTTCTTTGACCCAATTAATTTTCTATACTCACCCATTTTCTGACCTGGCATTTAACTTACTGAAAACAGTCTTTTGTTCAGTAATGCGAATTTTGATAGTGTTTTGTCTTTGTTTACATTTGTGTTATATCCAGTTGTTTCATTTGTGGTTATAACGTTTAATAAATATCCTGATGATGGAGAGATGCACACTCCCGAAATGGCAATTTCTAATCGTCTTTTCACCTGGCTTGTTTCCCGAGAAGAAAGTGAGCATATTTGTCGCCAGGAAAGCTTCAGGTCTTATTTTTATTTTAGAATTGGATAAATTTCTGTAATTGGATTTTGAGAAATCATAATGATGGAACAATCAATCCACAATTTATATTGTTCAGTGACAAAGCATGGTTTCGCTTACATTGTCTAATGTCACAACATAACTAATATTATACTGCAGAAGAACCCAATTTTGTTCTTGAAACTCCTTTGCACAGTCAAAAAGTCAGGATATGGTATGCAATAAATGGATACAGAATAACAGGATCAATTTTTATTAGTATAGTATAAATATAGAAAGATACAGAAATAATATACTGGCATCATATTTTGAACAGCTGACAGACATTAAATATTGATCTGGGTATTTCCAGGAGGACTCAGCCACTGCAGATACAGCTGATGAATCCTTACAGTTTGTTCCAGAACAGTTTGAGGATATAATTATTATTAGTAAGGTTTATGGCCTACTTGGTCCCCTAATCTTACAGCATGCAATTTTTAATTATGGCACAACATGAAAACTAAAACACTTGTTTAAAGTAATATCCGTCTATTAGATGGAGAAAGGAACCTTACCTTTACAGTAATATCCGCCTGTGAGACGATGTGACATATGCGTGCAAGTAAAACAATACTTTTGTGGAAGTAAAACAATGATGTCCATGCAATACAAAATTCAACTCACAAATGAAACATAGTTGGAATATCAGATCAAATTAGCAAAGCACGTGCACCAATTATGTATTGATAAATTTTATACCTGCCTGAGAGACAGATGTTACCAACTACGGTTTAAGACTGGGAATGGATCTCCATTGATATATAAAATATTAAATACCTATATGGAAATAATGCCTCACAAAGTTTGTCCTTACCTGAATTCTGGTTTGCTCTAAAGTGTAAGTTACTGCTGGAAGTGAACCAAATGTGCTCTATGGCTTGTGAATAATTTCATGAGTCTGACCACATAGTGATGCTAATAGGTATTCCCAGTAAGTTAGCAAAGTTACTAATAATGAGCTAATACAGACGAACCTCTTACATCTTCCCAATCAGTCACTAATGCATAAAGAAGTTTTCCTTAACGAAATTCCCTCAATCTTCTGCAGCAATTTGTTAATAATAAGCAGTGCTTTACTCATGTGTTTTGTACTCTATTTGGGACCTTAGGCATTACTGTCCACCTAATAGTGGAATATAATGTTTTGTTTACTTTTATGCTTAAGTCACTGTTTTGATGATTAAAAGCTGATATATTACAGAAGATATCAGACTGAAAATAATAATTTGGGATACTCACTAGTAATTATGGTATTTACAAGGGCACTATTACTGTATTCACCTAAAATTTTGATGGTGTAATGGCTGCTATAAACCATGTGCACAAAAATAACTGCTGTGGAGTAGAACCAGAAAGCCTAAAATTGAAGCCTGGAGAGTGCCACCTGCAAGTAGCTGCTGGACATCCTTTATGAACTCTGTGCTGGCGCTCCTTACATATGACATGTATAGACCGCTCCCTGCAGGGGTAAACAATCCCTCCCATACAAGGCTGTGTTATTATACCTATATGTTCCCACATATTCTGGACTCACTTTTAGGTACTTCCAGCTAAACTCTGCACCCAATTTTTGGTGCACAGGCCCCACATAGAGCAGAGATGATGCCATCAAACTCTCAAGTGATTACAGGTATGAGCATAGTGGTAGTTCCCTTACTAAATCGTTATATATGATCAGTGAACTTAGATGTTATTTTATTTATAATTTTCAAGAAGTTTCTCTTAAACTTAAAATCTCGTTGTTGTAGGGTCTGAATACTCTGGAATATCTCATCATGGATGGAAATCAAATTTACAATCTGGAGAGAAATGCTCTGAATGGATTGGCAAAAGTAAAGCTGCTAAGTTTAAAAAATTGCGGCATTGCTCATCTGGATGATGGTATCTTCTCTCCAATAGGAGAGACTCTCCAGAAACTATCTCTGGATGACAACAATATCACCATCATGACAGAAGGACTGTTTGCAGGTCTGCGTACTGTTGAATCACTGTCCTTCTCTGGTAACCACCTCAAGGAGATTGCTTCTGGCACATTCAAGGACCTCATTAAACTTAAAGGCACCATGGACTTGTCTGAAAACAATCTTAAGGTCCTTCATAAGGGAACTTTTGAGGGTCTTAATAAAATTGATACGCTTCTCATCAACAAGAACTCAATCAGTGAGATCGAACCTGAGGCCTTCCAAGGCATGGGAAATCTTGAAGTGCTCGTACTTGACCACAATAACATACATAGTGTGGCTGCTGAAACCTTTGAAGGTAATATTGAATCCTTAATTAAAAGACTCTTTTGTTAAATATATGTTCTATACTTTAAAAAAAAATGAAATGAAATATGAATTAAATGTTCAACATTTACAGTTTGCCCTCAGAAGTCAATCTGTTCCTTATTTGTTTTCTAACCTCACTCAGCAATGAATGTAGGTACTTGTTACTTTTGCTACACAAAAATATTCTTTAAATGTTTTAAATAAAAATAATAGTAACCCATCAAAAACAAACAATTCTTACATCAATATACTATCCCTCTGTCAAACTTCCCAGGCGTGTTTTCAACATTTTTTGTACAAGTTATTCTTTATCTCTGATCATTTATGGTATTCTTTTTTGGGTGTACTTTTCCGATACACAAGGAATAACAAAAGGAATGACTTATACATAAAATATATTTATTTCATTTATATGCAAAAATTGACAGGTTTATTACTCCACTGTCACTTTTTACATTAGAAATTAAGGGTAGGTACATGTTTTAAAGATTGTTGTCTCGATAATCAGCCTAGATTCACTGTTATTCTTCCTCTTGTTAGATTTTAGCTTGATGCAAAATAACTTTCTCTTAGGAAACCAGCAGAACTCCCTATTTGGGGAAAACTATTCATACCCAAGAATAAATATAATTTATTAAACTATGATGTCACATGAGAAAAGGATGTCATTGTGCAATATGTCCAGCCAAAATGGGTCAGAAAATCAAGGTTGATGATGAAAATAACAGTCTCTGAAACATGTCCAGTAAATTCTGACACAGTTAAGTTACGATAAAAACCTGTGAATTTTTGCATTTTAATGTTTCACTTCTCCATTTTTACACACGAATTGCCATAATTGGTTGCATTGAAGAAATATGTGTATATCTTAAAGTCCCATCTGTTTCCCATATGAAGCAAAGGGACCTCCTTTTTAATCACTGTTATACATTTGTTCTTTGTGGTTATTATCAATGTTTATCACTTCGCTTTCCAATAAAACTAATTCACTGTGTGATACAGCATATAAATTGTTTGGGCATATCATTTACTAGACACTATTATTTTCTTTTCTCTGTAAATTTTATAGCTTAAATTGAAAATAAAAGTTGCTAAATATAATTTACATAAACTGCAACTTTTCATTTTGTCTCATACTTCATAACACTAGGAAAAAATAAGATGTATCAAAGAATTTAAAATTCAACAAAGTAAAATATTAGTAATGCCAAATAAAACAAGAAGATAAGACAGCAGTATCATTTCATTTTTGGAATGCAAACTGAAAAATACCTAAGAACCAGAGTCAAAGAGCACTTTAGAAACATCAAAATGAAACATGAAGCTAAGTCAGCAGTAGCATTTCATTTTTGGAATGAAAATCATGATATTGATCCAAATCCAAAATTACTAAAAGGAGTGATAAACCAAAATTAACTGAGTTCTACTACTAGAGAGAAGAGACCAAATGACACAGATATCAATTGGAAAGAGGTTAAAGATAGAGACAATGGCTTTCGAAACTAATCCCTCAATAATATAAAAATGTAAGTGATGAAGTGTCAAAAAAAATTGATTACAAATAGTATTTTCAATTAAAATATAGATATTTAACACAGCACTTCAGGATCATGTGACATACTGGAAAGTGAAATATAACCAAAGGAGAGAACTTCTATGTAATTTTCTGTATATCCAAAATATCTCTAACGCAAAATTTAATTTATAAGTTCACACTGGGTTACCTGATAAATGAATTGCACTTGTATTAAAACTTAAAATTAAGGTGTGTCACTGATCCTAGTGCACAGAAGGAGATTTAAAGTAAGCCTGTTTGTTTATAGGATTTTCAGATATAAAATATTTCTATTCTAAGGTTTGAAATCTCTGTCATCCCTGTCAATGGAATACCATAAACTGAAGATCTTAGAGCCAGGAATGTTTGAAGATTTGAGTACCCTGACAACTCTAACTCTGACTGATGGAACCCTGGAGAAGCTGAGTGCCAATACATTCAGAGGAGCTGACTATTTATCCAGCATTGATCTAAGGAACAACTCCATCAAGGAAGTGGAGCCTGGTGCTTTCTCTAACTTGCAAAGTATTGAATTCATAGATCTTTCCATAAATCAGATTGAAGTCATAGCAGATGAGACATTCCTTGGCTGTAACGAAATGTCGGAGCTGTACCTCAGTTATAACAATATCCGGGAGCTTGGACCTCATGCATTCAAGTAAGTTCAGCAAGTGCCCATTATATTTCATCCTAGATTTCCTACATACACAAAAATTGTTGAAGTTTTATTACATGCATAGTTAAAATAACTTTTCATATTAGTGAAGTAAACTGTCTTAGAATTTTACAGCTGTAATTTCTTTCTCCTTCTGTTATTTTGTAAATGAGATGACTGATCTTCAATGGCCTACATTGTGATGAACAAATTATGAAAAACTAGAAAATAAATTAAGCTCAGGACTTTTTGTATTGTGATATTTAGCCAATTTTCTCTCAGTAGATACTAGTGAGTTAGTGCATTTTGTATTAATATATTCACACATTTCTTATGGCATCGAGCTGTGGAGACACACTTCCAAATTAAACTTTAACAGAATTTTTCTCCTACTGAAATGAGCTATGAGATACCTGGCAAAACATATACAAGTTCATGCAGGCCCTATTTTAAAAAATTAAACATACTCACTCTTCCCTGCATATTTATTTTGTGAACAATACTTTTTGTACATAACAGGAATACAACCTCCACTAATTCCGATATCCATACATATTAAACAAGGGGAAAGAATAACTATATAGTTAAATGTAACAGACTAAAACTTTCTGAGCATAAGCCCCAATACTTTGGTTCAAAACTACTTAACAAGCTTCCAGAATCCCTAAAAATACTGTGTCAGCTGCTAAGTTTAAATCTAAGCTGATTAAGCTCTTGTTATGCAGAGCCTATTATAGTATAGATGAATATTTTGATGACAACTTCAATGATTTTGAATAGATTATGTGTGTGTGTGTGTGTGTGTGTGTGTGAGAGAGAGAGAGAGAGAGAGAGAGAGAGAGAGAGAGAGAGAGAGAGAGAGAGAGAGAGAGAGAGAGAGAGAGAGAGAGAGAGAGAGAGAGAGAGAGAGAGAGAGAGGATGAATGACAATTTTTTTACAATGTTTCTTATACATAATATACACTGTCTGTATTATGTTATAGTGAACAATTGATTGATTGATTGATTCATTCATTCATTCATTCATTAATTGATTGATGAAAATAAAGCAAGCCTTTGTTGGGATAAATACTGAAAATTGTTTTCTACAAAATCCTTAAAGGAATTTGATTAAACCAGAGAGCATGACAGATAATTTTTTTTAAATTTATGTCCTCCAACGTTAAGTCATTTTGAACAATGAGTGGAATGGATGAAATAATGCTCAATTGAGCCCAGGTTCCATAGAGCTTAGAGTTACCCGACACATGACAGATAAGTTTGGCCATTCAGGGCCATCTCAGGAAAACTCATCCTGGGATTTAAGTTGATTTATTGCCTGTAGTTTTGCAGACTGAAGAATAATGAAATAAATTTTGTGTGAGATTTTTGTGATAAGAGCTCCTTTGTTTCTACTAATTGTTCTTCCTCTTTACCCAGTGGTAGGCTAAGCCTGGAGATATGAATTAAACATTATTCAGCTATGCAACCATAACAGAAAATGGCCTTTGATATTTAAGATTCTCTCCCACTATTTTAAAACAACTCTCTCTTTCCTGTCAATGACAGTATATTAAACATGTGACATTTTAATCAAAAGTGTTTAAGTTACTTTTGAGAAAATAAGATACAATGAAATATTTTCTATGTAAAGGTTAGGATGGACCGACATTTTCTAGAAGGTATAAAGTTGGTCTGGATGTATCAGTAGGTTAGGTGTCAGCCTACTAGTCCCAAGGTTGTGGATTTCAGTCTGGCTCAGACAGATAGTTTTTAAGTGTAAATGTTTTCCATAGACTTCCACGGCCTTTGTCCATTAGTTCTTTTCTTGGTGTAGTCCATGTCCTGTTGGCTTAAAATCTTGCTGAAGTTTTGCTGTAAACTATGGCTTCTTCAAAGAGAGGCAAACCAGGGTATAAAAGCAGTGACCATTTGAAACATTTGCAGTCGCCCATTGAAGAAGCCTAACACAGTTCACAGTAAAATGTCGGCAAGATTTTAAGATTTTAAGCCAACAGGGCGTGCATCACACCTGTTTAAAAGTGACAGCCCCATGTCAATAGATTTACTGGCATGTAAAAGACCTCCTGTGTGCCTTCAGGCCTACTAGAAGTGCTGATATTATCCAGGCAATTGACAGCAAGGTTAACAAACAAATATTTATTTGGAAATTAATCTTTCTTCCACACTAGCTGTTGTAGGCCAATGTATGGATAGGTAGCGTCAGACTGAAAAATTCAATGCCATAGCCAGGATTTGAACCATGGAGATTGGGAGAAGCATGATTAAAAACCCGGCTATGGTATTGAACTTTTCAGTTTGGTTCTACCTAGCCAAAATATGTATTTATTTTAAAGATAATAATGTTGAACCCTGGAGAGATGCTCAAATCATATGCCAAATTTTAATTTAATCAACTTGTAGCTTCTGCATTATGCTCTTTACACTTATATAAAGCAATGAGATCTTTGAGACACAGAATCATGAATAGGAGGTCCACAGTTCAAATTCTGCCAAGAACATCCTTTTTTGTATGAGGTCCTTTCCAGAATTGTCTCAGACCTCATAACTACAAATGCTGGGTAGATACCTAAAACTAGACCCATACTGTTTGTTTCTCAAATGTTCTTTTCAAATTATTTAATTTCATATGTCATTAGTGTCCACCCTTGTGTGAAATACCACTAAAAATCAATTACGTACATGCAGACATTTTTATAGAACTACTTTTGAAGGTTTGGAGAATCTCAAAATGTTAAATGTTCCTTTCAAATTATTTAATTTCATATGTTATTAGTGTCCACCCTTGTGTGAAATACCACTAAAAGTCAATTACGTACATGCAGACATTTTTATAGAACTACTTTTGAAGCTTTGGAGAATCTCAAAATGTTAAATGTTCCTTTCAAATTATTTAATTTCATATGTTATTAGTGTCCACCCTTGTGTGAAATACCACTAAAATCAATTAAGTACATGCAGACATTTTTATAGAACTACTTTTGAAGGTTTGGAGAATCTCAAAATGTTATTTGCTTTGAAGTCTGTAAATCAAATGTCTGGCTTGAATATACTAATACTTCCTCTTATGATGGTAAACAAAGCAAAATATAAAATAATAGGGGTAATATGAATGTACTAACATTTATTTACTACTTATTTTGTGAAATTGTATTTCAAAACCTTAGGTTGCTTAAAAGATCTAGCAAATTAATGTCTTCATTTTAAGCTGAAAGATAGTTTCATAAGATGGGATAACTTGACATAATTTTCACTGTTACAGGGGTCTGGATGAATATATGTATGAACTTCGCCTAGATCACAACCAGTTGGAGAGCCTTCCAGAGGGAGTGTTTGCTGATTTACCAACACTTACAGTGCTGTTTCTGAACAACAACCGACTAAGCCAATTTGATGCCACTGCATTACAGCTCACTGACAGTTTAAGAGATATAAAATTACAGGGCAACAGAATCCACTTCACAACCCCTATTAGTGGTCTGGACAATGTTAAGTACTTGAGCATTTCTGGAAACCTGTTGCCCTCAAAACTGCCTAGAAGTTTCTTCAGTTACATGTTTGATCTAAATGTTCTAGACATATCCCATTGTGGAATAAAGGAGATAACTATAGGAGCATTCAATTACAACAGGCGTCTGCGAATTTTGAAACTTGGACACAACAATATTCACACACTTGACGTGGAGGTATTCCAGGACTTGAAGAACTTAGAGCACCTGTATCTAGAAGAAAACCCCCTGAAATGTGATTGCACTCTCCGAGAGGTTCTGTTATGGATAAAGAAGGAATATACTAATGTGCATGAGGCACAATGTGGAGAAAATTTCAAGGAGGATTGGAAGATCACAGAATACCTGGCATGTGATGGTAAAACTCATATAGACACTAGTGACCAGGGATTGTTGCAGTATGGAGTTCTGTCAATGATTATGGAAACAGGTCTGTACCTGCTTTTTGTACTGGCTTGAGAGAGTATCATTGTTTCAATTAATAAAGATTAATAAGTTTCCATTATTATTTTCTTATTCTTTGAGCTTCATCTTGCTTCATTAGGCAGCATTTGGACTTTCCAAGATCTGCAAGTGAGCAAAATTCAGATTACATAGCAGATCTTGAGTCTCAACTTAAGCTTCATGTTTATGTCTTCAATGTGAATGCCTTCAACATCAGTTCAACTGTGTATATGACAAAAATATGTGCAAAAGTGACCTGGAATCTCTTCGGTAGCTTAGTTTTTCTATTATATTCACTTTGTATCTACTCCTGCATTTTGCTTTACCAGCCATAAACATAATTTTCACCTTTCCATCTTTCATTAGCATCTTCCTCCACTGAGCAGTCAGTAAAAAACATGCTTTCCTATGTAAGCTGAGTTTTGACTCACTCAGTGTTAACAAAAAAAGGCAGTTGTTACAAACATCAATATAATACATTAAACATCTGTCTAGAACATCAGAACAATTCAACATGTAAGAACAGCCGGTGGGCAGAGCTAGAGAGAATGCTGGTTAAAATAGGGATGGGGCATATCTGGCATGAGAGTGAAAGAAATGTAAAAGGTTTTTGGACAATTATTAAGAATAGGATAGAGACAAGTAACGTGGGGAAATCTGATAAGTAAGAAATCACTAAATGTATACCTGAAAATAAAGACAAAATGGGGAAGGGAAACATATATAGACATATGTGATAGATATGAGAGGGAGGGTTTAGCTTAGTTAGGACAGGAGTCATGTTGAGAGGGAGTTCACTAAAGGAGTGCATTCTATGTGGAAAGAAAATAAGTTTAGAACATTATATAGTGGAGTGTAAAGAAACTGAAAACTGGAGGAAATTAATATGTGATAAGAACTGGGATAATAAAGGGGCTTACATAGTGACAATAAAAATGCTTACATTGAAAAGAGAAAAAAGATTAAGGGAGGTGGGGAAATTTGCTGACAAAGTCAAAGAGAAATGGCTGAGAAGGGCAAGGAAATAAGAGGTAGAGAATTGGAAGATACAATCAGAACATTAGGTCAAGGTCGTATAAGGGCTAGGATAGACCTAGGGCTAGGTTAACACCACTATCAGCGCGTAATATAAGCAGCTGACAAATTTGTACCTAGATTAGAATTGTAAAACTTTTAATTGATATTGTAAGATATGTAAGTACAAATAAAATATTAAAAAGTACAATATTAAAAATTAAAATAAAAAATGTGTTAACATCAATGTCTCCTGAGATGACCAATGAAAGCAGTCGTAGATTTGCTCCAAGGTAAGTACACCACAGTTCTTCAACCTTTAAGCAATATTATCTCCCCCAAGAAATGTGTTTCTTATACTGATTAAGACAGTCACTTCATGCTGGTAGTGTGAATAGCTATTAAATTAATTATGCTGACCTTGAATGCTTGCATTATGTGACAACACTTCACTTATTTGTGATAATGGCATCAATGATAAAGTTGCATTTGAAGTTCTCTTATTTCATGTTCTGAATGTGACATAGAAAACCATAATCTCTGCTTGATCATTGTAATATTACAAACATAGGGCAGTGGAGTAGCGCAGTGGTTTCGTTTGCAACCCTTGTGCAGAGGGTTCAAGTTTGATTCCTGGCTCTGGGGTGGTGATTTTAAGTCGGCCCTATCCGTGCCTTCACCTCTTGTTTAGCTTATGTAAAATATCCCCTATGCCCAATGTGTTTCGGAGTCCACGGTAAAAACTGCAGGTCCACTCGACTTAATGTCATCTTTACTTCACCCTGCCATTGGAGGTAACAGACACCGCCCTCTGGATGCCTCCACCTGAGAAATGGCACCGGTCATCACGTGGGGGGCCGAGGTTACCCCGAAGACCGTAGTTGCCAAATGGGGAGTGTTTACAAATATTGTTTTTTCTTGTTTTGTAATTTACATCCTCTAACGTTAAGTCGCATCGGACGATGAATGTAATGGATGAAATGATGCTCAATTGAGCCCAGGGTCCACAGAGCTTAGAGTTACCCAACATTTGTCTTTTAGGACAAGGGAAACCCTGGAAAAAACCTTATCCAGGTAACTCACCCTAACCGAGATTCAAACTCAGGACTTCTTGAACATGAGGCAGACACGATACCATCTGTGCTACCGAGGCAGGCTTGGTATCATAATTAAAATTATACTATGAGTTGATTGAGACACTCTGTACTTCACATACCACAAATTTTCTTTGAAAGCATTTTGCCTCCGCTTGAAGGCATTATCAAGAAATGGTCAACCAGTTAGAACCTTGGTGTTCCAGCTGATTATGGTTCTCTGGAGATGAACATCTGGTGACAATCCAATGAGGTTTAAGTAAAATATTTTCTTCCGATGGAATGTCAAATGTCAAGGGAAGTGTCTTCTCCAGAAACCGATGATCAGTTGGAACACCAAAGTTCTAGCCAGTTGACAATTTCTTCATAATGCTTTAAGTGGAAGTGAAATGCGTTGAAAGAAAATTTATGGTATGTGAAGAACAGAGTATCTCATTATTTCAGAGTGTTAATTCCAATTTAACTTTTCAAATTAGGTACCATCCTTAGCAAACCTTGAATTACCTGGGCCTTACTGTGGAATGAATTAGTAATTTCACAAAGATTAGTAATTTTATGAAACTATCTTTATTAACTTCAGTGAAAATAGCTGTATAAGGATTTAACAATGAAATGAGCATATGAACTGAAGATCTCTATTAGTTCATTATAAAACTTGAACGATAAAGCTGATCTGAAAAAAAGAAAACTTAAGAAAAAAAAAAAAACATAAGAAAACTTAAAATGTAGCTTTTACTTCACAGTCTGAATATTTAAAGAAAGTTATTTATGTACTTGTTTATAAAATCCTAGAGTGTATAACACCTTCCATAAGTATGTTTTTGAACCCTTGGGGATATGATGCCTACCTAGCCCTACTAATCTGTGGGAAGTGAGTCTCATAGTAATCATCCTTGCATTAATTCAATTTCTACCCTACAGTGTTAAAAAAATTGCATACACTCAGCAAGACTGCCCATTGATGATGGGAAATGAATGAATTTATGAATGCAACATTAATTTATGAAATATTATTTCATTTTTACAATGACAGTTAAGGGATAAATTTAAGGATTATCAGAAACTTAGTATTAAAGGTGATATGTTCTTTAAAAGGGCCTTTATGTTTATAAGGAAACATTTGATATTTGGAGGAATGTGTATGAACATATGAACCTCTGTGGAATTACATCAGTGTATGTGAATCAAGATAGCCATTAACTTTCTTCATGCAAGTATGCTGTGTAAACCAAACATTTTATATATTTTTAGTCTGACTCTATTTATCCAAATCTTAGCCCATACACAGCTAGTGTGAAGAACAATTAAAATTCCATCAATTAACCTAATAGTGGTAACTATAAAGGCTGGAACTTAAGTGCTTACAGCACAGTAAGTACTAATACAAATGGTGCATATCTCACTGTATATGAGAACCCCTGGGGTTTACCGGGAAACATACAAGTCAGATGGAGAATTTAATGTCATGATGGCATGTTGGCTATGATAGCTCAATGATTAAGAGCAACTGGATGGAAATCAAGAGATTTTTGGTTCAAATCCAGGCTATGGCATTGAATTTTTCAGTCTGACTCTATTTATCCAAATTTTACATACAGTTCAAACATCTTCCTTTCTGCAAAGATTTTTTTTGTTGTTGTTGTAATTTACGTCCTCCAACCTTAAGTCATATCAGACGATGAATGGAATGGGTGAAATGATGCTAAATGAGCCCGAAGTCCATGGAGCTTAGAGTTACCCGACATTTGTCTTTCAGCATAAGGGAAAACCCTGGAAAAAACTTATCCAGGTAATTCACCCTAACCAAGATTCGAACTCGGGATCTCTTGAACGTGAGGCAGACATGCTACCACCATGCTACCGAGGCAGGCTGCTTGTTTCACATCCATTTTTTGAGGCAGGGAGGGTTAGAGTAGAGCCTTTGCTTTCAGCAGTTTGTAAAGTGTCATTTGAAATTCATCAAGAATTTAATAACTTTCTGCAATGATTTATCTGCCTGTTTCACATCCATTTCTTGATGCAGGAAGGGTTAGATCCTTTGTTTTGGACAGTTGTGACCATTATTTTTTATTCTAAACCCCTAAACATAGTTAATAGTTGAATGTTGTTATTTTAAATTTATTAAGAAAAGAATTTATTGGAAATTATTAAAAGCTTTAATGAAAAGTGAACAAGATTAAGAAACAATTGAAGGTAAACTTATGATTATATAGGTAGAAACCAAAGATAAAGAATAATATTAATGTGTTTAACAACAATAATAGTAGTCTAAAGTTATAAAAAAGCATTATTGGAATATATCGAGATTCAACTGTATTGGAACACCACAGTGAAGCGAAAAATTATTAAATTTTAGATGAGTCGCGTTTTTTACACATCTGCTTCACTTTCGTACCTATTTTGAGGACATGTTTCGCAAATCTTCGCTTGCATCTACGGCTCTTGTCGCACAAGAGCCGTAGATGCAAGCGAAGATTTGCGAAACATGTCCTCAAAATAGGTACGAAAGTGAAGCAGATGTGTAAAAAACGCGACTCATCTAAAATTTAATCATTATTGGAATGTTAAATTGTTTAAATATGATTTGAAGAAAAGATTATGTAAATTACCTAATATGGTAATGAAAAGTGGGCCACAAAAGATGATGTGAACCAATGATAAATTATTGAATTGCCAAAGCAACGGCCAATTCAATAATTCATAATTCAATGTGTATGGATGTTATTGAGTTAATAACATTAACTGATGCTATCAGTGTGAGGGAACTCGATTTCAAGTTAATATATTGAAGGAAACTGATGTTTATGAAGCTATTTATTAGTTTATGTTATAACATGTTTTTGTTAACTTGAAATTGAATTAAAAATTGGAATATTTAAAAAGAAGTTGAATGATTATTTCAAGTAAATTAGTTCCATTCAATTCCCATCCAAGACTACACCAGAGGTAAGGGGTTTTCATGCTGCTTCAACTGAAGCAGTTGTGGATATCTTAAGAAATTGTTCAACTTAAGATGTTGAATCTGAGCAAAGGCTCAGATTGAGACAAGTCAAGACCTGGAACATCAGCACCATCCCCACGGACAGGACACAGCTACAACTTCTGTAGGATGCTGTAGCTTCCCAAACTAATTAGAGATCCTGTAGTAGCAAAAGTCGCCTCAATGTGGTGCATCATTGCATCATCATTCTATTTGAAATTTTGTTGAACAGTTCATGAAGTGTTATTTGAAATTTCCCAAGAACTTATAGTCAGATGGTCAACACATAAAAATGAGCATCATGGGATAATTTTTGTAAAAAGAGGAAATTATTGGTTCTATATTACATGTTGCTATACTTCCCTATTAGCAAAAGAAAGAGCTATCTGTGAAAGTGATGTTCGGTGGCAATTTATGAATTAAAGATGAAAGAGTTCATAGTGGGAAAACTAAGAAAAGTGCTAGATTATGAGGCCCCTAATCATTATTAGCATTTGCAGAATTTCACACTCTAAGCAGCTTGGAACTTTGTGTTGAAATACTTTAAAGTATAGAGTATATCATTGTTATATTTTGAAAAGAATGTGGTACTATCTTATGCACTAATATCATAATTTTGACAGAGAGAAACAGAAAAATGCTGATATAAAGAAAGCTACAGAGGAATTTGTCAGGGATATGAATGAATTGAAAATGTTAGCAATGTTTTGAATAGAGATCATTATGGCTTTAATTACAAAATATTGTCTCAGAGTACCTTTTCTTATAAACAATCTATTAAACAGTTGACTCTAAGTTATCACTACTCAAATTATTAGGTCAATGAAGCCCAGCTTATGGGTGTTTGAGTGTGCAAAATCTTAAAACATAAATAAGAAATATGAAAATATAATGCAATTAAATGTCTGTTTACCATCTAGTGAATTATGGATCTATGTATTTTGTTATGAAACTGGTGTCAAATGAAACACCAGAATTGGTCATCCTGGATGTGACCTCACTGATGTTCATCATCAAAATATTCTGTATGTGCAAGTACTCAGCAATAGCATCATATTCATCAACAGGAGTGTTTCAAGCTACTGCCGTGGAAGTCCAGCTTGCTTGTGCATTCAGTTACTTTGTATGTTACTGACCTATTTTGTTTGTAACGTGTTTGTAACTGATGTTTTTATACAGTTGGACAATTTTGAATTAAGTCCAATAAGAAGGCACATGTAAGGCTACTACATAAATCCACCATGGTATTATCCCAGAATTCAACCTCCTTAAGAACAAGATGCCCAGCTGAACTTCAGTATGGGAAAATTTCCGAATTACAAAATCAAGGATTGAATTATGAATTTCAAACTCTCACCATCAGACCGCTCAGCATGTTCGTATCACCACCAACAGACCTTCATATCAATACAACTATGTTGTCAGCTGATGATGAGAATAATCATTCCCAAATAACATTCAGATTTTACAAAAGTGAGTTAATGTAAATATAGCTGATGTTCAATTAATAACCTACTTTTTGTTATTTTCTCAGGTACTTTAATTTTCATGTACATTCCTTTTTATCATTAGCTATTGGAAATATTACAGTTAAATATTACACATGCAGATTTCCTACAATGATCAGCATTTTGGTACAGCAGCTTTCCTTTATTGCAGTGTCCATAGGTTGTGCAGTAAAATACACAAGAATTATAAAGAAACAACCTTATTCACACTGAAAAATAGCTTAAAATTCACAGAAAATAGATATTGAAAAACTATTACACTAAAATATATCATCATTTAAATACTCTAATGAACATTGCCTCAATACTACTCTTGAAACTAAGTTCCTAATATGTAGCAGGCAGGAAGAAGACTTTACTGCAAAGTGTGCTTCTCTACATTTATAGTGTATTCAATATGAGTGACTTAGGGATAACATCCTCATATTTGGATTCCCTAGAAGTGAGTTCAAAACTCTGTATCATGCTGAACAATTTTTTCCTTCCATGACATTTTATAATAAAATTTATAACAACATTGTGAAAATATTACTGCCCATCACATCTGGGCTATTAAAGACAACACTAAGCCTTAATAGATTGAAAACCCAAAATAACTTTCCTTTTTTATTCTTGAAAATATGAAATAAATAAAAGCATAAACAAAAAGGAGGTGGTAAAACTAATACCTCGTCCAAAACCACCAGTGACAACAGCTCATGTTCTGCCAGGTATAGAATACACAGGATTGTGGTAAAAGTAGAATTCTCTGGCTTATTATTTTGTCTCTTAGAGGCCTTGATTGTTGTTAGAAAACACCCTACATACATTATAGGTAAAGCAATGAAAGCTTGTGAGCTACGTGAGACTTATGTAGGTACTACTTGGATAAGGGCTGCCTCGCTCTCAACTGAAGGCTTTGTAGTTTAACCCAAATTTGATTTTAAGAGAGGCATGACTATGTGCAATATATTCTACACCAATAAATACAGCTTTGCCTATCAAACTACAAAACAATAAATCTGCCAAATACACATATTTATTCCCTGCAATATACACACTTCAAAATATTGAGCACTGAGACCCATAAAAGGATAATGTTGCCCTGCAACAGGCATAATGGTATAGTATTAAAATATATAGCCTTCTGCATGTCAGTTACATGTGATGACAACCTTCTGTTGCCATCTGAATTAACCCTTAACTGGTATCACAATGTCTGACGGCAGTATAATTTTCCATACTCCCCCCTCCTACAACTGCCGTTGTCTCACTACCAAACTCTATCTACCTTTCAGTTGGAGAGTCACTGTTGTGTAGCGAAGGTCGTGTGCAGCTCGCTTTATTTGATGCTGAATTACAGTTGAATAAAGTTTCTTTGACGTCTCCCAGACATATGATACCAGGTGTGTAACTTTCTTTTCTACATTTTGGTCTTCAGTGGTAGCATTTATTTATGTCACTACGTGTTAATTTAGCATTGTATTTAGTGATCTATGTTTGTATCCTCTATGCACCACTCTATGAATAAAGATCCTGAATCTGGAAAACCAGAGATGATTTCCTCTTATCATCTAACCAAAGGAGGTGTCGATGGACTGGATCAAAAGTATGCAGACTACACATCCAGCTGAAGAACCCGAAGATGGCCTATGACAATATTCTTTACCATGCATGACGTGGGCTGTGGTGTTAATGCTTTTATACTTCATCAAGCATTTCCAGATGCTCCGAAAATGAGTAGGCTTGAATTTATGAAAACTCTTGCGACATCTCTGGTGTTTCCACCAATGCTTTGAAAGCTAAATGAAGTCAAGAACCTTCCCCGTGAACTTAGATACTGTATAAGAGGGATTTTGAAGACTGTTGATGTACCAGAGCCAGGCGATGTATCAGAATTTTTCAAGATTCGCAAAACATGCTACACATGTGACCCTAAACTGAAGAGAAGAACGAAGTATCCATGTCAAAAGTGTGGTAGGCCAATCTGCTTGGAGTGTGCCAAGAAAACCTGTTGAGAGTGTTTCGAACGAACATAAGAATGACTAAAAGTGTGAACCTGTTATAACTGCTGTGATATGATTTCCTTTAGTATTTGTCAGGCAATTTTACATGTGTAATACAATTTTCAAATGTGTACTTAGAAAATGTCTGAAAACTATGCTCCACAACAAAGACAGACTTTGGCAGCCAAGTACAGCTTCTGTATGCTTCCTTTGTTGTAATTTTCATTTGACATATTAATCTATTATATTTTGTGGGTGATATCCATTTTAAATGTTTATTAGGGCCTTTGTACCTGAGATTTTTTTTTAAAAAAAGAGGAAATGTCGAGTTTTCAGAAAGTAGATTCTGTATTTATTATAAACTTCAAGCAAGTTCGTATAACATCCTTGGTAAATTGTATGTAGATTAGTCGAATGCATATGTATAATTATGCCAGTTTCATTAATTAGCTTAAAATGAGTTATACGAGTTTTTATTTAAATCTCCCAGACACCATAATACCAGTTACGGTATTAAAAAATGTGATACAAGTTACGGGATAAAGCACATTTTAAAATCTAAACAAAGAGTAACGTATTAATACCTGAAGTTTTCATGGCGAGCGTTAATAATGAAGGCTTCGCGAGTAATCTAGAGGAGTACAGAATGGCCGAAAGCCCGACATTCCTAAACCTGACACGGCTGATCACCCGCAAAATCTTGATTAAAGAGTAAGGTATCAACAATTTTGCTTCATTAGTGTTACCTTGTGAATCAAAGCTGTGTCAATACGAGCATGTGCGAACCTCTGTATCGGGAACCTTGTGGCGTCTCCATTATTTTTGAGAAGAGTACGCCCGCCTCGTCAGCGTACCTACATGGTACCGTGTCTGTCTGCCTCACGTTCAAAAGGTCCCGAGGTTAGGATTAGTTACCTGGATAAGATTTTTACCGGAATTTTCCCTTATCCTGAAAGACAAATGCCGGGTAACTCTAAGCACCATGGACCCCGGACTCATTTGAGCA
>CM060952.1:106869728-106927228 GCA_030765055.1 Mantis religiosa
AATCGATCACATGTACCTTAAGTGACGTGGTCTGCTTGATGGTCTCTTATGATAATGAATGAAGCATCATTGTACTACCTACTTATATCAACTGACGGTCTGACTGTTGACAGATTGCACACAGTGGCGAGGCGTGACTTTCAAAGCGAGGGAAGCTCCAAATAATACTTTTCATTAAAATAAGAGAGAATAATGACACAAAGAACTAAGGCTACTCTTTAGTACTCTTTCTTTTGTACAATCACAGCTCCTTGCATTGCAAGATTGGTCAGACTACAAGCAGGCGTATTCCTGGACAGGTTGAGTCAATGCCATAGCTGGGATTTGAACACGGATCTCCCGGTCTCCGTCCGGTTGCTCTAACCATTGAGCTACCATGGTCAGGGCCGTAGTGGAGGGGGAACGCGGATGTACGCCGTCCCCCACTATTTTTGGAGAGGGACGCAGTTCTCTTATTAATAATGCTATTTATACTTTTTTAATTCATTACCTTCCTGAATTTAACATTCAAAATACTGCAACAATACCAAATATATATTTACATTCAAATAATATTTATGACTGTTAACGGACCTCCAGTACATATGCGGAACTTAGAGGATTACATAAAAGAATGGATAAAAAGTCATACGCATGCTGAGGACAACCAAAGCAGGAAGGGGAATCTACAAGTGCAGATATCTGATCGGTTCTCCAGCATCGTGAAAATTTTTAGGTTAGCGTCCCCCCCACTTTTTTTGTTAGGAATACGGCCCTGATAATCGTTAACGTGCCAGTATGACATTAATTCCGCAACTGACTCGCATACACATGCCGACTTACAACACGTAAGTACTTTAAGTCCCGGCTTTATAGTCCAACCAGTATTAGAATTTGGCTTACACACGACTGGTGTGAAATAGCAAATTATTTAATTTCCAAGGTATATTTCTGTCTCCCTTCTCCACTCAAACGTTCCATTTTTTCTACAGCTGGACCACACCGGTGAACTGTTGGCCTAAATTGGAGAAAGTATGCAATTTACACACTTTTGCTAATAACTTAAAACTTCACAAAGAATTTTCTATTTGTCACCACTAAATACAAATCTACGTAAAATACTGTTGCTAAAATGCTAGAGCAATAATATTGAAATATACTTACAGATGTATTTAAAAGTCACATAAAAAATTAAGCATTTCATCATATACTACAGAGACTTCACTTGGCAAAATCTGTCAGTGCTTCGTAACTACCGGAGAGTTGCGATTGGTTCCTGAAACCTACGAAGTATTCAAGGTTAAGAATGCGTAAATTCAGCAGGGGCGGCTGGTGGCTCTGAAAGTCGGTGGTTCACAAATTTATCCATGCAATTTAAGTTTTTTAAAGTAACAAACGGTTGTTTAATCCTGCCACTATAGACTGCTGTATACACAAGTTAACGGTTGTTCACAGTGTATAACACAACATGCGTATTTCAGAAACCTCTAGAGCATAACACTCTTCTATTTATCCAGCTAAAAATGGATTTGATATCTCTTCATGGCAGACTTCAAGTGTACATTGCAAGATTTCTTTCTGGATTGTCTTGGAGGTACCCTTAAACACTGCAGCATTCTCCAGATAGGTATTTCAGAACACAGTCTAGCTCTGCACGAATTTTATCAGTCCTCGAAAAATACCAGGATTGCTTGACGTAGCTGAATCATCGTGTCCTCGTAGAGCTAACTCAAAGGCTCCACAAAACCTAATGCAGTTAACAATAATGTTTAAAACATACCTATTTGGAGCCACTTTCTGGTTGTGTTCTTCAATTGTTCTCCGATATGCACTGTCCATCTCCTTTGCTATATTTACATTGCCAAGCATAGAAAAACTGTGTTTTTCATGTGCAGTTTTTAAGTTACGTGTTTTTAGCGCGATCACGAAGATGCTGCAAAGCATCCACGCCACGTTTTGTCCACGGATCTTCACCGCCAAAGAGAACGCAAGGAAAGCAAAACAGGCTATTTTTAATATTATAACCACACATCAAATTATATTTCTCATATAAATTGTTGTTAAAGTTCCTGTTCAAATAGCTTGTTTTTGTTTTGACTACCTATGTGATTTTTATATTTGGCGTGGGATTTCCAAGTCGCTTATTTTAGGTTTTTTTCTTCTAAGCTCATTTTTAAAAAGGATGTGCTAATAGACACTATATGGAATTCATTGTTTCTCCTTGTAAAACACAATATACTTGTATTTAAATAAGTCACTCTTATTCACTACTCAAAGCACGACACAGCTAACAAAACACGACACAAAACATGTGGCTATGCTCTGGTAGGTAATAGTAATCTGTGGTAATAGTTGACCGATGCGAACATTTAATATGATAGTAATAGGTGGCGTTGAAAACAGAAGGAGAAGGCTTGGCATTCACTATTCTCTAGCTGCTAGGTTAACCAACCTTATGCAGCCATAAGCCCCGCCCTTCCCCTCTACTTGCCTCGGCACGCCAAAGGTTCATCCTGGCCTATACCTCCCCATTGCATACCAGGGGTTTGCAACTGAGAGTGAACTACTTGGCACCTGCAAACAATACAGAGCGCTGAGGGCCACTGCACTAGACAAGGTCGAACTGAACTCCAAATGGAACATGCCCTTGCATTAAAGGGAGACCCGGCATTTTGGTTGTAGCGCAAACATGCTACCCCATTGAGAAGCCGCCCCTGAAATACAGTATTGAATGAGCTTGCGGAACAAGCCACTCGAGCTGTCCGCAGTACCGCAGATGTTGGGGAATAAATTTTGAAAATGTATCCAGATCAAATAAAATATTGTTTGGCATTAACTTTCTTGTTTTTCTTCCTTTTCTCCTGAACTTCTTGGGGAAGCGGCGCTTCCAGCGCTTGACTGCAGGCTTCGCCACTGGTAGAGACAAGATCTATTATATGTTTCAAATGGGAAGGTGTTTGTCCTTGAGCGCTACTAGGTGAGCAATCAATTGGAGTACTGCGGTGTTGTCATATGGCATTCCTCCTGTGTTGTGTGACGAGCGTCAAACTAATCAATCTATAATAAATACTATTCGCGCTGACAAAAATTAAGATTTTGCAAAAATGATCCATGAAGGAGAGAGTAATTTATTTAACATAACTGTAAAATCCCCATATTTTTAGCTCAAAGAGTTTTCCTAATATCAATAAGTAAAGTAGATACGCATTGCGACGTAAGCACTGGAATGAATATAATTATTGGTTGACATGTATGCGTGGACGTATGTTTGAAATTACTCGAAAATGAAACGTAAACATTTGACATGACGTGGTGAAAGACGAATAAGCCAAGGTGTTTGTTAAATTCGATGAGAGGAAACGATACACTCCTTTCGGGTCAGGCAGAACGTGTCTGGTCACATTATATCTTTATGAATGGTTCGTAATCTCTATTTACTGTAGAGTTGACAGCAGCATTATTCAGTTACTCTTTCATGAAAAAGTGTATCAGCTGGATCAATGAGACGCATCCACTCCTTACTACTGCTAGAACAATCCAATAGAGTTAATGTGGGCTCAAATTATGTTGCAAACAGAAATAATATTTTTAAACTGACTGACGTTGAACGAATTCACGAAGAAATTGACAAGGAACACAACAAGACTGGGAAAACTGAGTGATACATCAGATAAACTACAAGAAGACTTTTGGAAACAAATAGCATGTAACAAGATTTTGGAACCTATCATCATAAATTTGCAGTACTCGGACGTTGAAGACAATGACAATGACGAATTATCATTTAACGTAACATTCACAGCTATATGGATGCACCGCTGGTATTTTCGTTGGATTAGAAAAATAAGTAATTCATAAACTATAATTAACTTTAAACTAAATATTTAAAACCTTTGCGTAATATACGGAATGTCGCAATTGTGATTCCAACAACTGCATTGTTATAAAACTTTGGAAAATTCAGTTTGCGTTAGCGCCAAGAACACTTGCAAGAGTGCGAGAGAGAGAGGGAGAGAGTGGAGATAACGAGGTGGCAACGGTGAAGGCTGTAACGCATCTGATTGGCTACAGGCGAGAACTCTTGCCATTTGAAACTCATAATAGTTGGCGGTAATACTTAAGACTATTTATTTTTCTTATTAACCTAAATATAAAAGGTCCTATTACGTATACAGCAGAACAATTATAATTATAAGCAATTGGGTCTTATACTTCAACGCAAGTAGGTATAAATCGTAGCTTCTTACATCAGATTTTCTAGGAATTAATAAAAACTACTGATTTTAGGACAAATCTGAGATAGAATATTATATACTTTGTAGAAGTAGCATTCTAAATGTAACTGTTATCTTAATGCTATCATTGGAAGTTAATACATTAAACAAGACATGTCCCAAAAAAATTCTTTCCACCTGATGATTTTACATCCAGGGCTTACGAACTGGGTGCAGGGCTTTGTTTCATCTGAAAGCTTCATTGTAAAGTTAAAATCTCAACTGTGCAGGTTAATCAACAAAGGTTGTTTTTGGTGGGCTTCTGCAGCTCTGGTACTACTACTGCTAGTGTTACTTCCAGAAACCAGGGCTGCTGTATGCAAATGGAATAAAAACACAGGAACTTGCTTCAATGCGAGTCTAACGAAGATTCCGGATGATATTTCTGGGAACACCCTATACCTGGAGCTACGACATAATAGCATCTCATCACTAACGGGTCTACCCCATCAGCTTGTACATCTCGACTTGTCCTTCAATTCTCTCAGTTCATTTGAGGATGAGGCCTTCAAGGAGTTTCCAGATCTTCAGGAACTGCGTCTCTCCCACAACGCCATCAGATCTATTCACCCCGCTGCTTTCAAGGGTCTTGAACAACTCAAGAAACTCACTCTTCTGGGTAATGAGTTATCTTCCATTCCAGCGAAGTCCTTCGAGTATCTTACTGCTCTTAATGAACTAGACCTAAGCTTCAACCAGTTGGTGGACACAGATCCAGATTCTTTCAGGTACGTACACATGTCTGTAAAGATCAAAAAATTTACAATACCTTTGCTTTCAAATATAAACTCATTACTTTAAAAGTAAAAATGCATACATATTTTACAAGTGGGCACGTTTTCAGACTGCCAGTGAGGTTCGGCTGATAAGCCCCGAGCCTCACATAGCCAATGGGCCAATGGGCCAGTTTGAGGGATAGCATCATATAGTTTAACTTTAGACTAGCTTGTATTCATCGTTACAGGTCAATAGCTTGTTTAGTTTTTAAATGACAGCATTTTAAACAAGACAAGTGTAGAGACTTCACGAAAATGTAGGATTTAGTAAAGTAAGTAGTGATTAAATACTTCCATTTGAAAGGCTTAACGCGTAAAGAAATCCAGGAGGCAATGGACAGTACATTGAAGGACTCTACCCCTTCATATACAATGATTAAAAGTTGGGTTGCAGAGTTTAAAATGGGACGTACGAGCACTAGTGATGAGCCTCTCTCTGGACGCCCTGTGTAAATCACAACTGCAGAGTTCATTGAAAACATTCATCCTTTAGTACTGGAAGACCGCAGATTAGAGTTCTTTGAAATAGCAGAGATAGCAAAACCTATCAAAAGAAAGTGCAGGTAATATTTTAAGCTTTCACCAGATCTGTGCAAGATGGGTGCCGCGTTTGTTGGCACCTGATCAAAATTTGCAAAGAAAAACTGTTTCTGTTAATAGTTTGGAGCTC
The DNA here is from genome assembly GCA_030765055.1 of Mantis religiosa. Taxonomy (NCBI): domain Eukaryota; kingdom Metazoa; phylum Arthropoda; class Insecta; order Mantodea; family Mantidae; genus Mantis; species Mantis religiosa. The sequence goes on from CM060952.1 coordinate 106,875,428, forward strand.
TATCGTCAAAATCCTTGTGAATTTTTCAAACAGGTGATTACCATGGATGAAACTTGGCTACATCACTACACTCCAGAAAGTAAATCACAGTCAAAACAGTGGATTGCGCACGGTGAACCAACTTTAAAAAAGCCAAAGTCAATTTCGTCAGCTAACAAGGTTATGGCGAGTGTTTTCTGGGATGAACAGAGATTTTTTTTTCTACTTGGAAAAGGGTAAAAGTATCACTGGTGACTACTACGTAAGCCTACTCCAACGTTTGAGTGATGAAGTGAAAAGAAAAAAACCTCATTTGGCAAAGAAAAGTCTTGTTTCTTGACGACAATACTCCGGCCCATCGTTCAGTGAAAAATGTGTGAATTTAAGTTCGAATTGCTTGAACATTCACCCTATTCGCCAGATCTAGCACCCAGTGACTATCACTTACTCCCAAACCTCAAAAAAATGTCTTTAAGGACGAAAATTTCAAAGCAACGAGGAGGTCACTGATGCGGTAAACAGCTATTTTGAGGATCATAATAAATCGCACTGCAGAGATGGTTTATTTAAATTAGAACACCGATATGACAAATGTATTAGCCTTTCTGGAGATTATGTTGAGAAATCAAGAGTTTTTTTTTCACTATTTTTTATTATTATTATTGTGAGGCTGGGGTTTTATCAACCGACGCTCGTAACTAATAAACAGGAGTTTAAATTTTATAGAGGACCCAAGATTGCCCAAAACTTTGCGGTACTAGCTTGTTAATTCACCATATTCATGCTGTAAAGATACATCTAACAATAAAAACGCTGGAGGTGCCAATAAATTGCATGTCTAAAACTATATTTGAGGTCACTTTGAGGTCTCCGTCCGGCTGCTCTTAAACATTGAGCTACCATGGCCAACATGCCAGCATGACATTAAATTCTTCAACTGACTCGTGTTTTCCCCGGGAAACACTAGGAGTTCCCATAAACACATGAGACAACCACCTTAATGCTGACTTACAACGATCAAGTACTTCATAATTCAGACCACTTCAGTCTGACTCTACCGTTCCATACTTTGCCCTACACATGGCTAGTATGAGACAACTACCTTAATGGCGACTTACTATGCTGTAAGTACAGGATATATAAAAATGAATTTCAGGGTTTTAACTCTTTATAATACTTATTATATTCAACTTACAGTTATAAATGATACGTCAAATGAAAAAGCAACTCATACAGTTTTACTAAGAACCTTACAAGTGTTCAATGTGACTACCCTTTATCACACGGCACACATCAAGTTTATAGCCGAGTTCTTCCCAAACGTTGATAAGTATGTATTCAGTAATTGTAGCAACAGCTGCTTCAATCCGGTTTCTTAATTCAGGAAGGTCAGCTGGTAGCGGAAGCACGTACACACGCTCCTTGATGAAGCCCCAAAGGTAAAAATCGCATGCCATTAGGTCAGGAGAACGTGGAGGCCATGCATAGCAAGCCCCATCATTGGGGGTCTTGCGGCCTATCCAGCGCTCGGATACAGTGACGTTCAACCAATCGCGTGCTTCGTTATGCCAGTGAGGTGGCGCACCATCTTGCTGGAAAATGAAGTTCTCTGGCTCATTTTCTTCCAACTGAGTGAAGAGCCATTGCTCTAGTGTATCAAGGTAAGAAGTGCTAGTTACAGTAGGCCCATAAATTTTTCGCCGGGATACGGCATAAGAAACATTCACTTTAGGGGAATCTCGTTGCATTTGTACCATCTCGCGAGGATTTTCTGAGCCCCAGATGCGCACATTATGAGTGTTTACATGTCCACTATGGTGAAAGGTCAATTCTTCACTGAAGACAACACGACCCATATAATCGTCATCGTCATGAAACAATATGTCATTTGCGAAGTTGGCACGTAATCCGTGGTCTGTTGCCTTTAGAGCCTGTAATAACTGTAAACGATAAGGACGTAGCCATAAGCGTTTTCTTGCAACCTTCCAAACAGTCGACACAAAAACTTGTAATTCACGACTAGCCTTCCGGACTGATTTCTTTGGGTTACGGTGAACGATTCTCTCACTGGCTCAACAGTCTCTTCACTTACTCTTGGTCGTCCCGTGCTCTCCCCTTTACAAAGGCAGCCGGTATCTTCAAACGGATGATACCATCTACGAATGTTATTATCACTAGGAGGATCACAACCGAACTTAAAGCAGAACGCATGTTGCACAGTAACTACAGATTCGGTCTTTGCAAACTGCAGAGCACAAAACGCTTTCTGTTTACTAGTTGCCATCTTTGCTACTACCGCTGTCTAACGGATTGCGGCAGAAACATTGCACGCACATGCGCACTAGTGCCAACAAACAAAACTGAGTTGCTTTTTCATTTGATATATCATTTATAACTGTAAGTTGAATGTAATAAATATTATAAAGAGTTAAAACCCCGATACTCATTTATATACACCCTTTATTTTAAAGCTCGGACTTTATAGTTCGGGCCACACTTAGTTCATTTAATGGCAACTAATTTTTTTTTCACACTAGTCGTGTGTAGGTGAAAGTATGGAACGATAGAGTCAGACTGTAAGATCAATATCATAATCGGGATTTGAACCACGATTTGCCGGGAAAAACGCGAGTCAGTTGGAAAATTAAAATGTCATGTGACATGTTAGCCATGGTATCTCAATAGCTAAGAGCAATCGAATGAAAACCTGAAGATCCGCGGTTCAAATCCTGGCAATGTCATTTAATTTTTTAGTCTAACTCTACCGCTCTACCGTTTACTCTCTTTCTCTCTCCCTCGACTGTAACAAACACCTTGACTCATTCAAAATAATTATTTTATCAAGTAATTTCAAATGTTTACATTTCAGTTCTACGTAATTACAAATATACATACACACTCATACATGCCAACAAATAATGGTGTTCATTACAGTGCTTACGTAGCGATACATTGTTATAATACATTGGAATTTTATTTATTTGTATTTGGAAAACTATTTGAACTAAAAAAAATGGGATTTTCGCCATTATGGAAGAAACATTACTCCCTACCTTCCTGTGGACAACCTTTTGTGAAATTTGAAGTTTTGTCTTAGTGAAAATAGTACCTATTAGAGATGATTCACTTGGACTTCGTCACACCCCACTTAAGAGCAATACAATATGACACGACGGGAGGACTCCGATTGGTTGCTGGCCAAACAGCGTTCAAGGACAAGCATCGTCCCATTTGAAAGCCACTCTAGTCTTGTATTCTCCTCTAGGTTGCCTTGGGCAGGCATGTTTTTCCAACGCTGCTTCTGAGCGGCTGCAGCACAACCCATCCTCAAAATTTATTTTGCCTTATTTCAGCTGCGGCTGAACAGTGGAGGCAAGGAAGGCCAGGTCTCCTCATTTTGTTTCCCAGCAGAAGTGGTCTTTGCTTTTCTAATAAACCTTTATTAAATTATATAAACTGACATGAAAGATGTAAATAAGGCTGCTTTGCTTCGTCTAAAGCACCCACATATTTACAGTTTCGTATAGGGCAGCGAGAGAAATAAGCCAAACTACGAATGCCTAACGTAAAGAATCCCTAGGCGCGCGTCCTAGTATCATTATTCCATTGCAGGGAAGCAAGAAACTTGTGGGCCTCCTAGCAATGTGCGGTTGCCATGGTAACCATTACGCCACTGCTACGGGAAGAAGAGGAGGTGCATGTTCGTGCATGTTGTCTGGCAGCGTAGTGCTCATTTTCCGAGCTGCAGGAGGCCACCTTCTCCCGTGCCTGCTCTTGAATTGTTCTCGTAATTGTGCCGTGTGCAGGCACGTATTTAGAAGTCAGTTTCCGGGGGGGGGTTCCAAAAAATCTACGTTGAACTATTTGCTTTTAATAAATAATGAATCAGGGATGTGTTATTTTCATGTTAGTAAAAAATAAGAACATGTGTAACATATTATATTCACATGACTTTCTCCACCCAAGCTTCTACACATTGTTCTTAGAAAAGTTTGCTTTTGTCTTGTTTCTTTGGATAAAATCTGTAGAAAGGCCTTGCACATGTTTTGTTCTTATACCTGGGATAAAGTGATATAAGCAGCAATCAGATATTTAACAAGTGAACCACTGATTGATGCATTTGAAGTATTAGTTCTCCTTGAATGAAAAAGGGAATAGGAACTTAGAAGTTAAAAATCACATACCTTTAAGTAAGTATCTGGGAATTCTAATCAACAAATTATAATATATCGGAATTGGGTAACTTTGCAATACATAATTGTAATTGACATTATTCGTGTATTTTGACGAGTTCTATAGCTGCTGTGCAGTAACTTTTCGTTTATCTCTTGAATAACTTCATGTCTGCCTGACAGTGAATAGAGACGTTAAGATGAGAAGCTTGAATAAACTTTTTCAATTTATTTTAAACTAAGTCTTATTTCAACTATTTGTTGAAAGTTTGAAATGATAATTCATTTGGGGGGTCCGGACCCCCTGGATCCCCCCTTAAATACGTCCCTGGCCGTCTGCAGTGAATATAGAAGAAGATCAACCTGGAATCAGCATTGATGCCATGCTTTTAAGTGAACACGTCATTGCCTCTTTGCAAGAGCTTTGGTTTTTGAGAAGAAGTGAAACCGAGCGTCATGAAATGGTTAAATTAATATCTACAAATATTGTGAAGAATTGACTTGTTAATCAACTTGGATTTAAAGATAATTTTTGAAGAAAGGACGTTTATCACCGACATTACACCTTCTTTAGAAAGATAAGCAAAACACGTGCATTAAGTGGTTATGTGGTAGCTTCACAAAAGGTAAATTACTGTCCACCAACGCAAAGTAAGTCCGTGAAAGGAATGTGCCCCTTACACAGCGGGACAAGGACAACGAATGTGTGTGACAGGGAATGCCTGCTACACAAGGAGCAGAACCGTTAAAAACATGCGCCCTATTCACTCTGTATCTGAAACCTAGAAGATTCATTCACAAAAGCAGAAGCCGTCAGAATATTTTTGAATGGTCTATAACCGAAATGACATGGGGTGTCATAAACTACCGAGGGAGGATGTAGGAACTTTTTGCAATCCCCCTGCGTCTCATTCCCCGGAGGCTTTCTTTCCTGTGGTATACCATAGTTTGCTGGGCATGTTTGCTCTTAAGCACAGAGAAGTCTGTATGATCCTCTGAAGGGTTCGACGACCTGAAAAACTTGGCTAGAGGCTTAGCTCGGCATGCTTCTTCAAGACATCATAATTATAAGTAGTTATTTCACTTATGGAACTATCAAAACAAGTTTTTACCATTTCAGAGCTATTTAATAAGCACTAGAAACTGATGAAAATAAAACACAAAGTTGAAGTGAAGGCGAAAAGAAAAATAATGAAAATTTTAATTGATGCGGGTGGCAGCGACAACATCAAGACATAAAAAAATCATAGTTTACTTACATTAAAGCAAAGGAAAGGAGATTTTCCAATGTCAGCTTTCTTGCCTCCCCAGAATTTGGACCCATGGTTCGCCATTGTAACTGGACATGCAAAGAGCAAGGTGCAGCGGATGATATCATTTCATAGTGTTCACTCAATCTACCTCTTGAGGAAAAAGGTTCGTTGCTGATTGATTTTCATAATTCAAATTATTTCAATTGCAGTTTCAAACAGTAAATTAGCGGATATAGTCTCTTTTTACATGGAGATCAAACACACACACACACACACACACACACACACACACACACACACACACACACACACACACACACACACACACACATACACACACACACACACACACATACACACACCATCATCATCATCATCATCATCATCTCGAGTCTGTGCTCTATAAGGACACTGGGTAGTCCTTTGGATCCTAAAATCGATTTTTTGTTTAGATGCTTAAAAAGCTGGACACATTGGGCTTTCAAAGTATATAAGCTATGTTGGGGTTTTCAGTTGATAAGGGCTTTTAATTGGATGTTCTAGCTTGGTGAGCATGTGCTGTTATGTAAACATTCTTGCAGTTTACCATAGCTTTTATTTTTGGGACACTTTTCCCTGCAACCAATTCTGCTACATGGATGAAAGGTTTTCCTGTCATTTCTCAAAGAACTACTGATTCCACTTAAAATGATACCTCAAATATCTAATCATAATTTATAAAAAAACTTATATGCTTGTAAAATTTGGCATAAAGTCTGTGCCCATAATATACATACGAAGGCTGTTCAATAAAGAATGATCACAACTTTTTTTGACAACGTACCTTTACTCATCCTCATAACTTTGATGGTCCTTCTCAAAATAGTCTCCCCTGAAGGCCATACACTTGTCCCAGCGTTTCTGCCAGTCTTCTAAGACATGCTGGAAACAATTTTTAAGAGATCCTTCAAAATCGCCTCCGCAGCCTTCACCACTGCTCCTGATGATGGATAATGCGTTTCAAGAAGGCGTTTCCTGAAGTTAAGGAATAGAAAAAAGTCACATGTGGCTAAATCCGGACTATAGGGAGGGTGAAGGATGCACTTCACGTTGATTTTTCCAAAATAATCAGCAACAACATTGACAATATGCGGCCACACATTATCGTGGTGCAGCACCCAGCCTGCTTTACGGAAATGCCTTATATGGACTAGCTATGTTTTCAGGACATCCCTGTAGTATTTCCCAGTTACTGATGTGTGTTCAGGTACAACATGCTGATAAACCATTCCATGAATATCAAAGAATGAGATGACCATAAGTTTCCCAGCAGAAGCAACCACTTTAGCTTTTGGGGGCGGGGGGGGGGGTTGGTGATGAAGATTTCCACACTGAGCTTTGCTGTTTGCTCTCAGGATGAAAATGATGTAGCCAAGTTTCATCAGCAGTGATTACGTTTGAGAGAAACTCCGGATCTTCCTCTAACATCAACTTTAACTGCATGTAGACCTGCATGCGAATGTCCTTTTGTTCGGGAATCAAAAGTCTTGGAACCCATCGCGCACAAACATGTCTCATGGGTAATGGTTCTGTGACCAAGTGTGGGTGGCACCCAATGAAATGTTCAGTATTTCAGAAGGTGATCTTAAGATAATTCGCCGATCCTCTCTCACAATGGCAGCAGCAGTGTTGATGTTTCCTTCCGTAAGAGCAGTAACTAGAGCATCAGATCCACCTTCCCTCTTTAAACATTTTAAACTACCTTAGAGCTGTGCTGTAGGGAAGAACAAGCTCTCCATAGGCCTCCTGTGACATTGTATAAGCCTCAACTGAAGATTTGTTGAAACGAAAGCAGAATTTCAAAGCCGCATATTGTTCCTTAGGTGGTACCTCCATTGCAGCGGTAGGCGATACTGAACATATATGCACTTGCCTGGTTCTCACAGGCGGGAACCAGGAGTACCAACAACAATGAAACTACTACGGCGTGTTTGTTTCACATTAGGTTAACAGAATATAATAAGATTGAATTTTAGTGCGAAAAATTATGACCGTAAAAAAATTATTATCATTCTTTATTGAACAGCCCTCGTAATTGGGGGAGGGGGGGCGGCAATATTTTCAAATGTGGAAAGCAAAATTAGATGTAAATTGTCAAGTAATGCTAGTATTAAGGCATATAAAAATTCAGTAAAAATAATTGACAGTTTTAGATAATAATAATAATAATAATAATAATAATAATAATAATAATAATAATAATAATAATAATAATAATAATAATAATAATAATAATAATAATAATAATAATAATAATAATAATAATAATAATAATAATAATAATAATAATAATAATAATAATAATAATAATAATAATAATAATAATAATAATAATAATAATAATAATAATAATAATAATAATAATAATAATAATAATAATAATAATAATAATAATTATAATAATAATAATAATAATAATAATAATAATAATAATAATAATAATAATAATAATAATAATAATAATAATTATAATAATAATAATAATAATAATAATAATAATAATAATAATAATAATAATAATAATAATAATAATAATAATAATAATAATAATAATAATAATAATAATAATAATAATAATAATAATAATAATAATAATAATAATAATAATAATAATAATAATAATAATAATAATAATAATAATAATAATAATAATAATAATAATAATAATAATAATAATAATAATAATAATAATAATAATAATAATAATAATAATAATAATAATAATAATAATAATAATAATAATAATAATAATAATAATAATAATAATAATAATAATAATAATAATAATAATAATAATAATAATAATAATAATAATAATAATAATAATAATAATAATAATAATCATAATAATAATAATAATAATAATAATAATAATAATAATAATAATAATAATAATAATGTACCTGAATACTCCCCTAACACTGATGATTTTGGAACTTTTAATTTTGTTTATGACAATTTTGAAAATATGACCTTTTTAAATACAAAGGTCATTACATATATTATGTGTAGAAAAGATTGCTGTATTCAGTGTCAAAGCTTCATGTAACTATCTTAAATAGTTTTATTCAAAACTATTTTCATCACTTAACGAGTACATTTTCTAGAAACAAATTCCGCATGTTGACAGATAACATTTCACCTTTGTTTTCTCATCGTTGCACTTCATTCCTCGGCATTTTTATTTGTTTATGGAACTACTTGAACTTTCGTCAATAATTGCTTCACTAATGTACAGGTACTACATTTTTGTTATATACAATGTATGTCAAATATGTGTGAAGTGTTGCATAAGATTAAAACGACTCCATAAAGCTGCAACACTATGCTTCATCAAAACCATCAATAATGCAACCTATCTCAACAATACTGTCGCCTAATTATCGGAGGGCACGGCCAGCTAGCAGCCGGGTGGGCGGCAGGAGGCGTTTGGACGACGCCTACCCATTTATCTTGTAGCGCTGGCGAGGGGATGGTTGGAAAGACATCACTGGCTGTCTCTTTCCCCTCCCCCGGGATCTGGAACGGTCGGGATATTTCATCTAGCCCGGAACCTTCTAGATAGGTCAGTTGGTCTTATATAAGCGACGCGCCGGGCTGGAGGGAATGGAGTTTTTTGGCGAGCAGCCGTGAGGAGCGCCGTGTGAGCAAACGGACCTGAAGACTGTGTACGTGTATCAGAGGAGTTGTACGTAATTGTGAGTGTAGCGTGGACCTGTGACAGAAAAACTGGCGAATTGTAATTGTGTGCGCTACATAATTCTGTGTAATCGGCAAGTGTTCCAACTCTAATTCGGTGGAAATAAAGAACATTTTGAGTTTTTGCAATCGGACTTTTAATTTCCCGAACCCACAAAGTTACAATATACTTGATGGAAATTTAGATCTGTTAATTGAATGGGACAAAATGACCCGAACGGTAGTTCTAGGTAGAATTAAAAAAATTGGTTTTTTGTTTTTAAAACTTGGGGTTAACATTAGAACTACATTTTGAGGGAGGTGGTAAATTTTCGGGTTTCCAATTCGTTTTTAGAAGGGTGCAGTAACTTTTAGTGGGTCAAAATGACCCCAACAGTGCCTCTAGTGTGAAAGACTAGAATGTCTTTTGACAATTTAGATAAGCGAACAGTTAATAATTGTTCATATAAAATCTTGTATATTATGGTGTTCCTTTTCTGAGCACATAGGCTTACGACTTTGAGAATTATACCGTAGAAATGGCTTTCCCGGAAACATCTACAAATACGATGGTTATTGCACATTGTTATATTATAAGAGTATTGCCTATATTTTGAAGTAGATATTTATTTCAATGTTCTACCTCTCTTGGTATAGCTGGCAAATATGTGGTAGAAAATATCAAATGAATATGAAACTCTTTTTCCCCTCTACTACATTTAGCAAGCAGGGCACGGATTGTATTCCACCCAAAGGTTATATCTATATTCAGATTTCACCGAAAATATATGGTTTGCAGCCCTTGAATATAAAAAAAAAAAAAAACCGAATTTGTAGAAAAAGTTCTTCGTGTAGGCATAGCTTGGCTCGAAAATGAAAACTCGGTTCAATACCAAATTGGTATTTAAGTTTATTTTCGTCCAAGGATGTGACACGAAGATTTTCAAGAATATCCTCTGTTCCACACTACCCTGTACATAAAATATTTTTAGAACCTTTATTTATTTTTTGATTTTTCAAAAATGCCTCTAACGATTTTGATCAAAATACATGTTTAAGGTATTTTATGACTAATTAAACGTATAACTTGAATTATCCAGGAACGTCCTCGGAAATCGCCTTTATTGTGAACGACTTTTGCATAACAGGTAAATTGTAAGAGAGAGAAAGAAATCTTACTGCACAAAAACTGTAGTTATCATTAAAATACACAATTTATGTCTAATATATAGCTTTATGAGCTTTGCCCACCTCAGTAGCGTGGTGGTAGAGTGTCTGCCTCACGTTCAAGAGGTCGCGAGTTCGAATCTCGGTCAGGTTGAGTTACCTGAGTAAGCTTTTTCCGCGGTTTTTCCTTATCCTGAAAGGCGAATGTCGGATAGCTCTAAGCTCTATGGACCCTGGGCTCATTTGAGCATCATTTCGCCCATTCCATTCATCTTCCGATATGACAGCGTTGGACGACGTAAAATTACAAAAAAGGGGGGGGGGGTAAACCATTTCTGAAATATTTCTTCCCAAATATTCTTCAAATATTTCTTGATGTCTGCCTGGAATTTCCAATATTTTCACTTTTGTCAAATGAGAAGTCGTTATTCATTTTTCTGTAATTTATTGGCGATGCAAAGAGAACGGAATTTCAAAGATGACCAGGTCTTAAAAGCTTGTAAGATCGCTTAAGTCTGCTTCTTTTATTCCCTTTCATCTGTAAGAAAATTAGCAATAATACAATTTTTGCCTCGATTAACATGAAGTAGTAAATAGAAGAATAAGCATATGTAAGAATAGTTTGGACAAGAATGGAGAAATTTGTGCGAGTTCAACACATAAAATTCTTAGGTAATCAATGTTCGTTGCAGCTGAAATAACATTTTTTAAATATGTCGGTATTAAAAATTAGTACTAAATCTTACAGTTTCAATCTCTGCTTCGTAAGATCTGTACTGTTCCGATGTTTGAAAATGTCTGCAAGTTTTGTTTCGAGTGTCTTCTTTTGTTGCATGGCCTTCTGGTATAAAAATCCTTAAAAGAATAACAAGGTTTATCTTAATCAGAAAACATGCAGTTTTTGTTTTGTTTTGGTTAGAGTTTCGTAGTAAACTAAATACCTGAGTTAGTATCCGGAAATCACTGGCTTTGAATACAGTAGTTCAACGTGATTAATGGTTTTCTTTTAGTTATTTTAAAACAGTTTTATATTAGCTAAGTATTTCCTTTCAGAGTGCGAACCATGGAGGTTAAACTCGTCGATTCGCTCAAAGGGTTCGAATTGGTAAGTAAAGTAAACCTGGGGAATCTTGAGTACAATAGCAAACATACGGGCGCACGCCTCGCAAACTTAAATTTAAGTTCATTCATTATTTTACAGGGATGAGACATATTTTAAAGAAAACCTCTCACTGAAAATGTACAACTCAATTTTTGTGTCGTTAAGTATTTTCGAGATGATTGTTTTTGACTTGAATTTTTCAATAGTTGTATATCGGCAAGCTCCATTCTTGTGTATCTGATGATGTCATGCAAATACCAGCATATCTCATCACCGACAATGTCGACAGTCCTCACCTATCCGTCCAGCACGGAAACTTGGAACTTCCGATGGCCGCAACGACACAGCACATGCTGAAGCCGTCCCAGCACAGGTTTAGATGAGTTCTGATAAAGCGGAATTTTGGCAAACAGGAATAGTAATCAAGCGCTTTCGATTCTTCCCTTTCTTTCTAGAGAACGAATGGATTTCTTCGACTAAGGCAAAAGAACAATGCCTGCACAAGTTTAAGAAACTAAAGGCAAAAGGAGACCGAAATAACCTATAACAAGCAACTCGACTAGACATACAAACCTGCTTACTATGGAACGTGGAAGGACTGAAAGCAAGAGATATCTTAAGCAATTCAGACCTAATAGTCTTAGCAGAAACGCTTCTAGTGGAACTTTCAACTTATCAGACTTCTACTCAATCCATTCACTAGAGAAAAATAAAACCGGAAGGGAGACCGATTGTAGGGGTATCTAGTTTTTACAAACCCTTGCTTGGACCACTGAAAAGAGTACAGAGCGAAGAAAACTTAATCGTCACCAAAGCGGAAACCTTCACTTTAATATGCGTCTCAAAGCAAAAGAGGAAGGTATAATAGCAATGCTAATAATTTCGGTTAGTTAAGTCAGAAACCCACGGGAAAACATATTAATAACAGGAGAAATGACTTGTAGACTGGACAAGCGGGACACCAAATTCAGCGCTGCCCTCAATTTCCTACAGGGAGAAAACCTCAAACAAACCGGAGCAAACCATATATCTCACACAATGGCAATAACACAATGGATCTGGTCTTTGTTAAAGGCGACGGCATACTCTTTGTAAAATAAGAAGTCGTTTAGTCAACATTAATAACCCGCTAAGGAAACACATCCCCATCCAAACCAAATTAATCACATATGCACATAAAAAATGTAACTAGGAGACAAAAACAACACATCCAAAAAGCTAGTCTTCACAGAGCTAGAAAAGGAGAAAGGAAAAATAATTGTGATAGAGAAACAAATAAGTCAAACAACTTAAGCGCGACGCTGTCATCAACAAAATAATAAAATCGGACACCACACACAAAATAAACCACAGGAAAACCCAGCCCTGGTTCGACGAGGAATGCTATGCATTAAAACAAGATACACAGCAATGAATCCAATGCTGAAGGAGACCTAAAACAGGGCGGAATAAAAATAACTTACAAAACGCTTCTAAAACAACAGTAATTACAATATATAGAAAAAGGTAAAAGGATAGGTAAATAAGCGTCAAGCGATCCATATGCAGGTACCAGACTCACAAGATCAACACGACGAACAATGTCACAATAGATAGCTGGGAAAATCATTTCAGGAAATCCTTAACAGAACACAAAAGAGCAAGGCTTACGAAACAAACAACAGTGCACACAAACACACACACACACACACACACACACACACACACACACACACACACACACACACACACACACACACAAAGGCAGCCGTCCCAGACCAGATTTTCAACGAATACCTGAAATACTCAATGCAGATCCTGGCGGGACCAAGCTATACAACCAATGCCTACTAGGAGAGACCCAGAAAAATTGAGGACCCCTTCAATCAAGATCCTGTATAAAGGAAAAGAAGGAAAAGGAGAAGTTGGCGACCCCAGCTCCTACAGAGGGATTGCAACAGCTTCAAAATATTAACAAAATTACTAAATAACAAAATACGAGGGCAGTCCAAAAGTAAATTCCGTTAGGAAATAAAAATTAAGCAAGTTGAAGTGCACAAATTTTATTAATATATCTGAAAACTAAAGCATCCTTTTTTCTTTCAATTTTTACACATATTCTCCGAACAAATTCAAGCATTTAACATGCCTTTTAACAATCTTTGAAATCCCTCTACATAAAATTCGGTCGCCTGTGAACATAGCGAACCCGTCACAGCGTGATGAAGCTCTTCTCATTTGCGAGCCTTTGTTTCATGTAAAGGAATAGCGGAAAATCACTGGGAGCCAAGTGAGGAATGTAAAAAGCGTCCCATTTGAAACTGGCCATAAGTTCATTTGTTCTTCGAGGTGTGTGCGGACGAGTATTGTCATGCAGAAACACAACACCAGATGTCTGAAGACCACGACGCTTGTCTTGGATTGCCCTTCTTAGTATTTTCAAAGTTTCACAGTAGGCTTCAGAATTAACAATCATGCCGCGTTCAATAAAATCAACGACTAAGATGCCCTTGGCATCCCAAAAAACCGTAGTCATGACTTTCTTCGCAGACAAAGACTGTAGGGCTTTCTTTGACTTCTTTGGAGTAGCGGTATGTTCCCATTGCATTTACTGCCATTTTGTCTCAACATTCACGTAGGCCACCCAAGTTTTATCGCCGGCAACAATTCTGTTCAAAAATGCGTTTCCTTCAGTGTCGTACTGAGAAAGAAAGTCCATGGCAGAACTCATTCTCTTGGTTTTGGGTCGTCGGTCAGCAGTTTTTTTACCCAACCAGCACAAATCTTGCAACAGCCTAGGTGTTCAGTCGCTGTCTCGTGCAAACGACTTCAAGAAATTTTGGGAAATGATCAGAAACTTCCGTTATCATGAACCGACGGTTCCCACGAGTATTTCCATCCACTTTGTTCACCATACTGCATACCAGTTGCGTGGGAAGTACTGTGAGAGATACGTCACCAAGTGTACGAAGAACAGAGAATCTATATGTGATTACAGCAAAGACTAAATCCAACTAATATCATGCACGTTAGTGCGCTTTTCACCTATTACTATTTACTATGTAAACATCTCAATTGCGATATCAATCTAATTACAAAATGGAATAAATAGCATGGAGATTCTATAACAATTTTTTGTATGTTTGTTTTTTCTGTTGTGTCATCTGAACATATCTTTGTATTGAGTTTAGTAATCATTTGCTATCCTCACGTTGCAGATTCTGACTATTGCGTGTTTAGGACTACACATACAGGATGCTGATGAGTTTTCCAGATCGAACCTTTTGGAAAACGTAGCATACTCAGTGGCATACGTGGCCTTTCTGATAATCCTCATCGGCAAGATAATAGGAATACTGACAGATCAGAGGATACCAAATTTACCGGTAATACACTGTTTTATATAACTGGTGAAAATCCTAAGCTTTCATTCGAATCAGTTAAAGATTTTATTGCAATATGGTAACATAACGTGAAGCCAACACAGATTTGGTCACTAATTTAATAATTTTTTATATGTAAGTTGAAAACCTTCCAGTGCTTAATCGTTTGTTCTAACTTCCTAAAAGCTCTATTTTGGATTTAAGAAATTACCATACACAAAACCCCTCAAAAGTATTCTTAAAATTCTAATGAAGCTATGCGAAAAAACATTTGAAATAAATTTCTTTTATAAATAATCAAGGTGTAAAAATATACAATAAAATTTGATTTGTTGCACTCACATTACTTTTCCTAATAACCCTTCTGCAAACTATTATTTCAAGATCCTTTAAAAATGATTAACGTCCCCCAACTAAGTCATTAATTTTTGTACATGCAACTGGAACGTTATAAGCTAAAGTAAATAATAGCGAAGTCTTTTGAAAGTGGGTGGCTTTGACATCCTTGAACAATATGAAGTAAAAATAAACAAATAATGAAATTCAATTGAGAAAGTATAAACAGTTTAAACTGAAGAGCAATAACAAAGATTGGCTTGAAAAGTTTGTTTTGTAATTTACCTCCTCCAACATTTATTCATATCGGACAATGAATGAAATGGGTGAAATGATGCTCAATGCGTCCGGGGTCCATGGAGCTTAGAGTTACCCGACATTACTCTTTCAGGATAGGGGAAACCCCCGGAAAAAGCCATATCCAGATAACTCACCCTGGCCGAGATTCGAACTCGGGACCTCTTGCACGTGAGGTAGACATGGTACCTTGAAAAGGAACATCTTTACAAACAAACAGGTTTCGTTTTAAGGACATTAACATTTTATTTTTTTGTGAGTAGATTTTGTCGATCTCTTACTGTCTGCCAGTTTCACAATATAAGTTATTTAGAATGAAGATATCTGCAGGCTGCTCTCAAAAATTAAAAATACACATTTTATTTACAATGCCTATATAGTGCGATCCATATAAACCTCAACCATTTCAGTAGGCCATAACCTTTGAACCAATAATGGGACACACGTGCAACTTTGGGAGAATATAATACACAATTGGGGGATTACATTACACTATTTACATCTCAGAGGAAATGTTGGAAGTGTCCTCCACCAGCATCTATACATGTTTGCACTCGACTCACCATATTCTCGTAAGTTTTACGGAGAGTATCCTCGCCAATGTTACTTATTTCGGTTCGAATGGATTCCTTGAGAACATCAATTGTCGGTGACCTATACTTGTACATTCTATTTTTTACACACCCCCACAAGAAAAATTCCGGTGAGGTTAGGTCAGGAAGTCAAAAACCCTTTGAGATTATTCGATTATCAGAGAAACTGGTTACAAGTTCCATGGTGTTATTAGATTATGGCATGTTGCTCCATCTTGCTGGAAATAACCTTCTCTCAACTCGATATCATCCATCTACTCCACAAATGTCTTGAAGATACCCATATAAACTTCAGTGTCCACAGTCGTATCAAAGAAAATGGGACCTACGATCCCATTGTCAATGTTGACAATTCTACCAGAGACACTGAGATCATTGAAACAAATTTCTACATTCTAAGAGCTTTCAAATGGAAATTATGGTCTATTGAAATGGTTCAGGTTTATATGGATCGCACTATAAATCCCATTGTGGTACTTCAATCAAAATAGTTAACAGCCCTTATTGACAAAATAGAAGTAAGAGTAATGAAACATATTCCAAGTGAAGTATGATTGGGAACAGAGGGATCTTCAACATTTTGGGAAGTACTTGCAAGGTCCTGAATTTATGTACCAAGCTTCATGATTAAAATACTTTTTGTTTTTGAGTTATGGTGTTCGAAGACACATAAACGCAAACACCCAGTCAAATCCTGGAGATTTCTCCAACAAAACTTTTTTGGGGGAGAGGGGTACTTGGAACCTCAAAATATATGGAGGGTTGGCTCAGAAGTGTTGCCATTTTTCTTTCTAAGTAAAAGTTTTGCGTGCAAAATAAAATGTGTTTAATGTTATTCGATAGAGAATTGTGTACTCAACAAAATAGGTGTTTAGTTTCTTTTTATGCTCAAAAGCTGCTCATTTTGGTCAACAAAATTAAGTATCAAGTCGACAGCAAAGGGCATCTTCTACTTTTAGCATTTTGTGAAAGCCACAGAAGCCATAGACCTTTTACTGTAGAGTCCTTTTTTTAATGCAAGGAGTGTCAAAGTACGTAATTGCAGTGTACCGCCAGTTTGTACAAGAGTACGGAAACTCACATGAGTTTTGCAAAATTGTAGCACAATTTTACAGCTGCATATAGCGTGAGTATAGCAGTACAACAACTGACATTGATAGAGAAAGCCCAGTGAATGTACTGATAAGGTTTGTTTATTTCAGGATACACTCCTGGACATTGTAGGAGTGGCGGCTAATGTGATTGCTGGTACAAACATACTGATGCACTACGCCAACACATGGCACATGCATCAGGCTAGTGACAGAGGTTTTGGTAAGGGTGCCATCTCCATCATCAACGCTGCCATCATTTGCATAGACATTGGCTTTGTCAACCTCACCTAACGCAATTGTTAACCAAATTGCAAGTAAAACTATGTACAGTCTATATTGTTGATTCATTAACTCATATAGTGTCATACGACATTCCAATACCGTTGATTCTTAAGTTGAGCTAAGCTTGTCATGCAGTTTTTACTTCCTTCATCACAAACATAACAGCATTTACACTCTATCCAGAGGTTCTGTATCCAGATTTTACCAGAAAATTTGTTGGAGACATATTGTATACAAGAAAAGGGTTCATGTGGTTTGTATGTGAACAAATTAATAAAAAAAACTCTGTATTATACTCACATAACTTTCTCTACTAGTGTATAAACTACTTTTACAAACACTAATTTCTCTGATTACACAGAAAATGAAGATAGTTACAGTGGAGTAATAAATGTTACACAAATAAAAATATTTGTTAATTAATGTCCACTTATCTTAAGAAGTAGGTGTTAATACTTCTTTCTTCTTTTTAAAATCGATTTCGAAGGCACATTGCATTCTTCCTTAGTTAAACAAACTCCATTGTTAAGGAAATCTCGGTTACCATGTTTTTTTCTTTTGTTATGTTGCCAACATCTGAAGACGAAACAAACCTAAAAACAGAATCAATTGCCGGTAAGTCAAAATTTATTCGCGATGTTTATTTTTTAAAATAGATATTTATTCCCACACTATTAAATCTATGGGAACATTTAATTGGTTTAATAATTTAACTTCGAGATTTATTTCATGTTTAAATGACCAAAAATGATCTGCTATGGCCGATTTATCAATTTGTTTATATTTAATGTTACGAAAATGTTCTTTCTTTCTTGTTTCCAAACTACGTTTCGTCTTTCCAATATAAACCTGATCATACTCTAAACAATTAAATTGATAAATACCAGACTTTTTATTATTAGGAATTTTATCTTTTTTAGAAAATTGTAATAAATTTTAATTACTATGTTTATTTTGAGGAATTAAAGTTATACCAACTTCTTTTAATATTTTTTTCATGTTTTCGAAATTCAAGTCACTAAAGCTTTTCCTTTGATTTTTAAAACATGGTATAGGTATGTTGATGATATTTTTGCTATTGTTCTTGAAAAACAAATTAATGATGCTTTAAAATTACTAAATTTACAAGATAAAGCTATAAAATTCACATTAGAAACTGAAATTAATGGATTTCTTCATTTCTAGATTTGAAAATAATAAGAAATAATAACAAATTATATTTTGGTATTTATAGTAAATCTACTCATTGATAATTACACAAAAATAAAAAATTTACGTACCATCCTTGGGTTAATAAAAATTTTCAATTTTTTTTAAAGAAGTTGGTATAACTTTAATTGCTCAAAATAATCATAGTATTAAAAATGTATTACAATTTTCTAAAAAAGATAAAATTCCTAATAATAAAAAATCTGGTATTTATCAATTTAATTGTTTAGATTGTGATCAGGTTTATATTGGAAAGACGAAACGCAGTTTGGAAACAAGAAAGAAAGAACATTTTCGTAACATTAAATATAAACAAATTGATAAATCGGCCTTAGTAAATCATTTTTGGTCATTTAAACATGAAATAAATCTCGAAGTTAAATTATTAAACCAATTAAATGTTCCCATAGATTTAATAGGAAAAAATATTAATTTTAAAAAATAAACATCGCGTAATGAATTTTGACTTACCGGCAATTGATTCTGTTTTTAGGTTTGTTTCGTCTTCAGATGTTGGCAACATAGCATAACAAAGTAAAAAACATGGTAACCGAGATTTCCTTAACAATGGAGTTTGTTTAACTGAGGATGAATGCAATGTGCCTTCGAAATCGATTTTAGAAAGAAGAAAGAAGTATTAACATCAACTTCTTAAGATAAGTGGACATTAATTAACAAATATTTTTATTTGTGTAATACTAATTTCTCTATCCACTTCATTATAAGTGTGATAAATATTAGGTGGTCTCACAAGTAAAGTCGGTTTTTGGATTTTGGTGCTTTGGAAAATTTATTGGGTTTCTTTGTTTGGCAATACTTATTTACAGGATGTCATGACTAGTGTTGCGTACATTGCGAGCGTGTATCAATCTTCAGTTGTTATTAAACAATCACAAAATGGTGATTGACTGGCCCCGTAGCTCAGTCGTTAGAGTACCCCTAGCACCGTGCTAGGAGTCCGAGTTCGATTCCCGGCGGTGGGGTGGGGATTTTTCTCCGGCCAAGATAATTCCTCATCTTCCCCAGAGTCTGGAAGTATGAATGGAAGTGCGAATGTGTGCGTGATATAATGACACAACCCAACGAATATGAGTTAACACCTTCGATATGTTCCAAACGAGAACGGCCGCCGATATGATCGTTGGAGTTAAGTGAAAAGAAAGAAAAAAAAACCGTTTGAAAATATGGTCTCAGAGGAATAAGACGGGATTTTGGACAAAGACAGCATGTACACTTATCCTCTCACTTGCAGTCCGTCATTTCTGCCCTGTCACTCCTGTCTTGATGCTATTGGTGCTACTCCCAAAACGTCCTCAGTGGTTGAACTGACACAGACAGACCGTTCCTTGTGGTCACACTTACTGTTTCTTAATGAGTGTTTGACGTCATGGCCCTTTTCTGGAGAAGGTACTGTGACTTTGTGGGTTCATGAAATGAAAGGTCCAATTTCACCACTCAAAAATGTTCTTTATTTCCACCGACTTACAGTTAAACTCTTGCCAATTACACAGAATTACTTGCTGCACACAATTACAATTCACCAGTTCGTCCGTTACAATTTCACTTGTACTCGCGATTACATAAACTCCGATGCACATACCAGTTACGTACAGTCTTCCGTTGCACAATTTTCTCGTTCATTAACACGTCACTGACTAACTCTTACACCAAGAACTGCGACTGTCTCCTCACTCACACTCACTAACCAACTGACTGACTAATCCCCGTCTGTCTGCAACCCCCCTTTATATAGGAATATCGCCGCCTTCCAGTGTCCGCGATAATGTTCCAGTAAAAGAAGGATCGAGAACCAGGTGTAAGAGAAACAGACGGCACAGTCATGTTTTTCTCCTGACCACCGCCTGTCACCACTATAAGACAGACGAGGGGGAGGTGTGGCTAACCGAACCTCCCCTGCCTTCCGCTGCCAGCTGCTTCCACAGGGTGTTCCAGCGCTCGTGTGACACTGCTCCCTCCTCAAAGCTGTTCGCCCCGAACAGCACCATCGTAGCGTGCGAGGCGGTCCAGGTGTACCACCAGCATCCGCTCGGAGTCTCAGCCAGAAGTAGCGCTGTCGTAGTTTGTGAATCATTCGGTTCGCTCCCAGGTGTCCTCCTGAAGTACCGGCGTGCTCTTCCTCCAAGACTTCCGGGACCTTGCTCCGGGGAAGTACCAACTGTTCTCTCTGCGCCTTCCCATCGGGTGACTTCCATACCCGGAACAGCACGCCCTCTCTGGTCTTCAACGAGTCCCATTGGGCCCAGTACGACTTGTAGGTGGCGCTCCTCGGTGCGTTGTCCTCCTAGGTTGGTCTCGTCCCTGCGTCCACTTCCCTCAAGAGTGGCCCCAAGTCTGCGTCCGCCAGCTGCTCCCTCCTCAGGCCTGCGCTATCCCAGTCTTCAGCAGGCACTGCCACAACTACTCGGACTGCTGCGGCACGCTCCTTCTCTTCCACTCTTGTGCGCTCATGGCCGTCCTGGATCTGCGATAGGACACCTCCAATGCAATGGTCGCTAGCGTCGGTGTCCACAATGAAGGCGCCACCCGGTTGTGGGAAACCCAAAATTGGAGCACTGCACAGGGTCTCCTTCGGGTGCTGGAAAGCGTCTTCGGCGTCCTCCGTCCACACATAAGGCCGGTTTTCCTCCGTCAGTCGGGTGAGGGGTTTTGCGATGTTGTCGGCCTTTTCCTCTAAATCATTAAGGCGGTCGTCTACTTGACCCTTCCGCTTGCCCAGGTTCGTGACGTCATCCCTCACGCCGGCCAACCGTTCCTCAAACTTTGTGGCGAGAGCCTCGTTCGCCGCCTTCATTTCCGTGGCCAGACTGCCGTTCGCTGCTCTCATTTCTGTGGTTAACTCGGCCTTCATTTCTTCCATCTTCTCGGTGATGTTGTCGTTGGCCGTCTTCATTTGTTTCAGTTCCGCGGTGATGTTGTCGTTGGCCGTCTTCATTTGTTTCAACTCGGCGATGAGGTTGTTGTTTGCCGCTTCTATTTTTGCAGCGAGGTTTTCAGTTGCCGTCTTCATTTCTTTCAGTTCCGTCTTCATTTCCATCATCTTCTCCAAAATTTTCTCCAATGCCGCGTCCATGGTTGTAATATTCGGTGATGTTGTTTTCCCGCTTCCTGACACCAGTTGTGACTTTGTGGGTTCGTGAAATGAAAGGTCCAATTTCACCACTCAAAAATGTTCTTTATTTCCACCGACTTACAGTTAAACTCTTGCCAATTACACAGAATTACTTGCTGCACACAATTACAATTCACCAGTTCGTCCGTTACAATTTCACTTGTACTCGCGATTACATAAACTCCGATGCACATACCAGTTACGTACAGTCTTCCGTTGCACAATCTTCTCGTTCATTAACACGTCACTGACTAACTCTTACACCAAGAACTGCGACTGTCTCCTCACTCACACTCACTAACCAACTGACTGACTAATCCCCGTCTGTCTGCAACCCCCCTTTATATAGGAATATCGCCGCCTTCCAGTGTCCGCGAGAATGTTCCAGTAAAAGAAGGATCGAGAACCAGGTGTAAGAGAAACAGACGGCACAGTCATGTTTTTCTCCTGACCACCGCCTGTCACCACTATAAGACAGACGAGGGGGAGGTGTGGCTAACCGAACCTCCCCTGCCTTCCGCTGCCAGCTGCTTCCACAGGGTGTTCCAGCGCTCGTGTGACAGTACATTCTCAACTTATTCCTCACAAACTGTAGAGTCCTAAAACACTACTGGAAACAAAATTATAACGCCGCTGTTGCAGCTCGAGGAATATGTGAAATGGAAGGAGAGGGTGTCGTTAGTGAGCGTGTGGTACAACGATGGTTCTAACGCTTCAACAAGAGACGAAAACACTAAAGATTTACCACGTTCTGGAAGACCTAAAGTACGAATATTGAGGATACACGCCAAGTTAAGCGAGAAAATCCGCAAAAAGGTACCCGTAGCTTTCAGAAGTACTTGGTACATCAAAAGATACCGTACATCGCCACATTAAGATACTTGGAAAATCATACAGTATATCTGTAACTCATGAACTGACATCAATAGGCTGAACATCTGTTGTCAGTTTATCCGTAACCCCATGGATGATAGATTTGTGAGGAGAATTGTCACTTGCGATGGAAAATGGTTATATTACCGACACTCTGATGCCTTGAAACTGTGGCTAGATTCCCGCCAACCTGCCAAGGTCATCGTTAAGAAAATATAAGTTCGGTCGCAAAGTAACGTGAGTCTGGTGGAATTTTGAAGGTGTGATTCACTGGGAGTTTGTTCCAAATGGGCGGGCGATTGGTGCGGATATTTGTTCTGAACAACTAAAACGAGTTCGTGAAATTTTGAGACGGAGATACCCATAAATAGAGTTCTAGTGCAACAGGACAATGCAACACACCATTCTGCACAAACAACCATGGAAAAAGATCAGAAATTGGGAGGAATCGAACGGCTACCACACCCACCACACAGCCCTGATCTCACACCATCAGATTATCATCTTTTTCGATCCATGACCCAGTTTCTACACAGAAGAAATTTTGACAACTTTGAAACCGTACAAATGGGTGTCAGCGGTTATTCGCACCAAAAACCAGAGACTGGTATCATCGTGGGGTAATAAACCTCGCTGAACGATGGCTCAAGACCTTAGATTGTAATGACCTATACCTACTATGAAAATTATTTAATTGCTTGTCATAACACATTTCAAATAAATTTTTCTTAAAAACGACATTACTAATGATACAGAATATATATTTGCAGATATTGTGTTATTGCTAATTTTCTTGAAGGTACGTGGAAAATATGGGATTACAGAAGGCTGTAAGCGATAGTTAAATCTTTTAAAACTGATCACGTCTTTAAAACTGTATTATCTTTGCATGTCCAAGAGGTTAAGAAAACAACAATAACTCCGTATTGGAGAACAGTATGGTAAGTATAGTATTGAAATATTCAAAAAAATAACAAGGAATATCCCGGAAACATTTCAGTCTACAAGAGTAATTTACGTCCACCAACGTTGTATCTTAATGTACAATGAATGAAATGATCCTCAAGTAAGACCAAGGTCCATAGAGATTAGAGTTACCCGACATTCGTCTTTCAAGATAAGGGATAACCCCGGGGAATACCTCATCGTAAAAACCTCATCGTATCATGAGATACCTCATCAGGTATCTCATCGTGACCGATTCCAGCAAGGGACCCATCGAAATGTGAGGCAGACACGCTACCGCCTATGCTATAGAGGTGGGGCCACAAATGTGTATGAATATTGTGACTTTGTGGGCTCATGAAATTTAAAGTCCAGGTTACAGATACTAAAAATTGCTCTTTATTTCCGTATAAACACAATTACGTCACATACACATACAAGTTTCAAGGTCATCGACCACAAACACAGCTCACACAGCTGTTCACGTCCAATTACCCACTGACCGAATGTGGCAGGCGGTGGCTCCCTTTTTATAGATTACTCACCATCCGGAATGTTCTCAAACAATCAAGACGGCGCTAGAAGAAAGACGAACTCTCGAGGAATCCGTCTCCTTCCCCCACCGTTTCGGTGAGCTTTATCTCCGCACTGCACTGTCCGTCTCTTTGAACTCGTTGCCTGCGCCGCCTTGAATCAACATTACGTTCGTGACAATACATAGTGAATTTTAACGAGGTATACATTTTTTGTGCATTAAGATTTTGACCATCTCTTCCGGTTAAGCAGCAGTTGGGCAAAAGTCATTCATAATGAAGAGGACTTCAAGAAACGGATTTTATTTATCATGAAAATAGTTTGAATTGTGGTGTTTTAATAAAAATAGTTAAAGCCAATTTTGAGAAATCAGTTTTTAAAAATGTTCCATGTAAAAGGTAAACTGGAGTGGAAGAGTTTGTTCTTATGTTTTTTTTTAATTTGCATATCGCAAACAAGGATAATCTGTCTTCCTGCAGAACTATTTTCCGAGAGCTAAACCTATTGCCTCTTGCACGTGTACTTATACTGGAGACATTAACCCATAAACAATGTACAATGGTACAATGAACTGGAAACAAATAAAAATCTCCATCAACACAACACTCGACAAAAGAGTGTCTTGCATATTCAGTTCTGTTGCACTAATATAGCTAAAAATAACATAAAACCATGAGTATCAAATTATTTAACATAACGCCACAGAATATTAAAGAAGTTTTTAGGATTCATCACTTTAAAAAGCAATTAAAATCGTTCCTACTACTGCGTACATTTTATTATGTGAATGGGTGTGTAGAGTGTTGTAGTCGGCATGTCAACTATTCTGCCCTAGCCAACAAGTAGCTCTTAATGACTTAAACTTTGTGTAACTAACCGATATCTATTGTATTTATGTTTTAAATAATGTTGTACGTATGTATAAAACGAATATAAATAGTTCACCAAACGACGTATCAAAAACATAATGTACGTTGTCCCAAAGGATGAAAATAAAATATAAAAACAAACACAAGATGTTAAATGCAATTTTGGTATCTAACCTAACTTTCTTTTTGAGTTATACTTTTTCACAGACCTACAGAAAGAGACACGCACATAGGCTTTTGTCCTTCTTGTCCTGTTAGTTTTCTTTTTAACTTTCAAGGGCTCAAAGTATGTGTTTTCCGTGAAATTTTAGTATTTTGCCGGAAAAATGCGAGTGGGTTGCGGAATTTAATACCCTGCAAAGGTAGCTCAGTGGTTAGAGCAACCGGACGAAAACCGGGAGACGAGGGGTTCAAATTCTGACTACGACATTGAACTGTTTAGTTTGGCTCCACATTTCCAGAGGAATAATTGTTTATGAAAATAGCTTGTACAAGAATATAAAAAGTAATGTAAATGCATTACATCAGATTTATTTCAGTGAAATTATTCCACACACACACACACACACACACACACACACACACACACACACACACACACACACACACACACACACACACACACACACCACACACACACACACACACACACACACACACACACATGTGAACTTCTTTTTCAAATCTGTATTCTTAGAAGTTCATCAGACTTAAAAATATGTAAATCTCCATGTTAAACTTTTGGCAGAGAAAGTAAAAATGAGGAGCTAAAACTTTTGATATGTACACTCACATAAGTGTCTCTACTCTTGTACAAACTACTACTACAAACAGTTATTCCTATATTTCATGGTAACCGAATATGAGCGTTTGTAAGAATTATGCTAATACAAGGAATACGTAGTTTTAAGCGATAGCTAGTCAGATCTTGTAAAACTGATCCCTATTCGATGGTTTTGTAATTCAGTTCTCTTTGCATAGTCGGGAGATAAACAAATGAATAAAACTTTCCATTTGAGAAAAGTATGAGTATTAGAAAATTCAGACAAATATCGTATCTCCGGAATGGTTCACTGCATAAGAGGATCTTATTAATATTAATTGAATGTTTTAACGATATCTGCATACTCTGTGTAGTAAGACTTGTGCAAAAGTCATTCAGAATGAAAAGGACTTCTGAGGACATTACGATAAAATTCAAAATATATATTTCATTTATTGTAAAAATATCTTAAAAGTATGGATTTCAATCAAAATTATTAGATCCATATTTGGGAAATCAAAATTTACGAAAAATGTTCCATATAAAAGATAATCTATGGAGGGTGAATTTTCTTGCAAATCCTTGGAAGATGTTGGACTGAAGTACAGTAAAAACCTCTATAAAACGAAACGCGATAATTCCGACATTTATTTTCCTTTTACACGGGTTTCCATCTTGCAGAAGTTTGTGTTAAATGCAAAGAAATTACGAAATAGTCGCACAGGTTTACAGTGATGGAATAATATAGAACGAAGTGTAAATACTAATAATAGGCTGATACGCATTATGCACTATATTTTCAACTTACATACAATAATTGTAGTTTATTGCCTAGTTTCTGTTTTCAATTTCTCCTTTCCAATCTGCAGTTGTCTGCATATCATTTCCTTCACCACACACAAAACTCAAAGTAATGTCATAGTGCGGTTTAAAACGCTCGAGCCAGGCATTGGAAACTTTGAAATTGCCTTAGCCTAATTTGCTGGCTGTCTCTGAAGCTCGAGTCCGAAGCAATGGTCCAGAAATGGGAATTGGTACCTCATGTTCAAGAGGTCCCGAGTTTGAATCTCAGTCAGGGTGAGTTACCTGGATAAGGTTTTTTCCAGGGTTTTCCTTATCCTAAAAGACGAATATTGGGTAGCTCTAAGCTCCATGGACCCTGGACTCATTGAGTATCATTTCACCCAATTCATTCACCGTCCGATATGACAACGTTGGAGG
The DNA here is from genome assembly GCA_030765055.1 of Mantis religiosa. Lineage (NCBI taxonomy): Eukaryota > Metazoa > Arthropoda > Insecta > Mantodea > Mantidae > Mantis > Mantis religiosa. The sequence continues at coordinate 106,902,326 of CM060952.1, forward strand.
ACGTAAACTACAAAAAAAAAAAAAAAAAAAAAAAAAAAAAATCGAACAGTGTGATTTAGCTCCTCATATTCTGTATATTTTGTGATGCGTTTTACATGCTCTGCTGTTTTATTTAATTTTTATTTTTTCAAAATCTCCTAAATCTGAGTTTTCCCTACTTTAAACAACACAGTTAATTCTTCAGCTGGACGTTTGATATTTTCGTGTTCTTCAAAAACCTTAATTTGTTTCCTCTAGTGATAGTGTTTTATGTCTAGAACTCATTTTACAAAATGTGTGTACATACAAACTATGTTCGCAAAACTCACCTAAGCTCACAGTTTTCTTCCACTCGTACCTGATCACTTGTAAGAACGAAACTGAGAATGAACACATTGCAAAACAGTTGTACCTTTAAAATCTGTCTAGTCAACGCGAGTGCAGTTTGCCTCGCAAAGGAAACGGCCCTACCGCCCACTAATGACCGTCATAAATCTATCTCCACACTTCAGAAATGGAACACTGTCGTTGAGGACCAGTAGCAACCCTGAATTTCTCGAAGTGACAGTCGCATGTCTACTCCACGTGGAGTCTCAGTTACCAAAGTTCTAACTTCCAGTTGATCTATTTCATTACCTGCAGAAATTCGTTGTGTGTCACGATGTGGAGACCCTGGGAGGGAAATGCAGTGGTAAATGGAAATGAAATAGTAGATAACTTTCAGTCAAGTGAAAATAATCAAAGTGATGACAATAGTGTAAATGAATTGGAAAGTATTGCTGGGCCGAGTTATGTTATGTTACTTATATATATATATATATATATATATATATATATATATATATATATATATATATATATATATATAAGTGCTGAAAAATAATCTTGGTAAGGGGTATTCACAGAAATACAGTAAGGAATATTGTGACGAAAGGAATACCAAAGACGCCGATCAAGTGTGAAAACAAAAGGAAACGTTTCTCTAAAGTAGATAATTTCACATGCGATTTAATTCGTTGAGAAATTTATAGATTCTATAGATTCGCCCACCTTAGGCGAATTGGTTGCAAATTTGCAAGAAATTTGTGATTTTCCTTATGGACATTGCACTTTGCTCAGTCTCCTAAAGGAGCTGGGTTTCAAATACCGCACTTTGAATATGATAAGGGTTATTATGGAATCCAGTAGAATTGTAGCTTGGCGATTTTATATATATTTGTCAAAGCTAAGGAAGTTTCGCAGTAATGAACATACGATAATTTATTTATACGAAACCTCGTACGATACCCATTACGTATCGAGGAAGGCGACAACCTTACAGAACGAACTGTGAGAAGGAGGGCCGGGGTTGTAAAACGATTATAAGGGTTCGTCAAAGGAGGCGGCCAACGTGCACACGAGTTAACTAAACAGACTTTACCAAGTGTGTTGGAAGGAAGTTGAGAGAGTTAACAGTTTGTTTGCTCTTTTACTTGAAGGATTACAGTTTATGACTTTATAGTTCATGGAACTTCGGTGCAATGACGTACGCTGTAACTAATTACATATAAAGTATTTCGTTTTAATCTGGTCATTTACCCAAACGGTTCCGAAAAATATTTCCGTTTCCGGGATAGGCAGTTTTCTGGCTTAGAGTATAATTTTACATGGGAAATGGCTCCGTTTCAAAACTTATTTTCCATTTTTGAGGTCCCCAGCATATAAGGGGTCCTTTTTATGCAGGTTTTAGTGTACCAGATAATGAAAAAATATTTTATTTTCGAATTATGTTGTTCACGGAAACACACACACACACACACACACACACACACACACACACACACACAAAAGGGGCCTTTATATATATTGGAGTGAGGGAACCTCAAAACGTAAATTTTCACTGAAATCTAGATATCTAATTTTTGGGTGGAGTGCAAAACTCCCTCCAAACTAAAAATGGAACGTCAGTTAAAGCTGACAATGTAAACATATTGAGTTCTAAAAAGAATAAGAAAGGAAACAATAATAAGTACAACATGAAAACGTTCAAAATAATAACATTGAAGAATTATTTACAAATCATCTAAAGTACATAAACATCTACTGTCGGAAAACTTTTAATTTTGTTTTAAATTTGGATCCAGTTAGGTGCTAGATGTGTAATGTCATTTGGTAGTTTATAGGCTGAACGTTTACCTTGTAAATGGGCAGTAGGTAGAAAAGGTATTCCAACCAAAAATTCGATGCAGAAATTTCAGTGAAAATACAAGTTTAGGTCCCTGAATAAAAAAGACATTTTTGGAAAAGGGAGCACGCGCGCTCGTGTGACTGTGAGCAACATAATTTAGAAACGAAAAGTTGGTAAAACCCCAAACTTGGTATTGAAGTTGAGCATCTTCCAAAGATGCGACACGAAGATTTTCAAGAATGTCTTCCAACCTCAGATGGAACTTTTTCCAAAATTTTGAATTTCTCAATAATGGCTCTAATAATGTTGATTTAAATATCTTATATAGGGTCTTTAAATAAGAGTTTCCTATCTTTAAACTTGAATAAAACACATGCTATACATGATAGAGGTTTATTTCTTTTTTATTTTGAAACATAATTCATGTCATTACGTGTGGAAGAGAGCATCAACTGAGCGACCGCCGCGACTTCGTCAATGACAGAAGAACATAAATTAGAACCATCTTCAGAATGACACCGTGATATTATTCATAAGATCATTTACTGTTTCTGGTTTGTTGGCATAAACTCGAGATTTAACCTAACCCCACAAGAAGTAATACAACGTCGTTAAATAACATCTCGGGGGCCAGTTAACATCACCACCATGGGAAATGATGAAACCTCTGAACTTCTCCTTTAAAAGATTGTTTCAAGAGCAGTATGACATGTGACACCATTTTGCTAGAACTATATGTTTCTGAGATCCATATCATCCAATTGACGCCAAAAAATAGTCACTTATAAGAACAGGTATCTTTCTCCATTGACAGAGGTTCTCCATCTTCGACTTGGAAACAAATATGAACCAATAATTTCACCATACCACAATCCACACCACATAGCAACCTTCAGTCGTTCTTGAATCTGCATTGGGTTGTGATTGCTCCAAAAGCGGCGATTTTGTTTGTTAACAAAAACATACATCCAAAAGTGGGCTTCGTCACTGAAGATGATCTTTTGGGCTTTAGTTCTTGAGTTAACCCATTTTGTAAACGTGCAACTTCAAATCCAGATGCAAAATTTGCCAAGTTGTGGTAGGCGAAAGCCCCAATTCTTACGCTCAACGAGCAATTGGTTTGTTTTCGTTCTCGCGTACACTCTCAGGAACGGCGTCTGTATTTTAATTGGAGCGCTTGCGTCGCTTACGTACAGGCATTTTTTGATCGCTGGCAGAACCACTTCTTTCAAATGTATCGATCAAACGCCGAATTTTTCTCTCGCAAGGATAATTATGCACATCGTAAACTTCACGCAATACACGGAAGATAGGGCTAAAGATGATCCATGTTGATGATAAATTTTTACAATTTCTACGCGTTGCTGAATCCTGTAACGTTCCATGGCAATCACAACGGAGCTATCACATGATAAAGATAGGACACTTTCTGAAAGATCCTTTATATTAAAGCTATTTTTGACAAATGAAAGGTATATCTTGCAGGCCTTTTACACTTTTGCATAACTGGTAATCCGTAAGAGATAGACAACTTTTATTTCACTATAGTATAAATCTCATTAAAACACACATTTTATGGCAAACACATCTTTTTGTGCGAAAGCCATTTAAGATATTCATTGTCATCTGAATTTTTCAGCACTTACACTTTTCTCAAATAGGAAGTCATTAAGTTTTTTTTATCTCTTTGTAATGCAAAGAGCACAAAATTTGAAACCATTACCTAGTGACCAGCTCAGATTTGACTATCGCCTAAAATCTACTTGTATATCCGTAGTCCTCTTGCATCTACAAGGAAATTAAGAATACTACAATGTTTATCTGGAATAACATGAAATAGAGGAAATAAGTTTTTGCTAGAATAGCTTGTGCAAAAGTAAAGAACGCCATGTAAACAAAACATATCAGATGTTAGAGTTTTAAACTGAATTAATTCAGTGCATTTCGACCTGACACAAAATAAGTTAGCAGAATTGATGAAAGTAAATGTTTCCAGAGGCCTGAATGTGCTGATACTTCTGGACCTTAGCCACAACCGTATTCAGAAGCTGCAAAAGGATGTTTTCAGCGATCTTTCAAACCTACAATACCTCATCCTCCGAAATAATGAGATCAACCACCTTGAAGTTGGCGCCTTCCAGAACTTGGAGCGTTTATCTCTTCTGGACCTTTCAAATAATGACCTAGTCAGCGTGGGACCAGATATATTCAAAGGCAGGTTTTGTATAATAGTACTAGTAGTACTATTTATACTATTAGTATACTACTACTACCACCACCACCACTACTACTACTACTACTACTACTACTACTACTACTACTACTACTACTACTACTACTACTACTACTACTACTACTACTACTACTACTACTACTACTACTACTACTACTACTACTACTACTACTACTACTACTACTACTACTACTACTACTACTACTACTACTACTACTACTACTACTACTACTACTACTACTAATAATAATAATAATAATAATAATAATAATAATAATAATAATAATAATAATAATAATAATAATAATAATAATAATAATAATAATAATAATAATAATAATAATAATAATAATAATAATAATAATAATAATAATAATAATAATAATAATAATAATAATAATAATAATAATAATAATAATAATAATAATAATAATAATAATAATAATAATAATAATAATAATAATAATAATAATAATAATAATAATAATAATAATAATAATAATAATAATAATAATAATAATAATAATAATAATAATAATAATAATAATAATAATAATAATAATAATAATAATAATAATAATAATAATAATAATAATAATAATAATAATAATAATAATAATAATAATAATAATAATAATAATAATAATAATAATAATAATAATAATAATAATAATAATAATAATAATAATAAATACTGATGATGATAATATTACTGAACTAATAAACATATGTAAAGGCATTTAGACGCGTGTCTATTTGACGCACCACAGACCCGGGATACTCGAGGTTTTGTTCCATCCTATTACTTAAAGTACTGTGGTAATTGAAGCTAATACAATAATGCTAATGCGTATGAAGTTAATGCCTACGTTCGGTTGAAAGCAATGTCCACAAGTATTTCTGGACTTTAAGAAGGACGTTTATGGTTTCCTATATTTCGAATGGACCATGATCCTGTAACCCAAAAAGTGCATAACTTGTTCATTCGAAGAACATCATTTTGCCCAAAAATATTATATGGTACTCGATATTTTTCAGAGCGTAAATCTCATTGGTACCCACTCTGACAGTTTTTTGGGTTTACATTTTAAGCCTTGGAACTTGATTCAATACAAAGTTTATTTTTCAGTTTAACATAATACAAAATGCAAAGGCAATTTACATGTTTATGGACATTTTCAGGTACTTTGTCTCCCTCCTTCCCACCCTCCTTTCCTCACTCTCTCAGGGAGAGAGACAATAAAACAAAGATGTCATTTCGGCGGTCGCTCGTCTTTTGTTTTTCAGTAAACAAGTTCTGCGTGTTTCTCTGCAAATTACGATTTAAGGGAATTAAGAGCTAAAATTACGTGCAAGAAGACTAGAAGAGTGTGTTTAGTACATGTTGTATCGTGTTGAATGTTTACCGTTGCAGTTGCTTTCCAGAAAGTTACGTTAAATACGAGCCAGAAGTAAAGTTCTGCAGACCTAACCTCTATGTGAAGCAAGAAAATTAGCCGTTCTATTGAAATGATCTCTGAACAAGGGGCCACTATTTCGATTATGCATTCAAATCAATCATCTAGAAGCTACGCCAGTGCTACACAGAAGGGCATCTTCCATACAAAAGAACAAACCATCGTTCTGGATTCTGTAGATGGAGTCGCCCTAAAGGAATATACATACGCTAATGATAATCAAGCCTACGAATATGTGCTTTGTATCCATAATTGCAAGGAACCGTATATATCTCTACCTAGCAAACAAGGAACTGGTAGTAAAACCAGGGTAAATATGGCAGATATTTCTTTAGAATTAAGACCGTTGTCAAAATTCCAAAGAGTAATACAATCAAATGTGTATCCCGGAATTCCACACTATTGGAGCATGAATTACTAACTCGAGACACTTGTCTGGGGTGTGTCAGAACCAGTGTTTTCTATTATTCTAAGTTTTAGAAGACGAGTTTGTGGGCATCCAGACGACCTAGAGAAAATCCCTGAATCATATGATGGTATGACACTGGATGTAAACCTCCATTATTCGCAGTGAACAAACCGACAAAGCAGCCAAGGAAGCTACAACACTCTTCAGTCACACGAGAAATCAGTCTCTCACTCCGATCTTAAAACACACCTCAGCAGCTTAAACAAGAAATTTTATAATACCGAATGGATAAAAAACTGCCCCGATAAGCTTTCGGAAATCAGAAACTCAGTTTTCAACGACAATCAAATCTACCTAAAGAACCGAAAGGACTGGATAATCTATAACCAGTTACGAATTAGTCTTTCGAAATTGTCACATATATATTAGTTTTCCAATTCCAATAATGCCAAGAACCATAAATTTATAAATTGTTTACCATACTGTATTATAATTATTGTATGACTGTTATTGTTCATGTCCTGTTTCCAATAGGTTTATATTGAAAGACAATGTAAATTTTTATCTACATGCTCGCTCATGACCTAGTTATTCATGCGACCTAAAATAAATACATTAAAAGAAAGATGTCACTTGATATCATCAAGAAGGTCCTCAAGATATTCATCAGCAGTGCCAGTGGTAATCCGTCCATGGAATGAAGGGATTTCCCTTCGATTTCGATAAGTTTTTTTTCTTTTTAATTTTAGGAATAACAAATTTAGTTTAAAATTCAGTTTCATGAATGTGAATGTAATAACGTATTTTCTATGTTGCATATATTGTAATATGATGTTATGCGACAAATTTATCAGACGGCATGACATGGAGATAGTTCATATATGCATGCAGTTGATCTGTTCGAACCTGAAGTATGAATCTTTCGTGGAGCCTCGTGCCACAAGGGAATGAAAGTGTCTGTTCATTCCAGTCGCCTACTTGTAAAGTGCAATTTCTATTGTGAAAAATCTGTTTCTAATTGTTTTCATTATTTTTTTTTTTTTTTTGGTCATTTGGAACCTCATTATCATACCTCATTAACGTAAGAAAATGTAATTAATTTTATGTAGTCGTTTTCCCCTTATACGCATAATTGTCAAAGTATAAAGTGATCACTATTCTTCATAGATTGCGAAGGGAATGCATGCCGAGCAGTCATTCTCCACGGTGAGGGACATAGCGCTGTGTAGGTCAGTCAGCAAGTGACAAGGATGGAAACTGACTGGAGCGAGAAGGGACTGAGTTCGAGGAAATTTGAAGAAAAGGTGGCCTTAATTTCGGGGGTAGACCGATGCCTGAGTTACCTAATGTGAAAACCAAGACAAAACGATGTGTACATCATTTCAATTCTGAGCACTACAAAAAAATTAAATGGTCATCTGGTTGCAAGAAAACATTAAAACTTTATTGCTAGCCTTGCATTTTATTCTCAAACGAGAAGGTTGTGCGGAACATTTCAGATTTCGATGATATGAATGACCTGAAGAAAGCAACTCAGCGTCAGCAACAGTCACAAGCACATATCAGGGCTGAAATTCTACTCATCACTTCCGGTACTTGTAGGATAGATTTTAAAATAGATGAGCAGCGGAAACTTGACGTAATAAGACATAATGAAACTGTCGAATATAATAGAAAAGTTATTTAACGTCTCATTGATGTAGTATACTTGGCAATACAAGAACTTCTCTTCAGAGGCCATGCCGAAGACAAAGATTCTGTGAACCGTGGAAATTATATTGAAATGCAAGTATGATGACACCCTGGCATGTTATTTACAGAAAGCTACTATGTCCTCGGGTCTGTTAAACCATATTCAAAATGACCTTACCATATTGGAGTAACCACAGGTTATTGAATTAAATAAAAAAAGAAATATTTTAGTCTGCTTTTGTAGCTGTTATTATTGATGAAACTGCTGACATATCTGCTCACTCTCAACTCAACTGTTAAAAGACTGGTATCTGACAATAGAGAGACATGAAAGGTTTCTGGGTTTGACAGATGTAAGCAGAGATCACAGTGCTAAGACACTAGCAGAACACGTATTCCATATGACTGACGAGTTTAAGTGTGGCTCTAAATTGGTCGCTCAATGTTATGATAAGGCAGCAGTGATGTCGGGGAAGTTAGATTACAGAAAAGAGCAAAAGAAAAATACCCTGATGCTTTTATTTATACAATGTTTTACTCATAGATTGAATCTTGTCCTATCACTGACAACATCCAATATAAACGAATGCATTTTTTTCATAACCGCGAGTAGTTTGTCTTCTTTTTTCTCCAAATATACAAAAGGATTTCTGGAGGGTAATATAATAGAAGGCCTGTTGAAACTGTTCGGGAACATAAAGAAGAATTAGTTCAGTAGTTCGAGAACATTCTCGATAATCCAAACCAATGGATAGTGAAACATCACGAAGCTCGAGGATTTAACAGTGTTCTTTCCGATTTCGAATTCAACTTTCTTCTCTTAATTTTCAGTGAAATATTTTGCTTAATTGATGCCCGTTTTGAAACTCCTCAGACATAAAATATTGAATATAAATTATTGCATTGCCAAAGTAAGGAAAACAAAAGCCACTCTAGCCCACCTCGGTAGCGTGGTGGTAGCGTGTCTCGTCACGTTCCCCTTATCCTAAAAGACGAATGTTGGGTAACTCTAAGCTCCATGGACCCTGGGCTCGTTTGAGCATCATTTCACCCATTCCATTTATCCATTTATCGTCCGATATGACTTTAAAAAAGGATTTTGGTTCAGTATGGAATAAATGTAATGAGAATTACTAACTTCCAAAGAAAAGACAACGTCAAAATAATGACTTTGATCAAAAATATAGCTACCGCCTACTCTATTATGAAATATTTGATAATATACAAAATCAAATTAGATTTGAAGGTTTAGAAAAAGTTAAATTTGTACAATTAATTGCGAGTCCAGCATCCAACGCGAGTGTCGAACGTTCTTCTTCGGCGCTTTCTGGAATTCATACTTACTGCAGAAACACCCAAGGGGACCAAAGACTCTCAAATTTGTCTGTGCTGGCTATAGAGAAAAAACTGCTAAAACTGAAATCATCGGTAAATGAAGAGGAATTCTGAGATTAGTGATAGATGAATTTATCAAAAAGGAGAGACGGACTGAATTGGTTTTCAAGTGAGAGAAGAAAATCTAAGTAGGCTGGTTTATTATGCGGTTATTACATATCATCATCATCATCATCATCATCATCATCATCATCATCATCATCATCATCATCATCATCATCATCATCATCATCATCGTCGTCGTCGTCGTCGTCGTCGTCGTCATCGTCATCATTATCGTCATCGTCGTCATCGCCGTCATCATCATCATTATATTAGTAGTGATAGTAGCAGTAAGAGTAGTGGGGGTAATTAATTGTATTTGTTGTAAAAAAATCAGTTGCGGTGATAATAGTGGTAGCTTTTTCATAACATTCACCGACCGCCACTTAGCAGGGCAATATATTTTGTTTATCTAGAGTTTGACCCAACTAGATATAAACTTAGCAAATGATGCAGCATTTTTAAGGCTAAACGGAAGTAACTCAAAACAATTTGTGTCTTAAGTAATCAAGGTGGCATTCGAATAGCTTTAATTGTACATTTTGATAATATAATTAATTTCCCTCTACTATCAAACGAGTTGTTACAGAAGTTGAACATTGGTGTAAAAATTTGTTTGCGATCCATGTTCTTGGTAGATTTGTTAAAAGTCTAAGGCAGATAAACCCAAAGTTCAAAATTATCTAGCAGTTTGCACATACATCTGAAAAAGCTTGAGACTTCCGCATCCTCACAATATGGAAGGTTATCCTCTAGATTAGCAAACATAAAAATCGGGCAGATTGACATGAAAAAAATACTGATATGTGCAGTATATATTCATATATTCGATTTAAAATGCATATTTATTTAATAAATCATTTTATAAATTTGTTATAGTTTAAATTAACCTTTGCAACTAAAGGATGATTTGTGGCCCATTTATTGTATAATGTTTGAACCTTTAGTAATAAAAGTGCTGCAATTGCTGATTGCATTTTGCTCATTTGGTAAGCTATCTTTATATATATGTTAGCAACTACCTAAGGGAATCTTGTAAATCTCGGTAGCGTAGATGGTAGCGTGTCTGCCTCACGTTCAAGAGGTTCCGAGTTCAAATCTCGGTTAGGATAAGTTACCTGGATAAGGTTTTTTCCAGGGGTTTCCCTTATCCTGATAGACGAATGTCGGGTAGCTCTAAGCTCCATGGACCTCCGACTCATTTTAGCATCACTTTAACCGTTTCATTCATCGTCCGATATGACTTAACGTTGGAGGACGTATATAAAAAGGGGGGGAATCTTGGATCCACCCCTGTGCTACAACTCAAACATTTCATGCCAATTTAAGATTCATCTATTGCCAGGCACGTATTTAGAAGTTAATTTCCGGGGGGGGGGGGTTCCAAAAAATCTACGTTGAATTATTTGCTTTTAATAAAGAAAGTAATCAGGAATGTGCTTTTATCATGTTAGTAAAAAATAAAAACACATGTAATATATTCGCATGACTTTCTCCACCCAAGCTTCTGCAAATTGTTCTTATAAAAGTTTGTTTTTGTCTTGTTTCTTTGGATAAAGTCTGTAGAAAAACCTTGCACATTGCACATTTTTTGTTCTTATACCTGGTATAAAGTGATATAAGCATCAATCAGATATTTAAAAAGCGAACCACTGATTGGTACATTTGAAGTATTAGTTCTCTTTGAATGATAAAGGGAATAGGAATTTAGAAGTGAAAAATTACACACCTTTAAGTAAGTATCTGGGAATTCTAATAAACAAATTATAATATATCGGAGTTGGGTAACTTTGCAATACATTATTGTAATTGACTTCTTTTGTGTATTTTAAAGAGTTCTACAGCTGCTGTGCAGTAACTTTTCGTTTATCTCTTAAATAGCTTCATGTCTGCCTGACAGTGAATACAGACGTTAAGATGAGAAGCTTGAATAGGCTTTTCCGATTTATTTTAAACTAAGTTTTATTTCAAATATTTATTAAAAGTTTTAAATGATAAAAAATTGGGGGGGGGTGGTCCGGACCACCTGGACCCTCCCCCCGTTAAATACTTCCCTGTCTGTTGCAGATATGGTATCATTGCAGCAGATTCAATTGGACCACAACAAGATTGTTAACATTTCGCCAGATGCCTTCAACAACTTGGAACAACTGGTGCTTCTAGACCTAACCGGAAACTGCCTAACTGTTTTGGAGCCTGGTACCTTTAGTAACCTGGACACACTTAAATCCTTAGAGTTGGATCGCAATAATATAACAGAACTGAAGGACGGCACTTTTGAAGGCTTGTCTCAACTCTCCCATCTTACCATCGGCGACAATGAGATTACAAAGGTAGAACCAGGAGCTTTTGCCAGTGTAGGCAAAAAGAAGAAAGGTGAAATTGGTGTTAGGATAAGTTTGGAGAGAAACCGTATAGCTACCATACCCTCACAGGTCTTCCAGGGTGCCAAGAATATCGGCTTCCTGAATCTGGGCAATAATTCCATCACCAAGATTGAACCAGATGCGTTCAAGGTAAGGTTGAAAGAATGTAAATAACCTCATTTCTATTTCTAAAGTTCTGACAGTGCTTCCCTCTTACTTCTTTCTATTACTTTCTCTGCAACTTAACGGCGCTAAACAGAGGAATTCACCAAAAATGTGATACCTAGACTTTCCCGGAAATCTATATTTTGATACTCCTTGGGGTAGAGAGGAGAAATAAAGAAAAATAACATGCACTTGTGTTCTCTCAGTGAAGAGAACAATGCTTGGAGCTACGAACTCGACTGCCTCTTACACCCGGCAGAGAAAGACAATCATCCGATATATAGAGAGATGATGGAGCCAGCAGCACGCATCCAGACTGGCAATTTGCCTTTCATGGCCGGGATCGTTGCCTGTCGGAACCCCTCTCTTTCTTCACGTTGCTGAGTAGGTATGTAAGCACCTCCATGGGCTGGATCGAACCTGAACCATTCCGTGACCGGTGTTTTGTCCCACTGTGCCATGACTCAAAATTTTGTGGACAAATAGATATCTCAAAAACTAAATGTTATATAAGTTAAACATTTTCCAAGTATATGACACGAAGATCTCCATCCCAAACTACCTCTTACATAAAAATGCTTTCTTTTTCCTTCAATTTTTATTTTCTCAGAAATGTCCCTAACAATCTTAATTAAAGTACCTATCACATGTTTACGATATCTTCAAAATAAATAAATAAAATGTACATCTTCAATTTGTTTGAAAATAGCCTGTGGAAGCAGTTTCTTCATTCTGAATCACTATAGTATAATTGATAAATCCTAAGAGATAGCATTTTACTGCACAAGAAAAATGTTGATCTCCTTAATGCAGGTAAACCACAAGAAATAATTTTTGTGGTTTTAAGCATTTCCCACGTATTCTTGGTCTCCACGCGGCCTTCTCCGGAAGCTCAAGATATCCACATTGACACAGGCAGTGGAAGCCTTCGCACCTATGAAATGTATAGTTTAAAAAAAAAATTAAGATAAGATCTTCACTGTAAAATCCACTCTTGATGACAACACTAATCATTACATGACAATGTCAACAAGGAACTTTGAAAGCCTGTAAAATTGTTAATAAATGATAGATTATTCACCTGAACAAAATAATATTTTCACAAAATGGTCTGTGTCTATATCTATGAGACAAAGAGAAGGAGTGAGAACGAAAGAGAGAGGGAGAGTGAGTGTCTTGTCTTGTTTAAGTTTTCTGTCTCTCTGTTTGTTTGCCTTTCTGTCATTTACCTATTTCAGAGTGTGTAGAAAGAAAATTGTGACAAACAAAATTTCACTAGGTGCAAATTTCAAATTTAACTTAGGCATTTTAAGTTTATAGGACCAAGCTTTTAGGAAATTCCTCGAGAACAAGCAAACCTTTATGTACAACATTTCAATTATTTTACTTTTGTAAAATAGTTATAACATTCACACAAAGATAAATATTTGCCACTAAGGCTACACTTATCTTAAGAACTTGGTGTTAATACTTCTTTCTAGTGGAGACTAATTTCACAAACAAATCGCTTGCGTCCTCAGTCCACAAAAGCAAACTTCATTGTAACACTTTTGTAAAGTTATAACACTTTCGATTACAGTAATATTTATTTGCAAAGTATATTTGAAGTTTTTAAACGTGTTTCTTTTGGAAACCTCTTTTCTTCTCTAAATGCTATATAATAAGAAATTATAATATGTATTAAAAGGGTATTAAAGGTTTATTGCAGGTCAAATGTAGATTGTATTATAATATGTCAAACATTTTGTGGATTATAATATGTATTAAAAAGGTGTATTGCAGGTCAAATGTAGATTGTATTAAAATATGCCAAATATTTTGTGTCTGTTTTTAAATAACTATTATTGTTCATTTCAATTTTCCTACATTTTAGCAATGCACTTCGCATCAAAAGATTATTCTCTTTTCATTTGCTGGTACAAAAGGCACGTTATTATACAGTACAATGGCTAATACCAGCTGCTTTTTAATTAATAGTGCTTTTCACCTCTATGTAACTATACCATTCAAATCAAGTTTAGCAATATACAATCAAGAATGAGAGGAGTGAGATAGAAAAATGAATATGAATGAATATTTCTTGTATTTCTTTAAGTAGAACATAAGGCCTCTGAACCATGCAACCTCGAGGCCTGTAGGTAACGGGTTGAGAATCAGAGGTTTCCTGATCAGAGAGATGCTAGGATGAGTGATCAGCCCATCGCAGTATTGAAAGTATGAGAGAGATGAGGTGATAGGAAAGATGATGATGGAGCAATCAGTGGAATTCTGGCGGGGGGAATCGGAGGACCTGGAGAAAACCCACCCCATTGCCATGTTGACCACCACAGATCTCATTTTGCAGTCACCTGGGATCAAACCCGGGCCACCTTGGTGAGAGTCAAGTGGTCTAACCATTCAGCCATGACGCGGCCAAGATAAAAAAAGGACAGCTCTAAATGACTATGAAAATAAATAACAATCTATAAGTAAGCCTTTACTTAAAAATTCTCTAACAAAAATTAGCTTTTGGATAATAGTTGTAGTCATTATTCATATTCATACTCAACAGCAACATATTCAATGTACAGTGTACCCCTATCTCCTGTCTGTTTCTCTCTCTCTCCCTCTCTTCCCCCCTCTGCCACGCGCGCGCGCACACACACACACACACACACACACACACACACACACACACACACACACACACACACACACACACACACACACACACACACACACACACACACACCTGCAGAAGGAGCATTGATTATTCTCTGATCAAAAACATTTTGTAATGCAAGGCAGCAATTTTAGTTTTTTCCACGACAGCTTCTATCATTAAATTATTCTTTGGTTTACTGTTTAGGTACAGTCTGTTTAATGTTTTATAACAAAATGTAAGTTATGAGTTTGTTATAAATGGTGACCAGTGAATTTTTTATAGTCAATCTGATAGTCCACATATAACTCAATTTTAGTAAATCTCAATATGATAAACAAATGCTGTTGTGTAGTGCACACAATGAGCACAATCAACAAGCAGGTTCACATAGCATTATTCCCTATGCCACCAAAGAATGTTAGACTATATTGTGAAACCTCTGGCACCTAAGTTTGCTACTGCAGAAAGATAAAATCTGCCAAGAATCGGGCTGTCAGTGATGCAAAAGTTATGCATAAGAGATTTGCGCTCAGTCACTTTTTGCTGAGCTATGATGCATTCATGGGACTCAAAACCAAACCTCTTTGATACTTGCCTCTTTTATACCTTAATGAGTGGAGGTGAAATGCACAAGTGTAGGAGGTAGGGCGATAAGATGACGTAATTAAGAGATAAGGGACATGGTTGGGTATCGCAGGTCAAGATATTGTGACTTTGTGGGTTCGTGAAATTAAAAGTCCAGTTGCACAAACTCAAAATGTTCTTTATTTCCACCGAATTACAGTTGGCACACTTATAGATCACAGCAGGATCACGTATCACATACAATTACGTAACACTCACAATTACGTAACACTCGCTACTCGGCACCTTGCTGTACAACTCTCTCTAGAGCTGACTAAAAACTCCTCTGATACACGTACACAATCTTCCAGTCCGTTCACTAGCACTGTGCTCTTCACAGCTACTCGCCAAGAACTAACTCTCCTCCAGCCCGACGCGTCCCTTATATAGGCACCAACTGGCCAATCCAGGCTTCCGGGTTAGATGAAATATCCTGGTTGTTTCAGAAGTCAGGGGGAGGGGAAAGGGATGGTCCCCCATCCCCTCAGCGAGCGCCACATGGACATATTGGTAGGCGTGGCCTGAATGCTTTCTGTCCCCCACCCAGCTGCCAGTTGGTCGTGCCTTCCGATAATTGGGTGACAATATTCTAGGTAGCAATAACTGTTAAGGTCAACAGCTAAATAACTTAATGTCTATATCTAAGTAACCTGACTTTTCTCTTGATTTAAACTTTAACATCTCTCTGTTGGTAATTTATTTAATATTTATTTATTCCTCTTCTTGCACATTTCTCTTATCCTAAGCAACTAATGCAGGTTTAAGTGTCTAAGACTTTGTAAATTAGGCTCCCCATTCCTTAACCCTGTTTGCATGTGTGGTGAAGAGACTCTACCTATAGCTTATCATTGTCATTATTCTTATTTGAGCTTCTTACCCATTTATCCCTCAAATGTCCTAGAAATTCGTGCATACTTCTGGTAAATTCTTCTCTACTAAAATTGTAATTGCTATTATATTTTCTGGAAATTTATTTCATATCTTGTTCCAAATGCCATCTGACACCTTTTCCTCTGGTTTTGTACACATACTGCATTCTGTCAAATTTTATCTCAGTCCTTTAAAAACACCTGGGTTAAGACAGGTTTGTAAGAAAGTGACCAAAGAGTGGAATATTCAAACATACAATAACAATTTTTTTTTGGGGGGGGGGGGGGGAATGACTGATGTCACAGAAAAAGTGATTTGAAATAAATTGTCTGTTTTAAAGAGATCTATTTTTGTCATGTCTTATTTTTGCCTATTTATTATAGTTTAACCCTACTCCTCCAAATAAAGTGGAGCTCACAGGAATTCTCTAAAAATTCAAGCATATATTTTAATATTCATGTGAACATACTACATACAGTATTTTAATCAGAATTGTTTCTGCCATTTTTGGGAAAATAAAAAGTATTAAAATTATTTTTCATAAGGTGTGTGTAATATTTTTCATTTTTGATTTATGCTACCCATAAACAATTGCAAATGATTATTGTAATGCCCTATGTAATCATTGTAATGCCCTATTTGGGGATTACACATTTACATTTTGATATAATTACATTAACATTTGGGGGTTACATGACCCACCACATATCTTGTTATAAAATATCACGAATATTTCCTGTGTTTAAATATTTCCTGTGTTTAAATACATAACATGTTAAAAATTAGCAGCTAAAGAGAGTTTGCCAAAGAAAGCTATAGTTTATAGTGCTACTGTTTAATATTAGTATATCGGTAAATACCAACATGGTTACCTGCTAATGACTTATTTTAACCTCTGTAGTGTTTAAAAATGCATACGTTGTTGCAGGGGTTAAACACTCTGGAGTACCTTATCATGGATGGAAATCAGATTTCCACTCTAGAAGCCACTGCACTGAATGGATTGAGAGGTCTAGAAGTGCTAAGTCTCAGAAAGTGCGGCCTTTCTCATCTAGAAGACGGTATCTTCACCGCATTTGGTGAAACTCTACGGAGTCTATCTCTGGATGACAACAACCTCACCATTCTCACAGCCCATGTGTTTTCCGGTCTCATTGCTCTTGAATCACTGTCTTTCTCTGGTAATGTTCTTGAAGAAATCGCTGCTGGCACATTTAAAGACCTCTACAAACTCCGTGGTGTCATGGATTTGTCCAAAAACAAGTTGAAGGTTTTTAATGAGGGTACTTTTGAGGGCTTGATTAATGTTGAATTTCTTCATATCAATAATAATTCAATTAGTGAAATTAAACCGGAAGCCTTTCGTGGTATGGACCACCTTAGAATAATAATACTCGACCACAACAACTTTGAGAGTCTGCCGCCTGAAGTTTTCAAAGGTAAGTTTAAGTTTATAGTACACATAATAAAATTTTACTATTATTTTTTGGAAAAATATGATTTTCATACTACAAAACCTACAGCTTTTAAAAAACCATCACCTGCATTCGATATTTAATATGAGAAGTTGATCAGTGCAGTTTATGAAATTGGTTTATCTGATTTGGATAAACATTTAGGGTAATTTGGTGTAAATATTATGTACAGTTACAAAATCTAAGTTAGTCAGAAACCAAACATAGCATATGGTACTAACAATTCCTATAGCCAAGTAGAATGTGCTGCCTAGTAATGTACCATATTTAATAAGCTTAGCTGAAAGTGGGAACTGTCTGATATAATGTGATCCACAAAATTGCACATATAATTACCTTAGAAGTGCTATGAATAATAATTTGGGCCCATGGGCCCAGAAATGACAAAGAATGCCAGAAATAACAATTTTATATTTTGCAATATTTTTCATACAAGATTCATGGCATCAAAATGTCTCCAAGTCTTGTTCTGTTGTAGGTTTGGGCATTTTCAGTAGAAAAAGTCATTTGATTATATGCTGTTCAAGGTCGACCACAAATAAGAGTTTACTTTCAAATCACAGCTGCACGCATACAATTACGACTGTTCCTTGCATTGACAGTAGTGGCACTTTTATATCTCCACTCATTGTACTAGAAATTAGTGAAACATTCTGTAACAATCAAGACGGCACCAGAAAGTGAACCTCCCAGTCATCTGTCTCTTTCTTTCTCTGTTTCGGCTATCTCCGTGCTGCACTATCTGTCTCTTTGAGCACACCAGCCGCACCATCACACAATGCCTCACAACAATATAATTATAATTAAGTATTAAACCCTTGACTAACTTCTGCAGTGAAAATGTTGGAAAGCACCCTTTGTCTTTGAGCATTTCACACTACAATATAATCTCATGGCTTTAGATCTGTGGAACGACATTCAAGAGAATGAATTATTGTCATTAAAATATATTGCTATGTGAGGCAATGACTTTCTTTGACTTCTTACATGACAGCCTTTATTTCGTCTGAAGTATTCCTTGATTAATATTGTTGACTATGTTTCTTTATATTCAATAGTTAAGTCCTTTATGTGTGAAATCTTACTAACAACACACTAATTACAGATTTATTACATATGTGACATTTTAGGAAATTTTATAAATTCAAGCTGACAGTCCACATAAGACTCCTATCAAGCAAAACATAAAACAATAAATACACACTGACTTGTAGTACCTATACACCCCCTGATAATCACACACAGTATACACAATCAAAACACATTCACACCAAAAGTTATCATTATACACCATATCAGTGTTAGACTTAACTGCAGATACTGCTCATGTATTACTGTACCATAAACAGAAGTCATTCCAACAATATCTGTTAAGTGTCAGACCTGGTGGCTGCCAGTCGCATCATTCAAGATAAACTGGGTACATTGTCAATTTATAGTAACTGCAAAATACTTTCTATCCAACTGCATTTTAAACATACTCTTTTGCAGAATTCTGTTGGAGTTTAGAGAAACAGACTTCAATTGGCTGTATGATGAATTTCTATATTAGATGGTAGATTTATGGAAATATTTAATTAATGGCTATAGAATCTTGAACTGTATAACTTTTCTGTTTCTAGGCTTGAAATCTCTGAGATATATGTGGATGGAAAATCATAATCTCAAGACGTTAGAGCCAGGAGTATTTGAAGGTTTGGAGTCATTAAGAAATTTATATCTGTCTGATGGAACACTGGAGAAGCTGAGTACCAACATGTTTAAAGGTGCTAATGATTTGCATATCATTGATGCAAGGAACAACCGAATCAAGGTCGTGGAGCCTGGTTTTCTCTCTAATTTGCAGGACATTTATGTAGTGAATCTTTCCAACAATGAGATTGAGGTCATACCAGATGAGTGCTTCTCTGGAGGTGACACTATGAAAGCACTATATATGAGTCATAACAACATCCGAGAGCTTGGCCCTCATGCCTTCAAGTAAGTTCAACAAACGTTATCCCAGACATAGGAATTCTTAAGCAATCAGCTTAAATCTTCAATCAAACCATTATCACTACAAAGAATATAACCAAAAGTTACTGACAGGCAGGTAAAAACCAGTCCGAATGTTGTCCACTAACATCAAAGGTGGATGGGGTTTGCTGTGACATCCCTGTCCATATTCCTGCAATAGTTCAACCTTATTTTCTTCAACTTTGGTTTTAATGCTTGGAAATTCCTATGTTTGGTAATCAGTCTATACATTTATTTTATATCATTACAAAGGAACCTTCCTCATTTGAGAGGGTTTCAATCTTATAACTAGGGTGAGCATTTTTGTTCCTTGCATGTAGCTTATCAAGTAGTTTCTTGTGGTACAGCAGTGACACCATTGAGACGAAAGAGTTGTCTTTCCGGTAGAATGTGATCCTCCTGCTATGATAGTTGTGCATGTAAAACAGCAAGTTAGAAACAGTTCACGTCATTGTGACCTGAGTATGTTACTATGTATGTTATTCAATATATAAAGTTATGTTATAGATATATGTAATGTATGGTAAGATATAATTTCAGTATTTTAACATAAATAATTATCTATTTCGAAAAGTCTGGCTGTGAAATGTCTAATGCTCTTAGGCTGTGAATTTATCAGTGATTGAGAAAGTCCTGTAAATACATCACATTAGAGGCACATGTCTGTAAACAGATTAACTGAATAATGAAAACCAAACTTTGTGTTCAAATTCAGCAACAATCAAGGATACAATAGTAACCTTTTCACGAAATTCTCAATATCCAAAATATTACTCTTTACAGGATAACTTGAAACAATTTAAATGATTATTAGTAGTTTTGATTTATATTTAGAAAAAATGTGAAAAATTTATAAATTTAATAATTTAGATTGTGTAAAAATATATGTAATTTTGTGATTGGCCATAGTAATAATTGTATGACGTAATGTGGTGACGTAGCATTAAATCGGTCAATCACAAAATTAATATAGGAGTAACAATAGTTACGGAAAATCAATAATCTTAGTAGAGTTGTTCTGTAATCTGGTGAGCAGTGAATAGTTGTGCAGGATCAAGAAGTTTATGCAATTAACAGAAGCTATTTATCAAGTAAGAATTTATCGATAGGCTGGAGGTAACCTGCAATTGACTAGGAAAGGAAGTTCAAGTAAAATGTAATCCAGATAATACAATTAAATTGTTACAGAATTTGACTCCTCCGAAACTTTATTCCAAACCACGCCCTTGAAAACTAGATGTCACATGACTCTTATTTAATCAAACACAATCATCAAGAAACAACTCAAAATACAACGAATTAACCCTTTATATCTGGCTTCTCGACTTGGGTCTTCGAAACAGTCTACGTGCATACCATCTCCAACATAGAAATCCTGCTACATATTGCGCCCGAACGTGTGGCTTATTAAGATGGAGAGAAATTAACTACGAATAGAAATCCTGTTCCAAATTTGAGATCCTTTATTCTCAAGCATGAGTTTGACTGGAATGGCTAATGGTTATGCTATTTGCATGAATAATAAAATGCATTTTTTGAATTTTTGTGAATGCCTTGTGTAGTTGTGTTCATTTCTCAATAAACATGTATTTTTTTTTAATAGCTTAAGAGCTCCTTGAAGTCTGCAATTAATGAGGAGTCACTTCTTTGTAGCCCTTTTATTTAAATATTGTTATATATATTCTCCCAAACTGACCATGATGCATCTATAGAACATCTCTGAAAGAATACAATTCTTTTTTTAAATATTGTTACATAAGTTATCCTAAATTGACCATAAGTTGCATCTAAAGAGCATGCAATTCTTCATTACTTCCACATTGGTTCATTAACAACAAGAATTGCATTACAACATTTGAATATGAGTTTGATTCAGGAAGTAAGGATCATTTTGCACATTTGCACTGCTTTCAGTCTTATATTCAAGCTCTAATGATTTCCTTGGCATTTTTTTTTTTTTCAATGTTTTATTGGTCAGACAAAACAAAGTGTTACTGTGCTTTCTGTGTAACACAAAGTGACTCTGATTTTTTAATACCCAGATGTGTGCAACAACGGACACACACATGTGCATGATGAAACTTGATCTGCATATCCATCACTTGTCACAGATGGATGACAAATGAACAAATTGTACAAGATAGATGTATAACTATAGTCAAGTTACACATTTCTTTCTCAAACATTTCCCTTTCACTGGTGAAGTATGCAAACATCATGTCTTTATGAGCTGGCTGCAGTGGTAATTTAAAGCTCATGGGCAGATATTATGAATGCTTAAATAACAGTTATGATTACATAGATCAATTGTGTATGCTATAAATTTGGGAAATGTACAGAAATATAATTATTTGTAACAAAAACCTCTCTTATCTTTAAAGACAATTGATTCTGTCTTTAAATTTATTTAATTTTCAGATTTTGATAGTACTGGCAGAAATGTAGAAACCTCTAGTGATCGTAACCTCGACAATGAGATTGTTTTTGACTAAAGATGTGAATGAATATTCACAAAATCATGATCTCAATTAATAAGAATATTTACATAATTTTCTTTAAAGTAAGTGAAGTTTCTGTCACAAATAATTATATTTGTGTAGTATTTGTTGCTTCACTATCACTAGCTTCATTTTTTATGTAATTGTGAAATGTATTTTAATAAAATATTTTTAACTTATTAAATTTAAATGTTAGATCTTGAATTGCCCAAGTATTTACTATTTACACCCATACATAATTTTTTTGACAAATATTTTAAACATACTGCTTTGAAATTTTCATTGTGTTTATCATAAACTGACAGACTACATACACACGAAGATCTTCTTACAAAATTACTTTCTTTCTTCCTTTCTTATGTGGTGAGTCTCCAAAGATGTTTCCAGTGCAATCTTGGTATAAAATTTTCAAATGGAACCCATCTCATCTTACTTTAAGTACATAGTTGAGAAATTAAAAACAAACCATTTGAGATAATTTTAAGTATTGTAAAATTTAAACAAGGTATATATGGAAAATGTTCAACTCAAAGTGTATATCATCGTCGTCAAAATCAAGTTTTCTTCTGATAGAATGAAAGAAACTGGGGTGGTGTACACTGGTTTTGAAATTCTATATTCTTTGAACATCACAAGAAGCAGCTGATGCCCTAAAAAAGTTTTAAAATAGTTTATTTGAATAAAATTTATAGTTTTGTGTAGTTAATTTGGTCTGTCTCCTGGATTACTAGATAAAATTACGTGGAAATCATCCTTTTACTTAAAACGTAAGATACATATTTTATTAGCCAGGTAAATATTTTAATCAAAATAAAAATAAAAATTACAAATATGTTTCCTTGTACAGGGTAGCAGGGAATGAGGAATTAACTTGAAAATCGTTGTACCTCATCCTTGGAAGAAGCCATACTTAGATACCAAGTTTGGTATTTAATCTTTTTTTTTTTTTTCCTTTATGCTGTTCACAGACAGGCAAAAGCACAGACAAAAGATATACATGCAGGAAAGGTCCCTGAACTTAGACCTGGAACGTTTTCTGTCCAAAATCTATTTCTTAAATATAATTTCTTATTATGTATCATGAATAAGGATGGCACTCCTAGTGTGGACACATTTTAAGTTGATTATTGTTTGCCTACAGTCTGATTTTTAAAAAATGATATATAACAGTGTTCTAACAAGGAGAGTAAGAGGTAAGTGGCAATAGTAAGTGGGGAAGGGTATTGTTATAAAAACATAAACAAAGGTTGCCACATTGGTTATAATGGTGAACTCCACAAGTTCTATCACTAGTCGTGTGGGAAACCGAACTTGCTTGACATTTAGTTGCATTGTATGTTGTTAGCCTACTTTGTTAAACCCCTTATATAAAATCCATAGTTATGGAAGTAAGACTTGATGAAGGTACAGGTGGACGAGGATTTGTAGCCCAAAAATTACCAACTTCCAGTCAGGCTATTAAATTATACGGTCAAGCTAAAGAATTTATCTGTACTATTAGCAAATTCATTTAATCGAAAAGGGAGAATATGCTTCTTCACAGAGAACCTATTATTCTATTTAATCAGATGAGGAAAAGGACTGCACGTGCTCTTAAAATAAGTGTGGTGGCCATTTCTGAAATCTCTAAAGAGAGGTAGCTTCAGCTGTGTCCACAGTGAAATGTAACTCCTGGGGAAAAGGGACCAAGAACATCTCCAGTGACGCAACTAGACAGCTTTCAATTAGAAGCCATAAGAAGGCCCATTTATAGCTGTTACATCTGAATGCAGTATCCTGCCATATGAAAGTTCTCTTAAAGAGGCAGAGTATTTGAGGTCAGTCTTAGCTTTTTTAACAAAATTCTACATGATCTGAGAGTTGAGTTCAAGAATTTCTTGACAAGAAATGAATAACAGAAAAGAGATATTATAAGGTTCTTATATTTTAGCACTAAGAACATTTCTAAAGAGAAATTAAGAACAAACACTTGATGGAAATAGTGTGGTATAATATGTATGACTATTCAGAAATGTATTTATTTTATATATGTATGTATTTATATTTACTTTCAATAACTAATGGAGAGTGAAGGAGTGATTGAGAATTTGTGAAGAAGTAACAGTGCAATGAATTCTTATAATAAATAAATTACTTTTGTTCAGAATAACAAAGTAGGCTAATATATTTTAGTTAATTGATGGAAATTAATCATTTCCTCATACTTATAGGCTAAGGTTTTTGATAGACTCAACATGAAAAATTCAATGCCATGGCCGGGATTTGAACCACAGATCTCCTAGTTTCCGTCCAGTCCCTCTAACCCATTGAGCTACCATGGCCAACATGCCGTCCTGACATTAAATTCTCCATTTGACTCATATATTTCCCCGGTAAACCACTAAGGGCTCTCGCATCCGAGATACACCATTTGTGGCAACTTACTATCATAATTACTTGAGTCCCAGGCTTCATCATTTAACTCTTATTATTTTAGTTAATTGATGGAAATTAATCATTTCCTCATACTAGCCGTACATAGGCTAAGGTTTTTGATAGATGGAGTCAACATGAATTAACTAAAATAATAAGAGTTAAATGATGAAGCCTGGGACTCCCTTTAAATTTAATTTATCATAACAGCACTGTTTTCAACACTTCCAAGAAAGGAACAGACAGTAATGTTCATCTTAAATGTACACCTATACCACTGTGTGTTGTTGAACAAGCTTTCTCACAGTACAGGCACATTTTTAGTGAAAATTGATGCAATTGCACTCCTGTACACTAAAAATCATTTTGTTAATTGCAATGAAATACAGTCTGTAGTAATATATATCTAGATTGCCAATAAGATGACTAATTTGATTAATTCATTTGTTTTGTATAAAC
>CM060952.1:106932228-107059728 GCA_030765055.1 Mantis religiosa
AGAAAGAGCTTCTCCTCAACTTCCTAGCCGTAATGATTAAAAATACATTTTAAGAATAATTTTGCAGCTGTAATTAAAACTTAAATGAATTAACTATTGCACCACACTATTATACATTTTTATGACACTGATTTGGAATGTCTTAACTTTCTCTAGTGGAGACATCTGCGAAACTATAGCAGTGTTTAAAAAGTGGTACTTTTGTTTAAGCGGCTTTTGTTTGATTTCTTGATTATTGAACATTGTATACGAAGACTGCTCAACAAAGACTCTCTCTCTCTCTCTTTCTCTCTCACCTATAGCTTACTTGATAGTTTTTGCCTGCACAATGGACATTTGAAAAGAGCGAAGTTTTATGTACACGTTTATAAGAAGCACCACTGACATTTTGATAGATTGATGTTTGATACCATCCCTATTAGAAATAACATTGTCATAATAACCGCGAAAGTCATATTAAATGCATAATTAAGGGCGGATAGATACCACTATATGAATTAAGCAAAGTTATAACAAATATAGAGGATAATGATTAAATTAACAAGTGCAGAAACTAAACATGCAATCCCAATATATCGAAATATATATTATTGAAAGCACGAGAACCCAACGTCTAAAGAGAGCGAGGAAAATGAACACCTACCGTCACAGGTATTTTCTTTGTGTTGAGCCGAAAAAGGTGGCATTGTTCAAGGCTAGACCCTAGTCGCCAGCCCATGCTTTGGTCTGCACATGATACGCGATGAGAGAATAGGCACCGGGGATTTAAGATACACATTTTCAAACATGCTTATGCATTAATTAGCGAGACTTTGGGAAGGTGAATGTTGCGTGGAATACATGCCTCAGACACTAGAAATTGCTATTAAATTTAAGAGTGGGGATCTCTGTTCTGGCGAGTGAAAGGGACAACACCTATTAGTTGATTATCGAATACCCTGTCTTAGCGAGTCAGAGAAACTGCACACATTACAACATCATTAAGATTTCACCAAACTCCGTTGTTGAATAATCCTCCGGGAATACTATGTTGCGCGAAGTAATGCTCTCGACGTCCAGGAACAACGCGTACACAACTACATACACCACTCGGCGCGCCCTAGTGATTTACAAGTTCACTCGCGACTGTGATTCAGACTAGCCGTCGTGTCACGCGCACAGCAACGGGCAAATCCCAAATCTCGCGGCTAATGTGCAAATAACATTAAGACAACAGTGACGAGTGGGGAGGACTACTTGTTTCAATAAACTTGACATTCAACGGTCGTGATATCTTCTATGTGATAATACCCATACACTGTCAGGACGCACCCACTCCCTGAAACCCAAAAGAGAGAATCCATGCAGATCTACCCTGAGAAAAAACCCGACCTGTTGGAAACCTCACATACGTATTCCTCACCCGTCACATATCCTATCATATGAGGTGTTGAGTGCCGGAAGGACTGAGCGAGGTACTTAATGGGCAGTACCACCTCATGTTCATTTAGTAATTCCTGCTTACATTTTGAATAACTTAAAATGAGATAATGGAAAACGGTCAGGACAGTCATAAAATTCTACTTACGTTTAAAGCATACAGTAACTGAAACATACGAAACGGTACAATAAGCTGTACTTCCTTGTGCGTTCAAGTTGTCCAAGGACTTCAAACAACGCCGAGTTCTCTTTGAATGCGTGCAAAACATGTGCGGGGCGAGAGAGGGGGATTTTGCTGCGCTTTTTTTTTGGTTGTAATTTTTGTAATTTAAGTCATAGATATCGGACGATGAATGGAATGGGTGAAATGGTGCTCAAATGAGGTCATAGAGCTTAGAGTTACCCGACATTCGTCTTTCAGGATAAGGGAAAGCCCCCGAAAAATCTTATCCAGGTAACTCACCCTGACCGAGATTCGAACTCGGGACCTCTAAAACATGAGGCAGACACTGTACTACCACACTACCGAGTCATGCATTGCTGTGTAAAGAGACGTATTTACTCTGTGTATTTACAAAAAGAGAAAGTTATTGTAAGTTAGTATTTGGCTAATGATTCTAAAATTCTAGTGACAAATAAAGTGAGTTAAGATGAACTTCGTCCTCTCTTTTTTGTTATAGCTTGTCGAGTTTTAAATTTAATTTTAAAAATGAACTTTTCGAAACTATACAAAATGTATAGACCAATTGACGTTTTATAAATAATTCACATCTTAAATTTATCTTATCGTATAACAGCCCATGAAACTGCCATGTTGTACTTCTTTTGATTCGAAAGATCATACATTTTAATGATTATTACACTTACCATTACATTTCTATTTCTTGAAAACTGTCTATGCTTTAAAAATCAATGCATCAGAAAACATTCTTAACTGCATATAATAATGTTAACTGTCTGAATTTTCAAAAATACACCACTGAGATTTCAGAGGAATTAGATGGAAACACTATCACGTGGAACATTTTGAATGAATTTAAGTTCCGAGGAGAAAAATGGGAGCACTTCAAAATTTTATGTTTAATAACAGAATTATTTTTAAACAATTGTTTAGCTTACGTAATTTAAGGTAAGCATCCTCAAATAAAAGTTAAAATATGTGCTGTAATTATTGGATTTTGTTGCTTTTTAGATGTGTAACAAAAGATTTATTTTCCTGAGATTTTTATCAAATTTCAGTGGTGCAGTCCCTTAAGCTATGCCATTGAATAATTTAAAGGAATAAGTAGATATCGATTTAAAGCTTTATATTGTCGTATTTAATTCTAATATTTTAATGCGAGTTTGTAGCTGCAATGCACCTTTACATCTCCGCTTGCTCCTTTTTGAAATGTAGTATATTTAAAATTAATAGACATCAATTCAAAATTAAAAGTAACTTTTGTTGTTGTTGAGAGCTTTGTTGGAGGTTTTGACTCAGAATTATATTCTGGTTATTTGTTCTTTGCTTGGAGCATTTTCTCGTTTATAGAACAAACTCCAAAACAAGGGATAAAGGTCCGGAATGTGGAATGTGTCCTCCACACGCCCAGGATGGAAGCGTTCCTTTATAATGGCTCTGATAACCCATCACTATCTGGTATATTTTATTTTTGAACTACAGTAGTAATGGCAGTACCAGGCATTGACGGTGCTTGCCGCATTGACTGTCGGTATATTTGAATGGTTGTGGACACAGATTAGTAGTTGTGATCAATTTATGTGCGTTTAATTATATTTGAGTGTAATACATGTAATTGGATTGTGTAAATGTGATGTAATTAAAGGCAAGGTCTTTATTTTGTTCTGGTATCTTAAATTCATTATCATTTAAAGACCTGCTATGTTAAATGCTCATTGCTTTGCTGAAGTTGTATAAAATAGTGTATAATGTATGATAGTTAAAATTTCGTGTGACAGATTAAGTACGACTTGATTTGGTACTTATTGCAGCTGATTTTGCATGAAAATCTGTAGATGTAGGCAGAGAAGCATTGTTTTAAAGCAGAGTACAGGTTAGATAAGAGATTTAGTGTAATTAAAGTTATTCTCGCTATTACCGCACATAATTCCTGTGGTCTTTCTTGAATTGTTTTGTAGGGTACCAATCTATTTAATTAAATCTAATGTTCTTGTTCACTGTCATGAATAAAATCAAGTATTCAGAAAAAGCGGAAGTATAACATTGGAGGTTTTGCGATACGATGTGTTGTGCCTTTACAAACAGAAAGCGAGCTCGAAAAGTCACGTCGATGTTAGACATAGTGAAAACGCCGGATCTTGTGGTTTCTATGTACCTGTGTACAGTTCATGTACACAGTTTTGTTCAAAGTATTTCCAAAATTACAGATTGGAATAATATGAACTAGCGGACCTGACCTTAGTTTTAATTCATCCATAATGTTCATGATATCAAATGTCAGTCCCGAGCTAAATGTCTTTTAATCAAAACCTATGCAGAGCAGATAGTTGTGGCAGTTTATTAAAATTAACATATTTCTCTTTTGTTCCAGAAGTTCTTTGCAATGTCACATCAGGGCAGCTCTTGTGCAGGGTGTACAAATGGCAAAAGCGAGCTTCCTCTCGTCAGGTCACACAGCACAGTGAATCAGGCACCTGTTTCATCAGATGGACCGCCGATATTTTCATCACCATTTAGCTTAGTTGTGGAGGCAACTGCTGCAATGTTAGGTAGTGGACAGTGTTCAAATGGGTTAAGTGCCACCAGTCCTGCTGGCCATTTCTTTCACAAAGGACTTCAGCATTCACCTGTATTTAGTCCTGCTTTACCAAATCAAGGACAGAACATATACAATGGCATGTTTGGAGCCCAGAGTAGTTTTGGAAATCAGAATGTTTTTCCTTCCACAAGTTACAGTGGTTATGGCCATGTTGATCCTCCACCTTGGCTTTCAGACAATCGTGGAACTGCATATTCAACAGAGATGGACAGAAGTAGTAGGTCCATATACTTGGAAAAATCAGCCACTTGTAGTTCACAGAATACATGCTGTGGCAACCGAATGTCTGTTCCCGAGAGTATTGGAATGTGCTCACCTCTGTCTTCTGAAGTATGTAGAGCAGTAACCAAAGAGCTTGCAAACTTTCAGGCAAAGACTGACTCACAGAATTGGTTCTGTGCTCAAGGTGCATCATATATTCAACAAAACCAAAATTCTCAACACACAGCATATAAATGCAATGAGCAGTTTTCATCTTGCTCACTCATGCAAATGAATATGTTATTACAAGATCAGACTGAAATCAAGCAATCATTGGTGAACAACTGCTATGAAAATAGACTGAATTCTCAAAGTGATATTGTAAAGTCATGTGTGAGTCAAAGCAAAGATTCCAGAAGCAAGTTCTGTACTTTACAAAAGCCAGAGCAAGTCACTGAGGAAATAGACCAAGAAAAGCAGGGAGTTTACAGTTGTCAGTCATCAGATTTTAGTTCCTCAGGTGAACTCCAAGAAGAAACACTATATTCACCAGCCTCGTTAATGTTAAATGTAAATAATGATACCTCAAGGTTCCAGAACAACCAATTCCCTGGTGCTAAACACCAGGGGGAGACTGTGCTTCAGCATTTTCAAGAACAGAACAAGTGTGACCTAATGGATGTGTGCCTCCAGTCCAACATGAAGCCTGTGGGAAATATTCATCCAGGGAACAACTGTTGTCAGAGAGCGGAGCAGATGTTTAATGACTGCAACATTGGGGAACTCAGTTCACATGATTTACCTCTTGAACAAGCTGCCAGAAACAATAATGAGGAATCTTCCAGTGTAGCTGGTGAGAGTGACATCATAGTGGAAGAAACAGAGGAAGATGTCAGTGAAAGTGAGGTATGTTGTATGTTTCAGATTGAATCCTCAAAGATAATTATTTATCAGTTTGTAGGCATGACTGTAGATTACAATGAAAAGCAAATAAGTAGAATTTGCATATGTGGGTGTCAGGCCAGCAATCAGGCTCGCTTGCAGGCATTACAACATGAATAGAAATAAATATGATGCTGATTTTCTGCTATATTTTGCCTGTGGATCATTCCTCTTGATGGTGCAACAATAAGTATAGATATAAATAATATAAATTGAGAGTGGCAGTTAAGATTACAATAAGTATCTATTTTTGTATCTTTTGAAGAAGATTCCATCCTTTTATCCAGAAAATAAGCATTTCAGACTGCTTTTTGGATGACTTTAAATCTCGTATGAGGTCGTTAAAAGAGACAATGAGATTGAGATAAACAGCATAGTCCAGAAGTTGTATAACCAAAACTTGTATTTTCTTCCTTAATTCCATCAGAATCTTGATCTCATTATGTTGTTTTCAAATGCTAGGCTTTGGCAATGAAGCCATTAGCTCTCTTGCTCTCCAATATTTCTGTGTAGTGTGTCCGGCAGGTAGGGCTTCACAGGTTAAAAGATGTTCTTCAGTCATTTTCTCTTCTTTGTTGCACAGAGGACAATTTGGACTTGTATAAATTCCTATTCTGTGTAAGTGTTTGGCCAAATAATCATGTTCCGTAAGTAATCTAAAATTTGCTACTGCAACTTTATATGGGATTTCTGGAATAATTTCTGGATTTTTAATTAAAATGTTCCATTTTTTTTATCTTTGGCTTTGTTAGATATTGATTGGTTTTGTTTGTTTTTATATTTGCTTTTGATTAATCTTTTTATGGATGTAAAGGGTAAGTTTTTACTTTTGTTCTGAACCTTTTGTTTTGCACCTTTTTTGGCAAGAAAATCAGCTGATTCATTTCCAGCAATTCTACAATGTGCAGGTATCCACTGTAATATAATTCTTTTCTGTAGTTTTTGAAGTTGTTGGATCATTTTGTGACATTCTTTAATTTGGATTGACCTCATTTTATATGACACATAATGCTGCTTTAGAATCAAAGTATGACAGCATTTTTTAATTTATCTATTCTGTATAGAAGGTGTTGGAGTGAAATATGAATAGCCGTTACTTCTGCATCAAAATTTGTTGTGTGGTATCCTGCTGGTTGATAGAATGAGAACAGTGCACACTTAATTCCTGCTCCTGAGTTGTTGTCCAAGTTAGATCCATCTGTGTAGATATGTAACCATTCTTCAGGTGGGTATCTATTGTTCACAGTTTCTAATGCTAGTGCTTTTAGTACAGGTTTGGAAGTTTCAGATTTTGTAACTATTTGTTCTAAATCTAATTGAATATTAATTGGTTCAAAAGTTAGTGGGTTTTCTTTGATTAAAATGTTTTCTTTAGAATTAAGAAGATTCAGATCTGTTATCTGATGTTATTATTTACTGTCATTTGTGGGAATTCTTTGCTGTGTGGAACTGGTCTCATTGCAGATTGCAAGTTAGGATTCACCACTCTGTGTTTTGATTTTGAAGTATCTCTTTAATGTTTGTTAAACAGAAATAACAGTTACTGGAGTGATCTCTAGATTCTCCCCAAATCATTGGAATTGCAAATGATGTGTAGTGTGTGCCATTCTTCCTGAAGTGGTAAAGCCTAAAACAAGATAAACAACAGCTATATGGGGCCAGCCTTTGTTAGGTCCCCCACATTACATCAAAAATAAAGTTCCAATGGAGTAAGGTTTTGCATTTGCGACATGAGCAATGTCACTTCACCACCTGCATTACAAAAATTGTTAGGTTGATTTAAACAAACTATGCACATTGGAAAAGCTATTGGTAGTTGGTTTATTGACACTTCATCACTTACGTTTTTATATTACCGAGGGACTAGTTTTGGAATCCATTGCCTCCATTTTCAACCTCTCTCCAACTAGTTGGAGTACTAGTACTAATTGGAGAGAGGTTGAAAATGGAGGCAATGGCTTCCAAAACTAGTCCCTCGATAATATAAAAATGTAAGTGATGAACTGTCAAACGTTTAGAAATAGCTTTTCCAATTAATTTTGACATCTCTGTTACTAAATTCCTCCATTCACGCAAAACTATGCGCATTTTGCAGCTAATGACTTATTCAAAGAAATAAATTTGTAAATATGTAAAACACAATTCAAACACACAAAGCACTCCTAATGACATGTTGACTAGTTCACTGGTATCTAGCAACTGGCATTGTTCTGGTGAACGTGTGCTACACTAGATCATGTTTGTACATGTCTGAAAATGCACAACAGTAGTAGTGATACCATTTGAGATAGCTCATTGTTTCCACCATATTTACAATTCACCATGATCTTTTATTTTACAACAAATGAATGAAAAAATGTTTATTTAAAAAAACTAAAGTAGAGATAAAAAAAGAAACATACATATTTGAAAAAATGATGGAAAACTGCTATAAGTACAACTATTTGTACTAATGAGACAAACATCCTTTAAATTAAACAAAAAAGATTGAAATTGAGTAACTGAAATGTTTATTAAAAAAAATTGAAATAAAAAATCAACTATGGCTGATGGAGAAATTCTGAATACATATTTGAAAACCTGATTAAAGCTGCATTAAGTACAACTGTTTGTACTGTGAGACAAAAATCATGTTGACCAGTGTAATTAAAAGCTCTCTTAGGTGTAATAGTAGCCAATCCACTAGTTCCCATGGTTGCAGATTCAAACTTGGTGAAGTGCAAATGAATTTTTATGAGAGTAAAAAGATCTATAGCATGTATTTCTTTGGAGAAGAAATGAAGTTAGTGTGGAACTTATTTGGAAAAATTTCATACCCTAACTAAAATTGTTGCCATTTTCATGCTCAACAAATGCTTGCCTCTCTCTAGTGTCATCTTATGCAGAGAAGTTTAATTCTCATTTAAAGCTGATGTGGAACTAATAGGCACTTTCCTCCCCTGTAACAGTGTGTTGCAGTTTTGTAAGACGTACCTGTACACAGATCTTAAGGAAGCTTCTTGGGTAGTAGGCAAACCAAAGTACAAAACAGGGGAATTGGTTAAATCTTATTGCACAGCTAGTCTAGAGAGAGATCATAATCATGTTGATAAGTAATAAATCCTCATGATACATTGGTACAGCTATCTTCCCCTCATTGTAAATTACTGTTTGTGTGGAAGAGCTTTTTACATCTTGTTTAATATTGCATACCTAATAAAATGTATATTACCTTGAATTTTCCCTAATTAGCCATGAAATCCTCTTCATTTTCAATGACTGTTCTGTCATTTTGATAAATCATGAGAGATGCACAAAAATGTATTCAAGAAATATGGATTACATTGAAATATACAATTTATCTAAACTTTTTTTTTTCAAAAGATTTCTCCCAGCTTGAATTGTTGTAGCCTCTGTGAAGCTTCATGCAAACATATATATTTTTTATTCTGCATATGTTAGTAAGGAACACTAATGGCCAGTTTTCAAATAGTTGGTTTTCTTTTTCATATATGCATGTAGCTAATTCCATAAACCAACTACAAATAGTTTCTGAGATTAATTCCATATTTTTTAATTTCAGGTTATTCTGTGTTATAAATGTATTGTGAGTAAAGTAGTGTGCATAGAAGTGTCATTATTTGTATTAATAGATGCCATAATACATAAAGGATTATGTGAAATTGTGTTAAGTAAAGAAAGAAATGTAAGTGTGGCATAAGACTTTTACATATATTAACACGTGGCTGTCAACTTATGTAAAAATGGAAGTGAACAACAGTGAAGTAACACAAATATTACAATAAAATATAATTATTGCCACAAACTTCACTATTTTTTTTTTTTTTTTTTTTTTTTTTTTTTTTTTTTTTTTTTTTTTTTAAGAAAATTAATGAACTCTTCACAGAATTCAAGAGACTAATTTTGCAAATCCTAATTTATAGCATCAGTCTGTTTATTGCTGCTGTTATTGTTACAGCCGGTAGGGAACAGATAATTTTATTACCTGATCCTGAAAATAAAACAAACTTAAAGACAGAATAAATTAGTGGTATTTCAAAATTCATTATGTGATTTCAGTTTTTTTTTTTTTTTTTTTTTTCCTTCTTCAAATCCTTAAATCTGTAAGACCATTTAATTGCTCTAACAATTTAATTTCTGGATTTATATCATGGTTAAAGACCAAAAATGATCTGCCGTATAAGATTTATGTATCTGTTTGTATCTAATATTTCTAAAAAGTTCCTTCATTCTGGTTTCTAAATTATGTTTTGTCCTTCCGAGTAAACCTGGTTAGAATCTGAACAATTAAATTGATAAATGCCAGATTTTTTATTAAAGCATATTTATCTTTTTTAAAGAAATTAATAAGAATATTATCTTTTTTAGAACAATTTATCAAATTTTTTATATTTATTTTGAGGAACCAAAATTATACCTTTTTTTCCCTTCAAATTTGAAATATTTTATTGGCCTGAGGATGGTAAGTAAAGTTTTTAAAATTCTAATCTTCTTTTATTTTTTTTAAGAGTGGAAACATAATTTATATTATTTTTATATTTAAATTTTTCAATTTATGTATAAAATCTTATCAAAACATTTATAAAACAGTATTAATCTTTTTACAGACATGGACGTCATATGATGTCCAAGTTAAAATACTGCAAACCAATATGGATGTGTATGGACATCATGCACATACATGCATTTAATGCTTATTTAAGAGCAATTATAATCTTTCTATATTACAATTAATTTAAATTAGTTCTATAAGAGATGAAAACTTACCTTTAAAGGAATTTTTTTTTTTGCATTTTTTTTAATTAAATTTACGTCCTCCAATGTTAAGTCACATCAGATGGTGAATGAAATGGGTGAAATGATGCTCAAATGAGTCCAGTGTCCATGGAGCTTAGAGTTACCTGACATTTGTCTTGAAGGATAAGGGAAAACCCTGAAAAAACCTTATCCAGGTAACTCACCCTGACCGAGATTCGAACTCAGGACCTCTTGAACGCGAGGCAGACATGCTACCATCTACGCTACCGAGGCAGGCTTTAAAGGAATGGTACACCTCAAAAGCTAGATAAATATAAAATCGGGCACATCTTCAGAATTACAGCAAATAATTTTGGTTTCTTTGCAAACTTCTTTTTTGCAACACACAAGACATTTTCAAATAGTTGCAACTTTTTGGTTGTATCCTTTTAGAAAAGTGTTTTCTCTCAAGTATGAGGGATACTGTAGTAGTAGAAGATTTCTTACCCCCAGTATGAAGAGGCCTGTGAATGTTATAGTTAGGGGGTGAATTTTGCCCTACTTGCCTATTTTATTCCTTTGTTCAGAAACGTAGGCTTTTAAGTTATAAGCACGTTTCCTACAATTATTAGCCTAATTTCTTAGTTTTATAGTGCCTATAAATGCCTATTTCATACGTTTGTGCCTATTCTGCTTAATAGAGCCTAACACTGCCTTTTTAGCCAATTTCTTCTACTTGTAATTTGTGACAACAGCTTTTGCATTTGTTGGTTTCAATGTGAAGTTTTCGGGGAAGAGAAATTTCTTATTGCTGCACATTGGACATACAAAAAGGGTTTAGCGAGGTAGGTATCTGTCTTACAGACGTGTAACTATGCGCTAATGACATCATGGAAAAATCTTAGAATTCGCTCAAGGACAAGTAGCAATGGATTGACAAATGACCACTCTTTATGTGGGGAATGGAAAGCCCATTCTGTAAGCAGTGTTTCAAGTGAAATGTGTAGTGTTTAACACCCGCTTTTACTACATGCGGCACCGTAGGCGATGACACTGATGATACATGAGATGAAGATGGAGCACCGGTGTAATGAGATGAAGGGGGAAACCGGAGATCCCGGAGAAAACCCGCCCCAGCGCCGTGTTGTCCACCAGAAATCTCACTTTGCGGTCGCCTGGGATCGAACCCGGGCCGCCTTGGTGAGAGCCCAGCGGTCTAACCACTGAGCCACGGCGCAGCCAGTGTTTCAAGTGCACACATAGGTCAGTTTCCTACGCAAATATGCCAAAAGAGAGAAGCAGCAGAAGTGTACTTCTTAAACAGTGGATAAATGTTGATCTATTGTTCAGCACAGATGGGAAAGTAATTTTTTGTCAGCCTTGTGTGAAACAGGTGACTTTAAACATTCATGTTTGTATTAATGCTTTATTATCCTAGTTTCAAAAACCTTGTAAAAGTCAGCCCCTGTAGCAACATCATGCCGAACACAAATTAGTATATCGAGATTTAACTGTATTGGAACATCACAGTGAAGCGAAAAATTATAAATTTTTAGATGAGTCGTATTTATTACACATCTGCTTCACTTTCGTACCTATTTTGAGGACATGAGCTTTTTTGAAACACATATAACTAAAGCCTTCCCTCATATGTTTAAAACATGGTACAGATACGTAGACGACATCTTTGCAATAGTGCCCTACAAACAAATAGATGATGTTATTAAATTTTAGATGAGTCGCATTTTTTAACACATCTGCTTCACTTTCGTACCTATTTTGAGGACATGTTTCGCAAATCTCGCACAAGAGCCGAAGATGCAAGCGAAGATTTGCGAAACATGTCCTCAAAATAGGTACGAAAGTGAAGCAGATGTGTTAAAAAATGCGACTCATCTAAAATTTAATAATTTTTCGCTTCACTGTGGTGTTCCAATACAGTTGAATCTCGATAAATAGATGATGCTTTGAAACTACTCAACCTGCAAGAACCCAGCATACAATTCACAGTGGAAACTGAAGAGGACTGTACTCTACCTTTTTTAGACCTTAAAATCAAAAAAAGCAATGAAAAACTAGAATTTGGTATCCATAGAAAAGCAACAGACACAGATAATTACATCAAAGCAAATAGTTTCAACCCAATTCCACACAAACATGCAACCATCAACAGTCTCACACACAGATTAGTAAATCTACCTCTCAGCCAGCAAGAATATCAAAACGAATACTATCAAATCTTTAAAACTGCAATTAAAAATGGATATGGAAAAAACCTTGTAGATAAAAAACTAAAATCATTCAAACTTCAAAAGAGATTAAAACAGATCACAGCTCTCACACCAATAAAACAAGAAATTAGATTTGCTAAATTTACTTACCACCCCTGGGCCACAAAAAAGTTCCAAAAAATATTCAAGAAATACAATATAACATTGGCACCAAAAAACAATTACAACATTAAAAACCTACTTCACAGTAATAATACTGTTAAGATAAAACCAGAGGAAAAGTCAGGCATTTACAAGATTAAGTGTAAAGACTGTGAAAAAATTTACATAGGGAGGACAAAAAGAAACATAGGCACTAGAAAGAAAGAACACTTCAGGCACTTAAGATACAAAAATATTGATAAGTCCGCAATAGCAGCTCATTTCTGGTCTGAAAATCATGAAATTGAAGATAGCACAGAATTACTAAAATACGTACAAAAACATAGTGAACTCGTCATATGGGAGAGGATATACATAGAAAAACATGAAAACCAACTTATAAACTTTGAAATCCCGCCAGAAGAGAATCCCACATTTAAGTTCATCACTAAGTCAACAGATGGCAGCAGCAACCCCAGAATTACCCACACCGCTGGATCAAGCTTTAGTCGCATAAGAGCCGTAGATGCAAACGATGATTTGCGAAACATGTCCTCAAAATAGGTACGAAAGTGAAGCAGATGTGTAATAAATACGACTCATCTAAAAATTTGTAATACAAATTAGTATGTTGAGGAGAGCCGAAAGAAGAGAAACTGAAGGTTTTCAGTTTTCCAAAGTAAAGCACAAATTTGCCTAATGTGAAAACTTTCATCACATGATACGACTTTACATTGAGATTTAGCATAAAACATGTCTGAATTGTTAAACAAGTCCGCCTAATGCATTTCATCTTGATTAGAATGTTATTTATTTGAAATGTATAGGTATAGCTTTGTAAACTCAGTGTACTGGATTTCACAATTTTATTAGGAGTATTGTCTTTTGGCAGTTTCAGTGCAATAGCATGATAGTTTTATGCTGGTGTAAAAGCTTATTTCTTGAGCTAATAGTAATACTTGGGGGAGGAATTATTAATTAAATTATTGATGGTGTCAATTGTTAATAATCATATCAGATCACAATAAGTACCGCTGGTAAGCAATTTACTCCCGTAAGATTTCTTTTACATATGTGTAAATCTACTGACATCAAGCTGTTGTTTTACCCAATCTTAAAATCAGCACTCTGGGACTCTGTTCAGGTTACAACTTGAACTTGTAAGGTCAGCGCTTAATTAGCTAGGCTACACAGACTAAGATTATATATATGAAAAAAATTGTGATTTTCTCATGCTTACGTTTTTCTAATTGTATCTCAAGGATTCATTGCGTCAATTGCTTGGCCGGTGTTGTTTCCAACATGAAACTGCAGACCAATAAATCTTAGTGGTTTGTGTAAAATTTTACAGAAATGTCTGTATAAAAGTAGGTACGAGAATTCTTTTCATGATGCCGTAATTGCTGTAATTCTGTTTGAATGAACGGGAAACGCTTACTAAACAGCTATGCTTTATTATTTGTTCTTAGTCGACAATGATGCATTTAGGGTTTTTATTACAAAAACTAGGATTCTGTAGCTCTAGCTTTTAACTAATTTTTGCTCTGTGCTTTTTATCTTACTGACACATCATGACATCATTTTAAGTTACATTAAGATTGCTGTGATGAACTTTTGAATTTATCTTTCCAACAATCGTTTCTATTAAGGAGACATTGTGCAAATTGGCCTAAAACTTACAACAATCCCAAATTTAGCATTTTTTTATTTTGTTTAAAGTTGATATAGACAGTTCAATAATATAAAGTTCTTTGTTTTTCCTAGCAACACTACAGAAAACGTCACATGACTATTTAAACCTACACTTGTATCATAGCTGCTATTACATAATTTTAACCTCAGATTTCTCAGATTCCATATTTTCTATATTTTCCTAACTTCAAAATGTTCCACAGGATGCAGTTTTCTATTAATCTGTATGAAATTCTAAACATGCCTGTAAGGGCAACTGCATTTACATTTGTTGTGTTTTTGTTATTTGTATTGAAAAGGATTATAATGCTTGCTTCTTACTGAAAACGCTTAGGAAAATAAAAATTGTTAAATAGGTATGATTATTATTATTTGAAGCAAAAGTGATGTATTTAACATTTGAAAATAATGAGTCGGTAATTCAAACACAAACATCACTTAAATTATCCTTACTTGGACATATGAAAATCACCTGTAATTTAGACATAAACTGTTAATTCCTCAAAAACTATTGTAACTAGAAACCTGAAACTTGGTATTATTCCATTCTTGATCGGTCACAAAAATAAATGGTATAAATATGAAACAAATTTAACAAAAGCTTCAGATATTTCACTTTTCACCCTTAAGGCCCCCCCTCCCCAAAACCATGTTTTTGTTTTTTGACATAGTTAATTACTTCACATCTTTC
Organism: Mantis religiosa; assembly: GCA_030765055.1. NCBI lineage: Eukaryota > Metazoa > Arthropoda > Insecta > Mantodea > Mantidae > Mantis > Mantis religiosa. Next base: position 106,947,063 of record CM060952.1, read on the forward strand.
TGCACATTATAGTTCTTAGTGAAGTGGATTTATATGTATTTTAATTATACAACAATAACTGTTACTTTAACTTGCTGTGGAACCATTTATCAAATTTGGAGTAAATGTAGAACTATTTCGCCTATGGACCCGCAAAATAGTATGTGTTTAGCAAATTTTTTGCAGCATATGTTGCTATGATTGTCATTTTGTTATAGTGCATTTTAAAAGCCATTTTACTGAAATTTTGTATTTCTAAGAGTTTACTTAGCAAATTTTTAGTGCCTATTTAAGTGCCTTTTTGCCTGCCAATTTCACACATTTTTAGTGCCTATAAATCTGCTCCCTAGTTATAGTACTCAATAATGCTGCAAGCTATTGATATGCCTAAATCCAGGTAAGTCATTGACTTGGATGAATTTAGAGCTCTGCAAATTACTAAACAATTGTGTATGGTTACATCCAGCTGATATAAAAATACTTTTTTATGCCATTTAACTGTTTTTCGTAAAGAGGGATAGCTTGTAATAAGTGATCCACACCACCCATATTTCACCCGTTTTCCCCAAAAACGGAGCAGCTAACATGCCATCTGTAGACCAGTACATGTCTAATGTAGGTTTACAAATAATACACACTGTCCACTTCTGAATTCTCCTCTTAGGCTGTAAATTGACTTTAGAGATCAGGGCTTCCTTCATCCTACTCACACATACGTTTGTTCCCATACAATGAGAGACTAAGTCAGCAGTAGAAAAAACTTGTGAAAATGTCAGTTGGTTAGATGTCAGAAGTTAGCTGTACACCAGAAAATATGTTTATTTGTGTGTACATCTATTTACGTTTGAGTTATTTTGACCAATGCACAATGTTGATTCTTCATGAACACCTGAAGGAAGCGGGTCATTCTCTTCCTCACTGTTACCTATATCCACAACACTTCCCTTAGTGTAGATGGTAGCATGTATGCCTCACGTTCAAGAGGTCCCGAGTTCGAATCTCGGTCAGGGTGAGTTATCTGGATAAGGTTTTTCCGGGATTTTTCCCTTATCCTTAAAGACGAATGTTAGATAACTCTAAGCTCCATGGACCCTGGGCTCATTTAAGCATCGTTTCACCCATTCCATTCATCGTTGGAGGATGTAAATTAAAAACAATATAAAAACCTAAAATAAACCTTCATAATTGCCATCAATATCCAAGTCATATCAAACAGCAAAAAGCCCTCCACATTTTCTAAAGTGATATCAGAAGACCGTACGCATCCTACACAAGCTAATTTATTTGTTGCATTACTAGGATAAGCCATGGTTAACACTGAAATTTAACAATTTCAGATGTGCTATTCATTTAACTCTCTAGTTATGAGAAATCTCTCTGAACTCTAAGAGAGGATAAATAAAATACAGAGCAAAAACAGCTGCATGAGGTTAACATAAGCTTTAGTTGTGAAATATTGTAATAAGAGGCACATCAGATGCTGACAGGTTTGTTTCTTTCCAGCACGTGTGTGATTACAGCATATACAATGATTGTCGCTTGGTAGCAAAAACTAAACCCTAAAACCCTGAACTGGAGAAGTCGCTTACTCAGCTATACATATATGCATATCGTTTGCATGCACACAAAACAAAATGACTCAATTTTTAGATGCATTCAACGCAAAGAATGGTTTTTGCTATAGTAAAACAAAGTAGTGAAATTTCAACAATTTATTAATAAAGTCTCTCCTTCATTGATACTGTAGTTGTTACTGCCTTTAAGGGGTTCTAAACCAGTTTTTGTTTTGTTTAAATAACTTAATAAATGTAGAAGATACGAATGTTTATTTATGAAGCATTTTTACAGCATTTAACAATTTAAATGTCTTGCTCTGTTTTTGAGTATCTGTTCCCAGCCCACACAGGGTTTAAATGGCCATCACTGAAGTTAATGTATTTATATTCTTTGTTTAATTACTCTTTATATTTTATAATCTTTTATCTTATCTTTTATTCCTCTAATATTTATTAACCTGTAAATTAAACTATTAAGAACAGGAAATTTATGCGAAAAATGGTTAAACATTTTATTTTTTATGTAATTATCAATATGAGTAATTTCCTATAAATGCCGAAGTTTAATTTATTATTTTTTTATCATGTTATATGTCCAGCAAAGGAAGACAACCATTATTTGCAGTTTCTAATGTGAATTTTATAGCTTTATTTTGTGAATTTAAAAATTTTAAAGCATCATTTATCTAATTCCTTTCTTGGAAATGTTGTGTTGTCTAGTGTCTTTAATCGACTCTCTTTAAAGTTAATTCATCATTTATGTGTTTATCACCAAAAATAGTGAAAGTAACATCTATATATCTATACCAAGTTTTAAAAATTAAAGGGGCTTTAGTGATTTGCATTTTAGGAAAGCTCATAGAAGGATCAGCAAGAAAAGTTGAAAATTGCTAAACCAGAAGTTGAAAAAATTCACCATTAAAACAAAAAATTTTGATCCAAGCAAAAATTAGTAATTTTAGGTAATTGATGGAAATTAATCATTTCTTCATACTAGCTATATATAGGCTAAGGTTTTTGATAGAGTAAACATGAAAAATTCAATGTAATGGCCGGGATTTGAACCATGGATCTCCTGGTTTCCGTCTAGTCGCTCTAACCCATTGAGCCACCATTGTCAGGATGGCACGTTGGCCATGGTAGCTCAGTGGGTTAGAGTGACTGGACGGAAACCAGGAGATCCGGGATTCAAATCCTGGCCATGGCATTGCATTTTTCATGTTGACTCTGTCTATCAAAAATTAGTAAGTTTAACAAAATCATCTACTAACTCCTCATGCAAATCTATAGAACTCAACCTTTTTTTAAAAAACTGTAAATGTTTTTCTCTGTGAATACTAGGAAATAAGACAGTTGCATCAAAGGAAACAAGTTTATCGTTCCTAGGTAACACTATGTATATTGCTGATCTTTTTTTACCAGTTCAAAAGAATTTGTAATGCCTAAGAGTTTATTTATCAAAAGTATTACATTCTTTATGTAACCATTTAGCTAAGTTGTAAGTTGGTGAATTTATACAGTTTATAATGGGTCTCATTTTATTTCCAGGTTTATGATTTTTTTTATTTATTTATTTTTTTTTTTTTTTTTCTGTGGAGAGTTCATCAATTTTCTTAAAAAGTTAAGTGAAGTTTGTAGGAAATAATTATATTTTATTGTAATGTCAACTTTCTGTTACTGGTGACCTATGTCTTACTACCATTATTAATACTAGCCATTTATTTGCAATGTGCTGAAAAAGCAGTAAAGGAAAAATAACTATAATACTGTGTGATGTAAACCTCATCCACTTTGGGCAAACATTTGGTTTTTGTAGTCTGCTGTTTTAGTTTTACCTTCTTTACTAATAACTTACACAAATAGAGGGAACATTGGTTTCTTCCCACAAATTTAATGCCAAGGTTTTACTGCAAATACATATTAAAGGCTCCCTGAATAAGTACGAATAAATAAGTTTTTTATAGAAAGTCGGTGTGTGGGTGGGTGTGCGCGTGCACGTAAACAATATGGGCAAGAAACAATAATTGAGTTAAATACTGAATTGGTATTTAAGTTCAGCATCTGTCAAGGTTGCAGTAAAGATTTTCAATAAAATTCCTAGATCCTAAACTAACCTTCACATGGAAATATTTCTGTTAATTTTTATTTTTATAAAAATGGATTTTAAGGATGTTTACTAAAATGCCATATGTTTAACATATTTGGATTATAAAATCTAATTCTTGAATTTTCTGCAATTAGCCTGCATAGACCTTTTCTTCTAATTGAATTAAGTTTGTGATAAATAGTCTAGAAGCGAGTGTAAAGAAATGATTAATTTCAATTGATTAACTTAAAGATTAAGTTTAATCCATAAATCACAACAGATAGACAAAAATCTTACTGCAAAAAAATGTAGGATCTCATTAAAGTGCTCAGTTTATGCCAAATAAAATTTATTGTTGATTAATCATTTCAACATTTTTTGTTTGGTTTAAATTTTCAAATGCTTGTGTATTTTTAAGTGGTAAGTTCCTATTTGCTTTTTCCCTTCATGCAAATTACGTGCATTTTCAAGCCATCACATGACAATTTGTCTTAAAACTCTCAACTATTGCTGTAGCTTAATTATTCTTAATTATTCTTATTTTATGTACAATGAAATGTTTCAAAAAAAGTGAAAGTTTTAACTTAACAAGAAAGAGTTACAAAAATAAGCTATTGTAAGAATAATTTATAGAAGAATGAGTAGAGAAAGTCATGATAATATACAAATCAGATTTGTTTGATGTACATTTGGTCTCATTTCAGATATCAATTGAAGAAATAAGGGGTACAGTATTCCGAGAAGAAGAATGCCCAAGATGTCTTGTATGCAGTACAACACAGACATTGGATATCCAGTTTGTACAAATGAGAATTGATACCCCGATAACTTCAGCTTCGAGGGTTCCTGTCGCCACAAAACTTGCACAAGTGGTCTCTAGTGATGATATTATAAGCCTCCCTGATGACTTCATTTGCCGACGTTGCTTGAATTTAGTGGAGACTGTTGATTGTTTAGAAGCAAAGTTAATGGCTGCTAAAGAGGATTTAATAAAGTTATTTGAAAATCGTCTGGGCTTGCAAAAGGATGGTGAGAACTGGAAATCCAGTGAGTGCAACACACAGTGTGATGACAGAAAAATAACTCCTTCTAATGAAGAGTATTGTGAACCAGTTGATAAGGTACAGGTGGAGGAATCAAAGGGAGAAGAAATATTGATTGCTGAATGTAAAGAAAGTGTGCAAACTGCGGAGTGCAATTCTGAGGAGGCTGAACATCCAGAAATTGTTCAGAGTAACGACCAGAAAGAAAAGGCATCCAATAATGGTGTGCACTGCACCACTTGTGGCAGTGTTTTTTCAAGCAAGGAATGTATAAAAAAGCATCGTGAAGTGAATCATCCAAAACAAGTGAACTTCTGCTGTGACCGTTGTGGTAAAGGATTTACACATCGCCATCAATTAAAGAATCATCTGCAAACTCACAAACATCAGTGCAAATTCTTGTGTGAGTATTGTGGGAAATTATTTCTGCATCTTCATGGTTTGGATGATCATATTCGTGCACACAATAATCAGTTCCGAGTTCGATGTCATATATGTGATAAAGGTTTCATGTGTCAGGAATCTTTGGATGTTCATCTAAGAACGCACACAGGTGAGCGGCCTTTCATCTGTCAATACTGTGGTAAGAAGTTTTCTACGAGTTCAAATCTGATAGCACATGTTCGTTCATGTTCTGGGGAATTACCTTTTAAATGTGACAAATGCAACAAAGGTTTTGCTCTAGCAGCTCATTTAAGGACACACATCAAAGCACTTCATGAGGGGCAGTATCGTTTTATGTGTGCCATATGTGGTAAGGGCTTTATAAAAGATGCAGACCGCAAGGTACATACTCGGACACATTCACGCGAGAAACCACATGAGTGCAAGACATGTGGTAAGTGTTACAGCAGTGTGGGCAATCTAAACCAGCACCGAAGATGTCATGGTGAATATCCTTTCCAGTGCACACAGTGTGGCAAAGGTTTCTTAAGACGTACAGGGTTGGTGGCACACATGAATCGACATGCTGGTGCACGACCCTTCAAGTGCGAGGAATGTGGTAAGACATTTTCTGCACAGCGGAACTTACACACACATCGTAAGTGGCATGCTGGAACAATGAAGCGTTACACTTGTATGGTGTGTGGCAAATCATTCAATCATGGTCTGCAGGTACACATGCGGACCCACTCAGGTATCAAACCATATAAGTGTACAGAATGTGATATGGCCTTTACAGTTAGGAGCACACTCAATAAACACATCAAAACCAAACATAAGAAAACTTCACAGTTCGAGAAGCAGTCTTGAACTGTTTAGTATGCACCTCCTGATATGGAAAATACAGAGATTTGGATGCATGGCTGTCTAACAAGTATTTTCTTGGCACTGGAAAACACAAATTTCTTTGTCACTTTAATTATAGATTTAAATTATAACTATATTAATGACATGGCCTAATTCCTTGGTGCAGGGGTAGCATGTCTGATTCACATTAGAGGTCTCAAGTTTGAATCTTATGCAGGATGACTTAACTGCATAAGACCTAATATGGAGTGCTCCCTTACGTTTATTAGACTTATGTGAGGAATTTTAAGTTTTGAGTAGCCTGTGCCCATTTGAGAATCTTTTCAACCATTTCATTCATTCACCATCTGATACCATCTAACCTAATTTAATGGCCTTAAACTTCAAGCATGGAAATAAACAAAATGATCACATATCTTAGAGAAAATGTTTCACAGTCTTTTAATAAAATTTCCATTAGTTCCTTTAATCCTTATCACCATGAAAAAAGCCATGCTTTATCCTTAAAAAAAATTAAGCACAGGTCAATAGAACATACATTAACATTATTTAGCATTCAGTTGCAGGACTTAACCCTACTTACATTACTTAGTGGTGCAGGTTTTGAATTATATTTTCTTAAATAAAATAAATAAACAGCCCATAACATCTCTTAAGAACAAGGGCCTCCCACCCGCTAGTGGGATCAGCTTGGCCATTTCTCACAGGGTGCACAAATTCCTGAAAGATACCAGTTCTTTGTCTATTCTGAATTAATACTGTATCGTTATATCTAGAAATGACTGTTCATTTTCACTGTCACTTTCACTTTAGAGTTGCTACCACTTGCTTCCATTAATGTCTGCCTTTTGCTGTTCTAATCCTCTTTGCATCTAGCTTATCCTTGAATTCTTGGAACCATCGTAGCCTCGGATGTCCTCTGCTTCTCCTCCCTTGTCGCACATCCCATACTGTCTTGATGCATTCTCGCCACATGTCCTGCCCATTGCCATTTGATCCTCTTTGCTCTGGTGGCTACATCTTCTAGGCCACTTTTCCTTCGCAACACTTCATTCTTCACTTTATCTTTTAGGCTGATGTTCAGGATCTTCCTTTCCATCTTCCGTTGGCATGTTTGTAGCATCAGAGCCTGTTTCTTCATTATTGCCCAAGTTTGGCAACTGTGTAGTAAGACTGGAATGTTGCTTGTTTAAAGGGTTTCTATTCTAATATCTGGTCTTAAATGTTTGTTCTGAAAAATGAATTTCAGGTTTCAGAATTTACCCCATGCTAATTTTATTCTTCTCCGTACTTCTGCAACCCTTGTCCCTGAGAGACTCGCCATTTGGCCTAGGTAAATGTAGGTTTTACAGTATTCTATTTGTTCTCTATCTACTTGAACAATGCTTTCTTTGGAATATTTTCTTATAGGTTTTTAATTTTTAAAGTTTGGTAGTATTTCAATCTGAGGTTTGCAGAATTCCTGAGTTCTATGCAAACTTTCAGAGATTTCTTTGGACCCTATTATAGGTTTTCTTCAGTGTCATGAAACTTTTCTCCTCTCTAAGAACACATTAATTTCAGTTTCTTATCAAGAACTGTTTCACTAAATTACTCATAAGATTTTGAACAGTTTCATTCTGAGGCATACAGATAGCAGGGAATTTGTGTCTATAAATTGGCATTTCACTTTTATACAAGAGATTGTAATGTAGGAATTATACATAAAAATTATGTATACTACAGTGTACAGTCCTTTTGGCATTTTAACAGCACTAACATGCTAAACTATGTGATCTCGGAATGTATCATTTTCTGTATATCAGACTTAATGTAAGCTGATTAGCCAACACATAGGTAACAAAACCAGTTAGAAACATGTTAGTGCAGTGCAAGAAATTTCCAAAATATTGCCATGCATCCTCTGTACATCGTCCCCCAAGGTTAGGATCACCAGTGTTGTTAACAAGATATCAACAAGAGAGCCGTATTTCAGGATTTTGAATGATGCAGTACTGCATGTATAGAGTTGAAAATTTGTTATACTTATTTTCATATACAGAGGTATTTTTTTATTGCATATTTCTGATTTTGCAATGAGAAAGTGTTATATCACAAAAGAGTCTAATTGTATGCTGATCCAAATATTTTCAAATATTAGTACAATGTTAGTTTATTTTATTAAGAATAAGAGCTATCTATATTTGAATAACAGTTAAATCAAACAGATACTAGCCTTTCTCTCCTTTCTTGTGCACTGAAATAAAATAATGAATTTGGCATAATTGTATCTTTATTTATTGTAAAAAAATTCTCCATTTTCATTTTACCCTCCTTATATAGAGAACTTTTTCAGTAGTTACAAGTGAGTGCCTGGGGTCAGATGTCTTTTAAGGAACTGAGAAGCTCTAGATCCAAGAGAATGTTTAGGATGAGAGATCAGCCTGATACATGGTAGTGGAGTGAAAAATTGAATGATGTGAAATGGTACAATAGATGAAATGAAAGGTGATTATGGAGCAGCTGGTGGAATGAATGGCAGGAGAAACTAGAGAATCCAGAGGAATCCCACCCAGATGCTCATCTATCACAAATCTCACTTGCAGTTCCCTGGAATCAAACCTGGGCTGTCTTGGTTAGTGTTGAGTGGTCTAACCACTCAACCAACAAATGTTATATGGTGTTTAAACATTGCCAACAGAGGAATAATAAATATGCAGGAATAATAAAGGTAATATTTATTACTTTTATACGTTTATATATTTATAAATATTTAGATATTTCTATATGAAATATAAAATATGCAATTACATTAAAACATTTGTGTTGTTTTGTACACTGGTACCTATATAAGAATGAAAAGAACATTTATCTAGTGAGGTAACAGCTAAACAGCTCTATAAAATACGAGAGGTTTCCTTTCTTAATTTTACTGTAAGTAATAAGATTTTGTGGTACTTGAACATTACTGATGTTAAAATGATAAATAATTAAAATTGTTTGTTTGCTCTGGATTTTAGACTTCATCCAATCTCTATCTGGCATCCCAATAATATGACACTAATTGAGTTTGAATATCTCCTTGTATTTTTAGAATTGTTAGACGCTGCAGTAGATGTTCCTTGTCCATAATAGTGTCTGTTGCTTGCAAAGATTATGTTGTGGTGAATTGTATGTATTTATTTATTTTAATAAGGTGTGTGGCTAAGCAATCATGACTAGTAGTTAAGCAGAATATTGCTACTGATTTTCTTTGTGGGTTATCAAGAATGTATTTCTTGTCTTCAAAGTTGATCTCCATTCCTTATTCAACTGTTTAATTTTTGTGCCATTTTTTGCCAATATAGCAGGCTGTTTATTTCCAATTAATTCCACAAGTGCCGGGATTCACTATAGAAGTAATTGCCTTAATTTTCTGGCAGCTTTAACAAATGAAATATTTTATTTTTTATACTGTTACTTGTATATTGATTTGTTATTGCTTGTAAGGTAGATTTTGAATCATGGAATATTGTTGCTTTGACTAAAAGTTGTTTTAGGTTGGTACTAATGGCTGCTATCTTTTCATCAAAATTTGTTGTATTTGGGCCTACTGATAAATAAAAATTAAACAACTTTCAAATGTTAAATACATCACTGTTTCTAACCTTTTGCTTCGTATAAAATTGCAGTATATTCTGGCACAGCATTCCCAGTTTTCTCCATAAGGGAGCCTTCTGCATAAATATGTAACTATTCTTGTTCTGATAGTGTGTATGAATTACTTCTGGTTGGTTGGTTGGCTGCTAATGCTCATGGAGTTGGAGAATTTCCATTTTCCTTCTGGCCTCCCAATAACGTGTGACTAGTTGTGCTGTCAGTTCTCCATCTGTTTTTGTCAGGGCAATACACTGGAGCAGATGATCTCCGTCCATCAATGAGTTCGGGTCCCTACACAGTGTGCAGGTCGGGGATTCAAAAATATTAATCCTGTGTAGATGAGCGGCCAAACAGTCGTGGCCAGTAGTCAGTCTAAAGATGGCAACAGTACTTCTTGGGTAGTCTGGGATGGGATTTTTTCTTCCTAGTAGTTGCTTGTTGGTACTTTTTTCTTTGCATCTTCTTTCCAGAATAAGTTGATTCTATTGTTTATATGTAGTTTTGATGTGTGGAATGAGGTTTTTTGTTGGCAGCTTTGTTTTATTTGTGTTCCCTTTTTTTTTTTTTTTTTTGCCAAGGAATCTGCTATTTCATTGCCTGTAATTCCACAGTGAGATGGAATCCACTGGAAGTGTATTTCTTTTTTTAGACCTTGTAGTATTCGTAATGAACTGTAAATTTCAAGTATTCTATTGTTAAGGTACAGTGAGGATAGGGTTTGAAGTGCTGATTTAGAATCGCTTAGAATCACTGCTTTAGAGAAAGAGTTGACATGGTTGAAGAGTTGTTTCAGCAAGGTGTTGATTGCTTCTAATTTTCCATCATAGTGGGTTGCTAGTGTGCCCAAACAGATGTAAAAATTGAATATTTTACTGTGTATTCCTGCTCCAGCATTACTTTCTTTGTCATATAGGGAGCCATCTGTGTATATGTGTAGCCATGAGTCTTTTGGATTATAAGTTTCAATTGTTTCTAGAGCTAGCATTTTAAGTGTTTCTGCACTTACATCCCTTTTTGACTCTATATTTTGCAGAAGGTTTACTCTGCTATTTATTTTAGGTTGTGATAGAGGGCAGATTGGAAGTGGGAGATGTTCAATTTTGTTTGTGTCTTCAAGGTTGTATATTCTCTGTAGGTTATAGGCTTTCTGCATAAATCCTTCTTGTGTTTTTAAGGTCCTTTCTCTGCTTTTGTAGTTCTTCCAGTGAGTATTAAAGGAGAGCCTTTGTAGTTTTTCATTAGGAGGAGATTCTGTTTTTCCATTTCACATTTAATTGGCAAGTTATTTGTAGCAATTTGCATTGCAGTAATTGGTGTTGATTTGACTGCTCCCATTATTAGTCTGAGTGCTTGGTTCTGTAATGTTTCAAGTTGTGCTAGTTTACTTTGACTTGCTGTAAGTATCGCTTCACTTCCATAGAGGAGTGCTGGTTTGATGTAACTTTTATAGGTGGTGTTGAGTGTATTGACAGAGGACCCCCATTTGCTGCCAGCTAGTCTTTTGAGTGTTGTTAATCTCTGAGTGGTCTTTTCTATGGTTTCATTAATGAATTACTTCTAGAGTTAATCATTTTTAGTTCTGCTCTATCAGTGTTTTTTAGCTGTGATATTTTCAATTAAACGAGCCCGCCTTGATAGCATAGATGGTAGTGTGTCTGCCTCGTGTTCAAGAGGTCCTGAGGTCTCAGTCATGGTGACTTTCCTGGATAATTTTTTGAGGGCGTTTTCCCTTATTCTGAAAGACAAATGTTGGATAAGTTTAAGCTCTATGGACCCTGGGCTCAGGGTTGTAGCTATCGTTCTTGATGTAATTATCGGTTTGTGTTGGCTTCCTGTAGATGCCAAAAGATATGTTATTTAATTCATGGATTATCTTCAGATCTAAGAAAAGTAAATATCCATCTTTTTTTATCATATGTTCTATCAGGAACATAATGTGTGAAATACAAACAAATAGAAAAATCAGCAATAGTCCACCATTTCTGGTCTACCAATCATAAAATTGTACCAAAGATAAAACTATTAAAGCCAGCCAGTAATGCAGCCGAACTCGATGTTTGGGATAAGTTGCTAATTATAAAAAACAAACAGTATACTTTAAATTTCGAATTGCCGCCTGAAAACTCTCTTTGGAAGTTCATCTCACAGACAACAGATGCCACCATAGACAACCAGCTCACTTCAGGAAACCACGGATGCAGCCAGTCGGATAACTGCTGACGATGGGGACAAACCGTTCTCCGAAACATGTCCAAGTAAGGATAATTTAAGTGATGTTTGTGTTTGAATTACCGCTCATTATTTTCAAATGTTAAATACATCACTGTTTCTAACCTTTTGCTTCAAATAATACCTAGCCATTATTTGCCTGGGTTGCAGTGGAAGTGAGCTACTTGGCACCTGTAAATAATATTGCACTGGCTGATACCCACTCCAGAAGTTTGGGTGAAAATGAACATGAAATATTTAGAGCTATAGTTTTGTACCATAAACAAGCTACTTTGCTATAACATAACATTGTATAATTTTCTCCCCTCTTTTAAAAATGAGTAAGGGCAATGAGTGAGGTATATTTAAACAAAACATACAGCTGGTAAATGAAATCCTGGTTTCCTCTCATAACGTATTCTTTGTTGTACATCAAAATAAAGTGAACAATGCAGTATAATCAACCATATACTATATATCAGACTACTTCAGCGCTTATGTAAACTCTAGGAGGGAAGAGAGAAGGAGACAGCAATAGGGAAATATCAACTATCACATTTCTTACATTTCAAAGTACATTAGAAAGGAAATGGAAAAAAATGTTCATCACTTATGGGCCAGGAACTCAATGGAGCTCTCTTTGCATCTCTCCTTTTTTAAAAGTAGATTTTAGGATTTAGGTAAGTATACATCAAGCTTTAGTACCTTTTGGCCTTTTTACTTATTTTGAATATATATACTTTATTTGTGATTGTTCTTGTAGTAATGTTTATATCAGGGAGGGTCAATGAAGACAGAGTTTTTATTTATATTATTGTTATTTATTTTTACCGTGCACAACAATGGCAGAACTATGGAAACAATTATGCACGATGCCAATGGATCAGTTCTGGTGGACATGGGCACAGCACACGTTTGCTTGCGCATGCGTTTGTACTCGGGATGAACAAAGTAGGTCAGTTCGCCAACCTACAGAGAAAATGGAGATATTACATCAAGAAAATACGCTGCATTGAAGTTTTGCTTTTGTTTGCAGAAATGTGGCATGGCAGCTTAGAAAATGTTGCAGGAGGCATTTGGTAATGATATTCTTCCACAATCCATGGCACTTTAATGGTTCAAGGAATTTAAGGAGGACCGTGTTTCAATAACAATCAAGGTGGGCGAGGTGTTCCAGCAATAGCAATAAATGAAACCATGATTAACACAGTAGCGTTATTGTTCATGAAGTTCAACGAATAACAATTGATTGTCTTGCAGGCATGTTACAGATTTCTCATGGCAGTGTTTTTTCAATTCTGCATAATCACTTAAACATAAGATGTTTGTGCGAGCTGGGTGGTAAGATTATTGATTCCTAAACAAAAGTTAGCCTGCCTTGGTAGCGTGTCTACCTCACGTTCAAGAGGTCCCGAGTTCGAATCTCGGTCAGGGTGAGTTACCTGGATAAGGTTTTTTCCAGGGTTTTCCCTTATCCTGAAAGACGAATGTCGGGTAACTCTAAGCTCTATGGACCCTGGGCTCATTTGAACAGCATTTTACCCATTTCATTCATCGCCCAATATGACTTAACGTTGGAAAACATAAATTAAAAAAAAAAATTAAAACAAAAAAAAAATAAACAAAAGTTGATGCGGGTGGAAGTGTGTAGGAAACTGCAACATCTGGTTGAGATGCATGGGTATGCATACTTCAGAAAGGAACTAAGGAGGAAGCGTTTTGCTACTTTGCAGGCTGTCGTGAAGATGGCCAAGGTTGTTATAAAGATGACAAAAGTTGGCATCCAGCACGTGATCAAGGACTGGTAGAAGCGTTGGGCAAAGTGCATTCAACCTAATGGAGAATACTTTGAAAAAGACCACACCAATATGAACCAAGACTAGTGTATTTTATGTGTAAAAAAATTATTCTCAGTCTGTATTGACTTGCCATCATATCTGGCTTTTGTCTGATTGTTTATATTTTATGTTTAGTAGTAATGTTTATATGTGGCTTTTCCATGATTGTTTTTAAAAGGCGCTGATGTACATTGCAGTTGAATGCACTTGAACACAACTATCTACTTATCCACTCTTGACTAAGTTGAGAACCAGTTGTCTTGGGAACCAGTTGTCAAGCACTTCATCCTCACTCCAGTGCACGAGCAGCCACTACTACCTGCAACCTCAGCTGTACATGCACTTTAAGGACATTCAGCTGAACTGAATGATCTGACGGACTTCGACCAAGAGTGTCCAAATGAAGGGCACTCCATCACCATTGCTGCTATCTCCCGGAACTTCCAGGTGTGAGTGTGCACAGAGGTCTGACTACAAGCGCTCAAAACCTTTATCTGACACCGAAAGATACAAACTGCACCGATTGACTGTCATTAACCATTTCGAATGGACCGCATTCGCATTCAATAGTTTTGCAGCATAGAGATGTTCCGTAGACAGAGGCTATGTGCCTTGGTATTATTCGATCACATACTTCTTTAGCATATGCTACTACGTTTGTTTTCCTACGACGTCTTCTTGCATCTTAAACATTACATGATTCAATTTGAGGTATATCGCCCGTTCTACTGCGCACGATGTTGACTGTTTTGACAAAAGACTTAATTGCAATTTTTGCCTTCATTGCATCAACCTATCATGCCTGAAGCTGATTATATAACATATCAATATGAGGCATAACTTTGTGAAAAAAGTGAGTCAGAGTTTAAATTTTCTGTCTCCCAAATTGTGAGGCAGATCACAAGATTCTTGCTGTCTTATCCGATAAAGCTTTTCCTAGCTCATCAAAACAGTCTATCAAGGATTCTCTGTGCTCGTATAAGGTGTTCACAGATCCTGATTTGGAATTCCACCTCATTGTGGAGCTCCGAGACACTGTCTGAGCAACACTTAAAATTGTTAGGGAGATCTTGAAAAAATGCTGGGGAATCTATAGACTGCAGACAAACATTCTGTCAGAATGATTTTGTGAAGCTGCTTTCTCTAGTATCTCCCAGTTTCCGTCCAGTCGCTCTAACCCACTGAGCTACCATGGCCAACTTGCCCTCCTGACACTAATTCTGCATTTGACCCGTATATTTCCCGGTAGACCACTAGGGGCTGTCACATCCGAGGTACAGTGTTTGTAGCGACTTACTATCATAAGTTCAATTTGATCTGTGGTTCAAATCCTGGCTGTGGCATTGAATTTTTCATGTTGACTATCTATCAAAAACCTTAGCCTAGTGTGAGGAAATGATTAATTTCCATCAAATAACTAAAATATGTTGTATGTCACATAATATTTTTTATCTGAGCCCATATCAGCTATACTGCTATTAAGTTACAAAGGTATGGTGGTAGCTCTCTGACAGTACGGTCATGCACTTCTATGTGATCTATTTCATATATTTTGAGGTATCTTTTTTCAATTTTCTAACATCATATAGTACAACTTTAGTAGAGTACAATGCTATTTGATGCTATTATTTTGGAATCAGAACTGCTTCTAATTAAAGGGATGCCAAAGTAGAAGCCTTGTTTATCTCTAACTAATGATAGATAGCATTACTGAGAACGGCATTGTTGGAAGGAATGTTTGGTGATAATTGGTTGACAACCCAGTCCTTAAATGTTTAACTGTCCATCTTTTCATAATAGTTTTTGGTAGACCTGAATTTAAAACTCACCACGGTGCTGGGAATAAACCTGTTGAGCAGCCTGCATGCATTCACCTTATCCCATGTGGATTCAAAAAGGGGGCTCATTTCACCTGCACAAACTTAAAATTTACTTTTAATGTGGTTAGCATTAATACAAGTTTCACTCAGGTAAACAATTGGATAACTAATGGATCTGAATTGTTTCATTATCCTTCAAAATATATTCATTTTGAAACAATTTCAGGTCTCTTCATTAAGAATTTTCTTCCGTCTGATGTTCTATAAATCTGAAATTTACTTCCTCAGACTTTTTATGCTTTCATAAAAAGGTTTCTTTCTTTTAAAGCCTTATTTATATCTTCTAAATTAGATACAACGAATAGATTCTTCTTATCACCACGACACTAAATGAGCCGACCACTGTCTTTCTTGATACTCTAATGGGACGTTTTTTGTTGGGGTCTCTATAAAGGTATCACTTGCTTGCACTTTATTTTGTTCTTTTAAAATTCTTTTGACAGTTTGAGAAGATACACCTGAGGCTGTAGCAATTCTTTTGATTTTGCTTATCATTGTTGGTTTTCTATTTTGCAGGGCTTCACATTCATTGCTAGAGAATATGTGGATATTAACTATTAGTTCCCTGCCATTTTTTTCTTTTTAACACCAATCAACTTTCAAAATAATTCACAATATAATTTCTTAAATATGTTTAACAACACTGCTAATTTATCTTTGAACACTTAGGAAAACTATTTGCAAAAACACCACTGTTGCTTTCACTGTCAATCAGACCATTGATTTTGGCAAGAAAAGGGTCTTAGTGCTAAAGATATTTTACAACTGGAAGTTAGTACAATGGGTTTTCCTCACCTCATCTTGTAAATGAATACAGAAGAAAACTATCACATTAAAAAGTTCAACCTGCCTGGAAAATTATAAAACAGGAAACCAAAGTAAAAGCCACGCGAGATGATTACAAACTCCAGAAAGAAGGCAAAATTATAGATGATCCTCGGATGGTTGCAGAGGTTTTTAGTCAGTATTATGCTGGGTTACCAAAATTGATTGTAGGGGAGTCAAAAGTAACGGAAGGTAAAATAATAAGTAATAAAACATATCCGACTATCTAATCTTGCACCCACAACAGAAGATGAACTTCACACCATAATAAAAAGCATGAAAAATAAAAGCTCTACTGACTTGGATGGTTTTTCAAATTTCTTGGTAAAACAATGCTCTGCCCACTTAGTAAAACCAGTAGTGCACTTAATAAATTTATCATTGAGTGAAGGTAGGTTCCCAGACTGCTTTAAGATGGCAAAAATAAAGCCAATGTATAAAAAGGGATCAAAATTGGAAGTTCAAAATTTTAGACCCATCTCACTGCTATCGATCTTTTCCAAAATATTAGAAAGAGTGGTTTTTATTAGATTGTGCAACTTTATTTCAAAATTTAATGTAATTTCTGATCGGCAGCATGGCTTTCAAAAAGGAAAATCCATTAATACTACACTGATACAGTTTATAGACGAAGTGCACCAAAAGCTTGACAATTCAGAAAAATGTATTGGAATATTCCTCGACCTGTCTAAAGCTTTCGATTTAGTTGATCATGGAATACTATTAAAGAAATTATCTCATTACGGAATTAGGGGAACTGCAAATAACTGGCTTGTCTCCTACTTGAGAGAGCGAAGGCAAATAATAGAAATAGAGAGATTTAACTGTATTGGAACACCACAGTGAAGCGAAAAATTATTAAATTTTAGATGAGTCGTATTTTTTACACATCTGCTTCACTTTCGTACCTATTTTGAGGACATGTTTCGCAAATCATCGTTTGCATCTACGGCTCTTATGCGACTGAAGCTTGATCCAGCGGTGTGGGTAATTCTGGGGTTGCTGCTGCCATCTGTTGATTTAGTGATGAACCTAAATGTGAAAAAATTTACATAGGGAGGACAAAAAGAAACATAGGCACTAGAAAGAAAGAACACTTCAGGCACTTAAGATACAAAAATATTGATAAGTCCGCAATAGCAGCTCATTTCTGGTCTGAAAATCATGAAATTGAAGATAGCAGAGAATTACTAAAATACGTACAAAAACATAGTGAACTCGTCATATGGGAGAGGATATACATAGAAAAACATAAAAACCAACTAATGAACTTTGAAATCCCACCAGAAGAGAATCCCACATTTAGGTTCATCACTAAATCAACAGATGGCAGCAGCAACCCCAGAATTACCCACACCGCTGGATCAAGCTTCAGTCGCATAAGAGCCGTAGATGCAAACCATGATTTGTGAAACATGTCCTCAAAATAAGTACGAAAGTGAAGCAGATGTGTAAAAAATACGACTCATCTAAAATTTAATAATAGAAATAGAGTTTGTTGATAAAACTACAAAGGAAATAAAAACTATAAAATCAAAAGCCGCTAGCATAAATTGTGGAGTTCCACAGGGTTCAGTTTTAGGGCCACTGCTATTTATTTTGTATATTAATGATTTGGCACTTTATTCACAAAATTCTTTAAAATGCTCCTTATTTGCAGATGATACGAGCCTCTTGACATCAGGTCAAAATGATGACGAACTCAAAGAAAATGTAATAAATAATTTGAAAGAAGTATCAACTTGGTTTCAAAATAACAAATTAGTTATAAATAAGGATAAGAGTCAGGCATTGGGTTTTCATAATAAAATCAATAAGGCAGTTAATTTACCTGAAATTATAATGGATGAAAATGAAATTAAATATACAAGAAAGATAACATTTTTAGGAGTTTGGATGGACGGCAGTCTAAATTGGAATATACATATTGAAAGTCTAATGAAGAAATTAAGTAGCATTTGTTTCCAAATATCAATTTTGAAGCACAGTGTAAATTTGAATACATTAAGAATAGCCTATTTTGCAAATTTTCAATCATTAATTTCTTATGGTATAACAGTATGGGGAAATAGTAGTAGCATTATCAAAGTATTTAGAATCCAAAAAAGGGTAATTAGAATTATGATGAATTTAAAGAGAACAGATAGTTGTAAGCGATGGTTCATAAAATTAGGCATATTGTCATTACCAAGCATTTACCTTTTAGAAATTATAGTACAGGTTAAAACCAACTTAGATAAATTTCAAAAAAGCAATGATATTCATGACCATAACACGAGAAATAGTTCAAACTTACATGTCACCTATCATAAAAAGAAAATGTATGAGCACAGTTTTAAATTAAACGGAATTCATATCTACAATAAACTGCCAACTGAAATAAAAAACATTGAGTCCTTCACAAAGTTTAAAAACACATCAAAGAAGTATTTGTTACAAAAGTGTTACTACTCAGTAGAAGAGTATTTAAATGACAAAGGGTAGGAATAAAAGGAATGTAAATTTTAATTATTAATTTGGTTATTATGCTTAACAACTTATTGAAATTCTTGTTTTTTGTTACTATTTTTTGTGTAGTTAGTAATTTGACAATTCCACATCATGAGTTGTATGATTTACGGATGCAATAAATGAATATGAATATTGAGATTTAACTGTATATATATATATATTAAATGTGCAGTGAATAAATATATTCTCTGATTTAGAATAAAAAGAAGTATTTCAGAAAGTGAAGTGCCACCATTATTAACATTAGGCAACTGAGTCAACCTTGTATACACTTTTTTTCACTTACAAGTTTTTTATGAAAAGTTTCTGAGAACTTCTTCCCTATTCTCTGTTCATCAGTCGACCACAGAACTGAGGATAGGGAAGAAGTTCTCAGAAACTAGTCTTCATAAAAAACTTATTAGTTGAGAAAAGTGTACACAAGGTTGTCTAATTTGCCTAATTTTAATATTCTCTGATTGTCAGTCTTCAGGTTATTTTGCATTACTGTCAACTATGGCAAAATGAGCATGCAGGGAGCACCTATGTTGTGACTTCACTCTAGATGGCATTCTGCTCATGGGATTGTGCACCATCTGTAGGGAGAAATCAAATTTAATTGTGTCAAAGTAGGGCTCTTGTATCATGCTTCATAATCCATATGGCCATCAGAAGATAAATGCACAGGTTTCCTTTGATCATAATTACCTAAGAGTAAGACTCTTGTACCTGGACCCATAATTCAAGGTGAAGGTGAAAAGTGCATGATGATTTGTTTACATGTTAGTGCAAGCTTATTTGAGTTTAAATAAGATCATTACTCAAATGTGCATCTTGAATTTGTTGCCAGGTTCTCTTTATTCTCAAGTATTTTGATAAACCACAAAAACTTACTTCACAAAAGAATTTAATTTACTTACAGTAAATTGCATTCCACCCAAAACTGAATACAGAGATTTAACTGCAAATACATGTTTTGAAATCTCTTGAATAACTAAAAAAAGACATTTTTACTTTCTCTATGTACATTTTAAGTACAGAGGTATTCCATTCCACCCAAAACGCCTATAACAAGATTTAACTTGAAGTACACTTTTTGAGGTTCCCTATATTAGTAGAGAGAGAAAGAGAGTAAAAATGCCCTTTTTTTTTTTTTTGTAAAAATATTTTCTGATAAAGACAATCAAAAACCTTGTTTAAGTCAAAGAATATCCCACTCACATGTTTTCTTTCTTTTTTTAACAAGGAACAAGTGACTAAGCACAATAAAATAAATACTTGACTGATGTTTCAATTCTTCAAGTGCAAAGTTGAAATGACATTCCCCATATTACAACAAATACAGACAACATAAACACACATAACAAATGTGACACTATAAAAACAAAACACAGTTTGCCTTCATTTAATCAATATGGGGCAAATGTTTCTGTTTTTAACAAGGAACAAGTGCTTATTCACAGTTTAAATAAATACTTGACTAGAGTATTGTTTTAAATCTTCAAGTACATAGTGGAATGACATTTTCCATATAATTACAACAAATACAGCCAACATAACAAGCACACATAACAGTTAAATGTGACACTACATAACAGAAACAAATGTGTTTTCCTCATTTAATGAAGATGGAGCAAATATGTTTTTAACATGGAACAAGTGACTAAGCACAGTTTAAATAAACACTTGATTTGAGTAATGTTTCACATCTTCAAGTACGTAGTTGGAATGACATTCCTCATATTACAACAAATACAGCCAACATAACAAGCACACATAACAGTTAAATGTGACACTACATAACAGAAACAAATGTGTTTTCTTCATTTAATGAAGATGGGGCAAATATGTTTTTAACATGGAACAAGTGACTAAGCACAGTTTAAATAAACACTTGATTTGAGTAATGTTTCACATCTTCAAGTACGTAGTTGGAATGACATTCCTCATATTACAACAAATACAGCCAACATAACAAATACACATAACAATTAAGTGACACTACTAAAATGAAACATGTTTGTTACTGTCCATTTTGTGCATCCCTAAGATTTCTAATGCTGTGCATTAGTAATTTGTATGCCTAGTTACTTTAACTTGCAGTCTTTATGAATTTAAGGCATCTGTGTCATCTGTGTAAGGTTTCATTTTTTCCACAGAGAAGCAAGAAACTAAAGAAAGTAGTGACAGATTCACTGTCTTCACTGATAGTCTCAAAATTATGAAAATAGACAGGCAAACATTTTAAACTTTGACAGTTTTTTTCTTCTGGTAAAAAATGATTGTTTTTTTTTTTTTTTTTTTTGTGACAATAGAAAAGCAGTTAGCATACATATAAAGCTGAATAAAATATTTTCTTACCAGAAATCATCCAAATAAATAATTCTGAATACATATTACACCCAGAAATATGAAGCTGTACTAGGAATAAGGATACCACTGATGTTGGACTTAGAAAAAATCTTGCATCACACGTTATAAAGTTGAGCAAATAAATAGGCAAAGCTGATGAAAATGTATAAAATTTCTGATGACAAATAGCTGGTATTAAAAAACTTCCCACATCGAAAAATCAAAAAGTGCACTACAAACACTTTTGTTCAGCAACATTTTGAACACATTTCTTATCGCACATGACTATGCAAACATTGTCTTTCTTCCATCTTTGTAAAAGAGAAAGCAAAATATTTTGTACACAGATTTTCATGTTGTGTCGATTATCGCATTGGTATCTTTATTGAATTATGCTGTATGAAAGTGGCCATTTCTGTTACATCAGTATATCCCCAATCAAAATTACTTTACTATAAATGTATAAAGATCGAAGTTTATTTTTATTTATTATTATCATTTATTTATTATTGTTAGTTTTATTTACATTATTAATCATTATTATTAGTTTTATCATTTTATTGTTATTAACATGATTTATTTATATTATTTTATTATTCATTAATTTATATTGTTTAGACATTTATGTTTCACCACTTTCATGTTGGTATTTTCAGTGCCTGTAAGTTGGCAATGTTCCAGCTCAGCTAGCCGCTTTGCCACAGCATGACATGTTACAGAAGGCAAGGGAACAGCTGCATGTCAGTCTGCACAGAGGTGGTACTCGTGTGGGGAACAGCTTCCAGGCCGCTCACATTACTTCCCTCGTCAAAAATCTCTTGTCAGACATGCGTCTCAAATTTGACCTCTCTGCTCTTTGTCTTCACCTGGTTCTGGGGAGGTGCAATGACTGGGATCAATGGCACCTGTAAGGGGGGTGTCATTATTTGAGGCAGGGGTGCTGCTGGTGCTGGTGCTGTTGCTGTTGCTGTTGCTGCTGCTGCTGCTGCTGCTGGTGTCGACACTGTGTTGGTTATTGCTGCAGCAAATGGTGAAGAGACAGGGAAATGGTTGGCCACAACTGGTACCCAACATTGGTGCTGCTGTGGAGAGTTTGATCCTGTGAGGCAATACAACCAGGAGTAGAGGTTAAAGTGAGTAGAAAGTAACTATTACATGGGGTAGAGCTTAAAAATGTATGTATGGCGACTAGATGGAGCGTGAGATTTTCTTTACAGGTAACACAATTTGAAATATTTGAGTTTGATTTATGAGTCACTATGTTTACACTCAAACTTCACTTACTTGTTGTATAATTGAAACGTTTTCAAGATCACTCGATCTCATCCTCAGCTGTTTGGTGCTTCTAATAATGCTTCTGCTTTTAATATTTATGACAATTTGAAATATTGGCACAGAAACCTAAGTCGACCAATAAAAGTAATCTCTCTCTCTACCATGTACTTATAGTAAGAGGGGAAATATTACATTCCAATCAAAAACTTGCTTAGATTTTACCAAAAGTACGTATGTTTTGAGACTCATTGAATTATCCCACCAACGCAAACTACTTATTACATGAACATTATTAAAAAATGTTTGATTTTCTCAAACTTGGCGTAATGACTTTGATTAAAATATGGTAAATGTAAGATATTCTCATGACTAATGAAATTTATATCTTGAATTTTCTAGGAGTAGCCTCTGAAATCCTGCTCATTCTGAATGTCTTTTGCATAACGGTAAACCTTACTGCACATAAAATGTGTGTGTGTGTATTTAATGCTCAGAATTTGATAATAAAATCATTTTTCTTCTTGCTCCCCAATATTTGGAGACAAGATCTTGATTTTGGAGAGTTTCACATACAGTTAGATGATCAATGTTCATTAAATCGTCTTTACCACATAAACAGCACTGTGGAGAAGTTGTTAATCCAATCTTGAATAAATGTCCATTCAAACAATCGTGGCCTGTGATTAATCTGAACATTGCTACTGAAGATTTTCGAGGTAGTTCGGGAATTGTCTTTAGTTTGTTTTGGAGATCTTTCCAAATAAGTTTTTCAGAGGAAACTATATAGTTGTTATATAGTTTTGTGAATATGTTTTTGATTAATCTTTTAACTGTTTCATAGAGGATATTTTGTTTCGTTGTTTGAGATATTTTGGAACCCTTCTTGGCCAACATATCTGCTTGCTCATTGCCAGAAATTCCACAGTGAGATGGTATCCATTGGAAAACTATACGTATATTTAAATTTTGAAGATGTTTAATCATATAATGAATTTCATTTATCTTTTCGGTTTTTGGGCTTTCATTTGAAATAATAGCCTGAATAGCTGCTTTAGAATCTGTTAAGAAAACTATGTTGGAAAGCTTATTTGTCCAGGCAAATAGATTTTTTAAGGAAGTATAAATTGCATCAGTTTCTCCATCAAAACTTGTTAAGTAAATTCCAACATGCTTATAGAAAGAAAAGAATTTACAGGTAGCTCCTGCTCCTGCTCCATCTTCTTGATTGTAAAGAGAGCCATCTGTATAGATGTGTGTCCATTTGTCAAATGGATATCTTACATTTATGGTTTCAAGGGCCTATGCTTTAGCTTCTGTAGATGAATATTCCTTCTTTTTAAAATCTGCAAGTAAATCTAGGTAGTATTTTAATTCAATGATGTTCAGTGGGTTATTAAGAGACATGAAAGGTTCTATTTTGGATGGGTAATTTAGTTTATTTCTTAGTTGTTGAACTTTCTGTATGAAGCCTAATTGAGTTTTCAAACTGAAGGTGGATGTGTGTTGTTTTACCCAGTTATTATTCTCTGGAATTCTTGAATTTCTAAATCTGTCATTATGGGTCTGTTACATGTAAATGCTTGTAGGGTTATTATAGGAGTAGTTTTTATAGCTCCAGTAATTAACCTAAGAGCTTGATTTTGTGTGCGCTCCAGTATCATGGAAGTTGAAGGTGATGATGTTATCAGTACTTCTCCACAGTAATTAAGAACTGGCCTTATATATGTATTATATGTAGTATTTAATGTAGATCTTGAGCAACCCCATTTAGTTCCTGCAAGTCTTTTTAATATCTTAAAACGGTTAATTGCTTTATCTCTAATTTTTTCAATATGTTTTTTCCAAGTTAATTTTTTGTCAAACAATATTCCAAGATATTGAGCATTTTCTGTTCTGGTTAATTTGATGTTATCATAACTTAAGGTAATACTGGGTTGTTTCTTTCTTAGAGAGAAGAGCTGATAGTTACTTTTCACAGTGTTTACTTCCATGAGGTTGTATATCTCATTAAAACATACAAGATATAAAATAAATTTTGTGTGTAGAGTTAACTACTTCCGGAATATTCACTTTTATTAGTTTACACTTTCAAAGACTTATTTTTCTAAAACAGAAAATCATTTTTTATGTCTTCACCATGCAAAGAGAATGGAATGTCAAAGCCATCGAATAGCAATCCGTTCTTAAAGTATTTAACTATTGTTTATTGCTCTCTTCCGAGAAAATTCATAAGTGCATACACTTACTATCAGAATATGTGGTAGATGTCCTGCGTTGTTGCTGTGCACGCCATGCTAAGGAGCGAACTTGACCTCTAGTGCCTGTGTGAACAGCATCCATACTAAGACTGCGACTCATGGTACAAGATGTGCGTCCTGTAGATGTCTCCATTATTTGAGTTGCATTAAGGTGTTCATTCAAGGAGTAGAGCTTGTGAGTGATGTCTTTACCTGAAACATGAGATGTGATACTAGACAAGGTTTTATACCTTTCAGGTAATATTTTCATTTCTCTAAGCCACTTGTGCATAACAACATTGCATACATCATTCAGAGCTGCCAACTTTAAACACCACTGTCCCAATAGGACAGATGCCAGCAGTACACACATATTTCTTTTATGATTCATCATTTCTAATTTACAGAAGGTAAATAGTGGTTGTGCATATTACCAACAGTGGTTACATCAAACAATGTGAGTGAACTGTTTCCCAATCATTGTTATTAATTGCTTATGAATGTCTCATCATTCATATAATCTTTGGATTTAATTCGTGACAGATTATTTCCTGATCAACAATATGCTCACTTGGATTTACTTTTATATGAGCAGCAAGCAAAGAAGAACTGCACACAGCACTGCAATGTGGTGACAACTAAGGTACTATTGTTAACATAACGTTGCTTTCGTTGCTAGAAGCGGTAACATCTATTTCAGAACCAATTCTTACGATTCTATGATAAATATTACAGTTAATTTCACTCACTGAGCATGGAAGTGGTTACTGTGCTCCAGAAACAATTCTTAAGATACTTATCATTAATATTACAGTTAATTTCATTTGCTGTGTATGAAAGTGGTAACATCTACTCCAGAAGAAATGCTTAAAGTACTATCATTAATATTACTAGCTTTTACTATATGAATTTCTTCCATGGGGTATAAAAATGTGTCTGTAATACTCACCAATAATATTAGATAGTACAACTTTAAGAAGAGGTCGATGTCTGAGAACTCGTTCCAACTTCATGCGTTGCCAACACATGTACACACACTCCTGCTCGGCTGTGATTGTTACCTACAACAAATTATACTTTGCATAAACTTAACATGCGACAGTAATGATGAATCTAAAATGAAAATTTTTAGTCTCCTGTATTCATTATTTTGCCACCACACACCACAAAACATAGGTTAACCTCAAAAATTGAGGAGATTACATGTTTTCAGTTTCAAGATTGAACATTTCTAATCTCTTTCTCCTATTTAATTTCATATTTTCTGATCATTTCAAGCTTCAATATTTCATTCCTCTTTCTCTGTGTTTCTTCTTCCTTTCTCCTCATCTTTTATTTGTTCTTAGAGATGGTAAACTATATACTTTTTTAAAGTTTTTCAGCTTTAAATGCAGTGAAAACCTGAAGAAGAAACATTGAGAATAAAAACAAAACCTGATAAAAATACACAATAGCTGTATAGAAGCATAATGCTGAGGTTAGAAGAGCTGCACATGCTTCAGAAAACACTGAAGCCTACACTCAAATGCTGCTATCAGAAATCTACCAAAGGATGAAATGTGACTGTGAAAAGCCAAAGGAAATCTCTGAAAAAAGGGATCCAATGTCTATAAAAGCATCAAAATATGCTAAACTTTACATGAAAATGCTGTAAAAATGAGAGAAATGCTGTAAAAACAAGATAAAACAGTCTCAACTATTATTAAAGCACAAGAAAATATTGAAAAACATTTACAAATGACAAAGAAATGTGAGCAAACCAAGAGAAATGGACATGAAAACAGTTTCAGCCACTATAAAGTGAGCCAAATTACTGAAAACCTATTAAAATATACTTAAAACATCCAAAATGCTCTCAGTAATGACCATAATCCAATACCAGAGTACTAAAATTTTGAAAAAGTTTGAAAATATTAATGGCACCCTAATATGAGAAAATACTTAAAATAGCTTCAAAATATCTTTGAAGTGTCTCAAAAATGTCTAAAAGGACGTATGTCATGATTTAGAATACCTTCAAAATGCCTACACTCATTGGAAAACTACAAATAACAGAGAAATGCTCAAGCTTTGATCTACATGAGGGTAATAAGAGGATAGAATGAATTTCTAGCTTGGCAAGATCCATGTTAGGTATGGCTTCAATACAATCAGCATAGAAAGCTCTTATATTTTCTGGCACTACATACCCTATGACTACCATGTATGCACTGCTATGTGTCATAGAAATTTTTCCTAGGGCCTACCTCAAATGTCTTCAACTCTCAACTACCTATTCTAGTACTCTGTAGATTCTGTTTGTTCATAAATATGTGTGCCAGTTACCCATCTACTACCCCACCCTTCTCATTTTGCAGCCAATTTCTGCAAAATAATCTTCAGATATGTACACATTAATTGTGTATGAAGGTGAGACTGAAAAGTTTTATGTCATGTTTCTGAAAAAAATGATTTTTTTTATTTAAAACTGCTTTTAATGTTTTGCAAATTAATCATCATGTAGTTTATTTCCGGGCATAACGCTTAGCGAGTTACAAAACAAAGTGGGAATAATAAACCTCAAGAAAGAACAGCCAAAAGTTGTGCTTGTACACGCGGGCACAAATAATATTCGAATAGGAGTCAGAGCAGAACACATAGCAGAAGAAGCAAGAAATTTGGTACACGCAATTCGATCGCAAACGAATGATGCAAAAATAATAATTAGTGGTATTCTTTGCAGGCAGGATGTGACCAACAGAAAAGTTAGAAGAATCAATCAAGAACTGGACGAGTTGTGTCGCGAGGAAAACTGTTTAATGGTGGATGGAAACTACTGGTTGCATGATAATGACTTTGGTAGAGATGGAATTCATTTAAATCGTAGGGGATCGTTTAAATTTGGCCAGCTTATGAACAATGCAATCTTCTCAGTTTTGAAGGGAAACTAGGGAACAATGTGGTGGATGTGACTGTAGTAGATACCTCAGAGGACGAGGGTCAGGTGGACTATAACGAAAAATTAAGTAATATATTAATTAAAAGACACAATTCATTTGAAGGTTGCAGTAAAAAGGTTAGTAAAGAAAATTTTTTGTATCTTTTGCATCAAAACGTACAGAGTTTAAATAATAAATTGATACAGTTAGAGGTACTATTGGATAGGGATTTTAAAGATGTTGATATATTGTGCTTTACTGAACATTGGATGTCATCATCCCAGTTGGCAATAAGTAAATTCAATGACTTCATATTAACAGATGTATATTGTAGGGAAAAGCTGGGGCATGGGGGGTCATGTATATATGTTAAATCACATTTGAAAACTAAAAATATAACTAAATTTGATAACTTAAAAGAAGACAAAGAATTTGAGATGTCTATAGTAGAAATCAGTGATCATAATATAGTTATTGTTTGCATTTATAGATCCCCTGATAGTCATCTTGAAACATTATTATCGAAGTTGGACACAATGCTTCATAGTTTAATACAGAAAACCAGAACTGTAATTTTATGTGGTGACTGGAATATAAATTTCATGCGCGAAACTACTAAACTAACTAAGCTTAAAGAATTGCTCGATATTTATAAATTGACTAACACAGTAAACTCGACCACTAGATCAACCTCGTTATTGGATGTAATAATTATTAACAAAACAAAATTTGTACAGCAAGCTACGGTCACAGATCTAGGTTTTTCTGATCACTGGGCACAAATACTACACATTAAGACTCTAGTATCTAAAAGAATGGATAAACACATCACCATTTATAAAAGAAACTTTAGTAAAAATAGTATTGTACTGTTTAATTCTTTATTGGAAAAGGACACATGGGATAATGTCTTTGATGAAATTGACGTTAACTTAAAATGCGAGAACTTCATAAACACATTTTTGTATTGGTTTGATATAGCTTTTCCTTTAGAAAAGAAATGCTTTAAATCACAAAAAAGAAAGGGTGGATTACAAAGGGAATAATTACATCCAGCAATAGGCTGCGGTTTTTGTCCAGGCTAGAAAAACACGGACAAGCAACTAATGAGACCAAAGAGTATGTCAATAGGTATCGAAAGATCTATAAAGCCATTATAACTGAAGCCAAAAGAAGGGAAAATGAAAGATTCATACTAAACACTAACAATAAAACAAGGGCTCTTTGGACATTAGTTAACCAAGAAACTGGGAAACCTGCCCCAAAAAACAATATTAATCAACTAAATATCAATAATAATACTATCACAAATCCAGAGGATATTGTGGAGTCCTTTAATGCTTACTTCACAGACATTGCAGTAAACTTAGTAGCTCACAATATTAACCATATAGGGTGTCAAGAGAATGGTGACAATATAAGGCAATGCAGTCAATCAATTTTTATTTTACCTGTTACGGAATTGGAATTGGAAGGTATAGTCCAGGGTATGAAGGCCAGATATTCATCTGGAGTTGATGGAGTACCAGATGTAATCATTAAAAAAGTTGTGCATCCAATAGCTAAGCCTCTAGTCAGTCTCTATAATGCATCATTACAATCGGGTGTATTTCCAGATAAATTAAAAGTATCAAAAATTAAGCCACTTCATAAAAAAGGGGAGAAGAATAAAAGAGAAAATTACAGACCAATATCGATCGTGTCATCATTTTCTAAAATATTTGAAAAACTGGTTCATAATAGAATGATATCATTCATCTCAAAATACAATATTCTTTCAGAGGCCCAAAACGGGTTTAGAAAAAACAGATCTACCATATCAGGCATGGGCAGTTTAATAAATAAAATTCAAGAAGCTATTGATAAAAAATTAGCAGTTGTGGGTTTATTTTTAGACTTAACGAAAGCATATGACGTTTTAGAGTATGAAATACTACTCAGGAAATTAGATAAATATGGTTTTAGGGGTATTATGAATAATTGGGTTAAATCCTATTTAAGCAATAGAAAACAGTTTGTAGAACTTCAGTTTGAAGATAAAGGAAAATTAAATACAGTTCGGTCCAAAGTGAGAGAAGTTAGGCGAGGAGTTCCCCAAGGATCAGTCCTGGGCCCCTTGTTATTTTTGTTGTACATAAATGATTTGCCAATTGCCATTAATTCCACAGATGTTATTTTATTTGCAGATGACACTAACATCTTAATAAAAGGAGACAATCAAGTAAGTGTACAGACCAAGCTCAAGGAAGCTCTAGGTAAACTGCACACATGGTTTCAGACAAATGAACTAATCATAAATAAGGATAAGACTATTGCCATTTCATTCCATACTTGTCAAAATAGAAATGTGGTGAAACCTCCAGTAGTAATTGATAAAACAACCATTAGCTACAATAATGAAACAAAATTTCTGGGATTACATATAAATGAGAACATGAAATGGACCACGCATATTCAACATTTAATAAATAAACTGAGTTCCATTTGTTATTTGCTTAAACATTTAAAAAGCTTAATTAATTTAGCTGCATTGAGAAATATATATTATGGTTATTTTCACAGCCAACTACAATATGGGATAGTGTTCTGGGGGGGAAAAGGCAGATAGAGTCCTTAAACTTCAAAAAAGAGCAATAAGGATACTAAGTGGAGTAGATAACAGGACATCTTGCAGGCCATTATTCAGAAAACATCAAATATTACCTCTAGCATGTATGTTTATTTTGGAATTAGTGGTCCATGTAAAACAAAATAATCTACAAATACAAAATCACAAAAATGCAGATATTCACAAATATAATACACGTCAAAAAGATGACTTTCACATTCAAAGTTGTAGAACGGAAATCTTCAGGTCTAATGTTTTCAATAAAGGTATAAGAATATACAACAGACTACCAGAAAATATTAAACAAGTGAAGAGTGTTATACATTTTAAAAAGGGAGTAAAACTCTTTTTACTGCAACATTCATTTTATTCTGTAAATGAATTTTTAAATGTTAATTAGTTTTAAGTGATTGTAAATAATACAAATATGTAACTGATATACTATGACGTGTCTGATATCAATGTATGATCAACAGGACAAAATAAATTGAATTGAATATCGAAATTTAACTGTATTGGAACACCACAGTGAAGTGAAATAATTATTAAATTATAGATGAGTCGTGTTTATTACACATCAGCTTCACTTACGTACCTATATTGAGGACATGTTTCGCGAACCATCCTTTGCATCATTGGCTCTAATGCGACTGATCCAGTGGTGTGGGTAGTTCTGGAGTTGCTGCTGCTGTCTGTTGATTTTGTGTTGAATTTAAATGTGGGGTTCACTTCTGGTGGGATTTCGAAGTTCATTAGTTGGTTTTTATGTTTTTCTATATGAAAAAGTTTACATAGGGAGGACAAAAAGAAATTTAGGCACTAGAAAGAGAAAACATTTTAGGCACCTAAGATACAAAAATATTGATAAGTCTGCAATAGCACCTCATTTCTGGTTTGAAAATCATGAAATTGAAGATAGCACCAAATTACTAAAATACGTACAAAAACATAGTGAACTCGTCATATGGGAGAGAATATACATAGAAAAACATAAAAACCAACTAATGAACTTCAAAATCCCACCAGAAAACAGCCCCACATTTAAATCCGTCACAAAATCAACAGACAGCAGCAGCAACTCCAGAACTACCCACACCACTGGATCAAGCTTCAGTCGCATTAGAGCCGATGAAGCAAACGATGGTTTGCGAAACACGTCCTCAATATAGGTACGTAAGTCAAGCAGATCTATAATAAATACGACTCATCTATAATTTAATAATCATGTAGTTTGTTTAGTTTACACTAATAGTGTGTTAATTATCCTTTTAAACCATCATTAATGCCTAAACAATGTGAACATCAGCTTATAAATGCATTTGGTGAAGGTGTCCTACCTAAAGCAACAATTTAAAATTGGTACAGTGGATTCAAATCAGATTAGTTTTTTAATTATAAATTTTGTCGCAGATGCCTAACAACTGCTGTTACTGGTGTAAATATTGCCATCAGTTTGGCAATGCTTGAAGATCAACAGACATTTCTGATAAATCCTTTCCTGGAAGTGTTGAAAACAGTGTTGTTGTATAAATTAAATTAATTGGGAGTTGATTAATGACACAAAACAACACTTAATTTTAAATTTTCCCGGAACCGGTTTCTGAGGCCTTCCCTCTATCTTCAGCCGGACATCGACTTGTTCTCATTGGTGTAGCTGGCAATATTTTGTCATCGGTCTCCTCTGGTGGCGGTTCGAGGAACTTGCTGAACAAATCTTTCTGGGGGATGTCGAAATTGAATACTTTGTTCCTATTTTTTGAAATAAAGATTTGTTCCCATGTGGACAGTTCTTCTTTTTCTGTTGTATGTTTTAGTAATTTTGGTTCTGGATTTATGTTGTGGTTTTTTTCCCAAAAATGCGTGGCAACTGTTGATTTTTCTAATTGTTTGTATTTTATGTTCCTAAAGTGTTCCTTTGCTCTTGTTTCTAAATTTCTTTTGGTTTTTCCAATATAAATTTGACTACAGTCACAGCATTCAATTTGATATATACCAGATTTTTTGTTAGATGGAATGGCATCTTTGATGTTTGAGCAAATTAGGTTTTTTAAGGAGTAATGGTTCACTGGAGCTAGTTGAATGTTTTGTTTTTTGAAGACTTTTTTGAATTTATCAAAGGCCCATGGATGGTAAGTGATGGTAAGTGAATCTTTCAAACTCTGGCAAAGATATGTAGATGACATATTTGCCATAGTGCCAAAAAAAACACATCAGTGATGCACTAAAACTTTTAAATATTCAAGAAAAAAGCATCAAGTTCACTGTAGAAGTTGAAAAAGACGAGTATTTACCATTTTTAGATCTAAAAATAATCAGAAATAAAAATAGAATAAACTTTGGCATTTACAGAAAACCAACACAGACAGACAACTACATAAAAGCTAATGGCTACAATCCAAGATCCCACAAACAGGCAATCTTTAATAGTTTAGCACACAGACTGGTCAACATCCCTCTCACAGCAGAAGAATACAAAATAGAATACAACAAAATTATTGAAATAGCACAGAAAAATGACTTTCCCAAATCACTAGTAGACAAAAAAGTGAACTTAGCAAAAAAGAAGAAACTACTAAAGGAAACCACAACCCTCTCAGTTACAGAAACTAAAATGATCTTCAAAAAATTCACTTACCATCCATGGGCCTTTGATAAATTCAAAAAAGTCTTCAAAAAACAAAACATTCAACTAGCTCCAGTGAACCATTACTCCTTAAAAAACCTAATTTGCTCAAACATCAAAGATGCCATTCCATCTAACAAAAAATCTGGTATATATCAAATTGAATGCTGTGACTGTAGTCAAATTTATATTGGAAAAACCAAAAGAAATTTAGAAACAAGAGCAAAGGAACACTTTAGGAACATAAAATACAAACAATTAGAAAAATCAACAGTTGCCACGCATTTTTGGGAAAAAAACCACAACATAAATCCAGAACCAAAATTACTAAAACATACAACAGAAAAAGAAGAACTGTCCACATGGGAACAAATCTTTATTTCAAAAAATAGGAACAAAGTATTCAATTTCGACATCCCCCAGAAAGATTTGTTCAGCAAGTTCCTCGAACCGCCACCAGAGGAGACCGATGACAAAATATTGCCAGCTACACCAATGAGAACAAGTCGATGTCTGGCTGAAGATAGAGGGAAGGCCTCAGAAACCGGTTCCGGGAAAATTGAAAAGTAAGTGTTGTTTTGTGTCATTAATCGACTCCCAATTAATTTAATAAGACATTTCTGATATCGAGACTTAACTGTATTGGAACACCACAGTGAAGCAAAATAATTATTAATATTTAGATGAGTCGTATTTATTACACATCTGCTTCACTTTCGTACCTATTTTGAGGACATGTTTCGCAAATCATCGTTTGCATCTTCCACTCTTATGCGACTAAAGCTTGATCCAGTGGTGTGGGTAATTCTGGAGTTTCTGCTGCCATCTGTTGATTTAGTGATGAACTTAAATGTGGGATTCTCTTCTGGCGGGATTTCAAACTTCATTAGTTGGTTTTTATGTTTTTCTATGTATATTCTCTCCCATATGACGAGTTCACTATGTTTTTGTACGTATTTTAGTAATTCTGTGCTATCTTCAATTTCATGATTTTCAGACCAGAAATGAGCTGCTATTGCAGACTTATCAATATTTTTGTATCTTAAGTGCCTGAAGTGTTCTTTCTTTCTAGTGCCTATGTTTCTTTTTGTCCTCCCTATGTAAATTTTTTCAGTCTTTACACTTAATCAAATCTTAAAAACTGCAATTAAAAATGGATATGGAAAAAACCTTGTAGATAAAAAACTAAAATCATTCAAACTTCAAAAGAGATTAAAACAGATCACAGCTCTCACATCAATAAAACAAGAAATTAGATTTGCTAAATTTACTTACCACCCCTGGGCCACAAAAAAGTTCCAAAAAATATTCAAGAAATACAATATAACATTGGCACCAAAAAACAATTACAACATTAAAAACCTACTTCACAGTAATAATACTGATAAGATAAAACCAGAGGAAAAGTCAGGCATTTACAAGATTAAGTGTAAAGACTGTGAAAAAATTTACATAGGGAGGACAAAAAGAAACATAGGCACTAGAAAGAAAGAACACTTCAGGCATTTAAGATACAAAAATATTGATAAGTCTGCAATAGCAGCTCATTTCTGGTCTGGAAATCATGAAATTGAAGATAGCACAGAATTACTAAAATACGTACAAAAACATAGTGAACTCGTCATATGGGAGAGAATATACATAGAAAAACATAAAAACAAACCAATGAACTTTGAAATCCCGCCAGAAGAGAATCCCACATTTAAGTGCATCACTAAATCAACAGATGGCAGCAGCAACTCCAGAATTACCCACACCACTGGATCAAGTTTTAGTCGCATAAGAGCAGAAGATGCAAACAATGATTTGCGAAACATGTCCTCAAAATAGGTACAAAAGTGAAGCAGATGTGTAATAAATACGACTCATCTAAATATTAATAACTATTTCGCTTCACTGTGGTGTTCCAATACAGTTAAATCTCGATATATTGAAGTGACGTCTAGTCAAGAGGAACACGCGAAAGTTAGATCCAGCCAATTTTAAAAACCGGACAACAGGGAGGTAAGAAAGTTCACATTTGAAAATTTCAACAAACATTTCGGCAACAAGAAAGAAATAAAACAATATTTGAAACTAAAGACAAAAAGAAGGTTAATATCAGCAGACATAAAATTTATCAACAATTGCCTAAAACAAAACATTTCTCCGAAATTTGTAAGAAAAATAGTAAAATTTAACCACAACAGTAGAGAACAATTAGCTGCTGAAAAAGCTGTGTTAAAATCCGAAAAAGCAAATCACTACAGAAAACTAACTAATATAACCTCTCATTGTACAACCTTTATTTGAAACTGGAAAAATTACTAGGAAAAACAGCATGGGACCATTTAGAAACCAAATCATTTGAACATATAAATTATAAAGTCAAAGAGAAAGTTTATCGTCAAAAGAAGAAACTAAAGCATAACCATAATCATTGGCAAAGAACACATCCCTAGACAATGTAATTAATCTCTCAAAGCAAAATTTTAACACTGAAGAAATAGATGTGCTTAACCAAGGCCTAAAAACATGTATAACATACTCCAGCAACCCAGATGAATTCATTGCAGATATAGAATTAGCAGTAGAAGGCTTGGAAACCATGGACAAAAATATAA
Organism: Mantis religiosa; assembly: GCA_030765055.1. NCBI lineage: Eukaryota > Metazoa > Arthropoda > Insecta > Mantodea > Mantidae > Mantis > Mantis religiosa. The sequence goes on from CM060952.1 coordinate 106,982,453, forward strand.
TTAGGAAAAAATCAGCTCCTATATTGGAAAACTTAATAAATAAAAAACCAGGAAAACATTTGAAACAAATTAAGATAATTAAATCTTTAAGGAAAAAGGATGTAATCTTCTCAAGGGCTGCTAAAGGGAACAAAATAGTAATCTTAGATACAGCTACATACAAGGAAAAAAATGTTAGAGTTACTACAACAAAAAGAATTCCAAGAAATAGATTCTAATCCACTCAACCGATGCATAAAAGATGTACAAAAAACCATCATCAATAGTAAAATTTTAACAACTGCAGAACAAAAAACTATCAAACCGGACAACCCTACCCTTGCAAGACTATATGGTTTGCCTAAAATACACAAACCCAACATACCCATGAGACCCATTGTAAATAAAATAAACACTCCTACTTACCTTCTGGCAAAATGGCTGTCCAAAAAATTTCAGTCCTTTCCACAATTCCATACTCTGAGCATAAAAAACTCTTTAGACCTGGTAGAAAAAATTCAAAATCTTAAACTAAAACCTCATGACACTTTAGTATCCTTTGATGTCCGCTCCCTCTTCGCTAGCATTCCATTAGACAAACTTTTGATTCAACTGAAAAAATGGCTAAATTCTATAAACCTAGATGCCAATGCAATAGAAGAATATTTGGCAATGACTGAAATATGTATACATCAAAATTATTTTGTCTTCGATGGAAAATATTATAAACAAATTTCAGGACTAATCTCTGTTTCATATAACCTTGCCCCGCTGAAATGTATCACTCCGCGTTCAACAACCCTCCCCCTCACCCTAATTGGTAATGCTTTCGCGTCATAGGCCATAGGCGGTGCCTTCCCGTCACATTTAAACCTGCAGTAAATGTCGTAATAATTGCCGGGAAGATAAATAAAATCATACAAAAATCATACAAATAAGGATATGAAGGCATGCAGAAATACAAGTTTATAATGAACCGAGCAAATTGAAACAGAATGACTGAGCAATGAAACTGAAAGAGTTTATAATGAAAGGCCTTTGGCCTTTTCCACTGGAATTTTTTAAACCAGCACACATACCTTTCAAAAATGCTTGTCTTTCAGTCTTAAAAGTCGTGTCACACCATACTTTACTTTTCGTGTGTTCTTCGTGTATATTTAGCGATTTGTATCTCGGTGCAGTGTGGTTATCCTTAAATAGCGTCTTCGCCACACAGCAATATCGCCTCTGTCTTTTAGCACATTTTTCTTGTCTCTTTTTTCATTCACAAATCCCAGCTGTATAAGCAATCTGCTGAAATTTGGTAAATCTGCATCCTCATTTACAGCAGACGAAATGTTACTTATGTTAAGGAGTTTGTTTCTAAAGAAAAACTACACACATGACGACGCACAACACTTTTCACGTATTTTCTCTGAGCACGCACTTTTGTTTATTCCTGCTTTTCCTGGAGTGGTAAGTTTTCCTGTTTCCTCAATTTCATGTCGCGATGATCCTACGGATCTAACACTCACACCTGTAACTTCAGAGCACAGCTGTTCGACTTCTCTCACTGACAAAGACGGATTCTTCTCTGTGAGTGCATTAAACACATGCAACACAATTCTTTTTTCACCTGTTTGTAAATAATTATCCTTGCGATACTTCAGCGAAAAACTGGCGGTAGACTCTGCCATTATACATATAATAAGTACATGCGCAATAAACGATCAATAAAATAATTTAGCTCCCGCACTCTCGAATGGCAATGCATGACTAATCCAGTTCAAAACAAGGTCAGTGATAAAAGTCATATAAACAAATATGTCACCACTACCGCTGAAGCACGTGCTATCGTGCCATGTGCTTGAGAGCAAAATAACCTCCTCTTTACTTTGTTTAAGAATTAACATGCATTTCAGATAAATCAACACTGTTGCGTAATATATTTAATTAAAACAGTTACGAAAATATAAATTTGACAATTCTCTTCCAACATATAATGATATATCACCATGTTAAATAACGAACTAATTTTTACCGCACACAGTCATTACCATAACAGCAACCAATGAGAGGTGATTAGGTCACGTGACCGTTAAGAGATACTGGGCAAGCTTACGTGAAACAAGCTATAGCTATGGGAAGCCCGCTATCACCATTTTTGGCCAATCTATACATGAGCTTTTTCGAAACACATATAACTAAAGCCTTCCCTCATATTTTTAAAACATCGTACAGATACGTAGATGACATCTTTGCAATAGTGCCCTACAAACAAATAGATGATGCTTTGAAACTACTCAACCTGCAAGAACCCAGCATACAATTCACAGTAGAAACTGAAGAGGACTGTACTCTACCTTTTTTGGACCTTAAAATCACAAAAAGCAATGAAAAACTAGAATTTGGTATCCATAGAAAAGCAACACACACAGATAATTACATCAAAGCAAATAGTTTCAACCCAATTCCACACAAACATGCCACCATCAACAGTCCCACACACAGATTAGTAAATCTACCCCTCACCCAGCAAGAATATCAAAACGAATACCATCAAATCTTAAAAACTGCAATTAAAAATGGATATGGAAAAAACCTTGTAGACAAAAAGCTAAAATCATTCAAACTTCAAAAGAGATTAAAACAGATCACAGCTCTCACACCAATAAAACAAGAAATTAGATTTGCTAAATTTACTTATCACCCCTGGTCCACAAAAAAGTTCCAAAAAATATTCAAGAAATACAATATAACATTGGCACCAAAAAACAATTACAACATTAAAAACCTACTTCACAGTAATAATACTGATAAGATAAAACCAGAGGAAAAGTCAGGCATTTACAAGATTAAGTGTAAAGACTGTGAAAAAATTTACATAGGGAGGACAAAAAGAAACATAGGCACTAGAAAGAAAGAACACTTCAGGCACTTAAGATACAAAAATATTGATAAGTCCGCAATAGCAGCTCATTTCTGGTCTGAAAACCATGAAATTGAAGATAGCACAGAATTACTAAAATACGTACAAAAACATAGTGAACTCGTCATATGGGAGAGAATATACATAGAAAAACATAAAAACCAACTAATGAACTTTGAAATCCCGCCAGAAGAGAATCCCACATTTAAGTTCATCACTAAATCAACAGATGGTAGCAGAAACTCCAGAATTACCCACACCACTGGATCAAGCTTTAGTCACATAAGAGCAGAAGATGCAAACGATGATTTGCGAAACATGTCCTCAAAATTGGTACGAAAGTGAAGCAGATGTGTAATAAATACGACTCATCTAAATATTAATAAGACATTTCTGAATTTATTTGGGCAACTTGGGGTAATGGTTTGAATCAAATCAGAAATATTTATATTATGAGTTGGACATGAGAAAATTTTGTTGTCGATGGATTCCACATACATTGACTTCAATCAGAAACAACAGTGCACTGATTGGTGTGGAAAAACTCTAGAAAAATTCCAAAGCAGCACTTCAAATTTTGTTTTGAATATATTTACTAGTGATGAATCCTTGATTTATTGCTATGCTCATGAAAAGAAAAGCTAATGGCTCAATGGATCTTTTAAACAGAAGTTAAGCATACAAAAGTCAAACAAATTTGCATGCTGGTAAGAAGATAGTTTTTTTTTTTTTTTTTTTTCCCTAAACTATGTATATTGCTACTATAGAATTAGAAGAGTACCATATTGCAAATTAGTACAAAAATGTCTGTTAATTACAAATTTTTTTAACAGTTAGTGAAAAATGCCCAAAAGGAAAAATAATTTTACACCATGACAATACATCATCACATACAGCAGAAGTAACAGCTAAGAATGTGGATGTGCTAAAGGTCAACACCACCATATAGCTCTAATCTGGCACCTTGTGATTCCTTTTTGTTTTCAAAAATTAAAAGTAAAATGGATTCAGTTTTTTGTCATCAGTGGAAGCAGTGAAACATTTTAAAAACCTGGTTTCTGAAGGCCTCGCAAAGAGTGGCATTTTTGCTTTAAGAAATAACTTCAAAAAGAAATTGATGCTAAAGGCAAATATTTTGAAAAGGAATAAAATCATTTAAATTTTTTAAATTCTTAACTTCCTGAACATTTTCAGTGTGGACCTTGTAACATTTTACTTGTAAGTAGTTGCGGTCAATACTCGTAATTGGATGTGGTATATAAAAAGTAAATGAAGTGAGGAGTACTGACCTGAAACACATCATCGCTGTTCTCGTGATTGGCTTCCCATTCTGGTGAGTCTATGAACTGGTGAGGGAGGATATAATGTAGGTGGATACCATCACAAGTCACACGCAAACTGCCAACACAAGCATATTTACTGTATTTTATATAATAATGTGGATTCTCTCCCTTGTGCAGGGGAACCCAGAGTTGCCAGATAGTATATTATGCAACAAGACTATAATGGTAGTAATTAAAACGTGAGTATTCGTACTAATTCAGCAAGCAAAGTGAGGTTAATAATTATGATACAAACTTTTTAATTACCATTATAGTCAAGTTTCATATGATTGTTTATGCTCGATCATGTATCTAAATTAAAGGTTTCTTTTCAAAGTATTAATTTCTGGTTTGAGCTATATATTACAATTGTTATTGTTTTGTCTTTGTCCTTATTTTTTTGTCTGAGACGTGGTATGTAGTATGCAGGGGCAGAAATATTGATTACTTTCCTATAAACAGCTGTTAACGTGTGACACAGTTTAACCTAAAACATTCAAACAAAACATTGGTCACATTAAGAAAAGAAACTTACTTTTATCATGAGATATTTAGCATCATGTGCTTCATTTATAATTGTTGTCAACTCATCAGATGTAACTGTTTCGGCTTTTTTATCTTTATATCCTTCTCATTTGTGTTTTAGTAAGCTGTTCAGTTTTGAGTATTTAGATAAGTCAATTTGGTGCCTAATGTTGAGTGTTGATTTCAAAATAGAATAGTGAGTCCACAAGGTTGATGATTTCATACTTGGAGACAATTCTTCAAAATAATCTAGGAATACATTTTTTGAGAATGAATTAATACCTTTCGATATTCTCCAATCCAATAATTGTGAGTAGAATTTCTTGTATATCTTTCTTTACTTTGTGGCAACAAATTTTTGGTAACACTGATTCCTTTTGCAGTAATTTCTAGGGGTGTAAGTTCAATGTCACTGTTACTTGTGTCAGACATTTTGACTTTTTTCTAAACTGGCGCTAGCACCATTGTTGATTGAAACATGAATAATCTTGAACTTTCACAATGTTACATGGCCACTTCTGATTGGTCGAATACCAATACTTTAATGAACAGGTGTACTTTAAATGAGACCCATTAAAGTACTGCTACCAGTCGTATAAATACTAAATTTTGGCATGGTCGAGCATAAAAAATATTCCAGTATAGGTGCACTAAAATTCTTACCCACCTCTCAAACTGGCAGCATATTTCTTATTGTTTCATTAAACAAAATGTATCCTATTATTCTTCTAGCACTTATTGGTACATCTCACTTTAATTTTCAAGTCATAACGAGGAATTTCTTGCAATAGCAGTGGGCTTTTCTGAACCAAATATCAGCTGTTGTGCACAGTAATTTGGAGCTGATTACTTAAAGCTGGCGTATTTCATCTATTTTATTATCTATGAAGGTTAATCTGAATGTTTCGTACTGTACCATAACCCCTAAACTGATTAAAAATCACTACTTGAGAGAGTTTTTAGTGCAGTTTATTAAAGCAAATGCATTACCATATATTCTAATGGTTCTATAGCACAATGGCTTAAATGTTTTAGAGAAATTAATAGAAAAATACATTTTAACTTGCTATGTGCACAAAATATGAAAGATCTCATATTTTAGCAGAAAATATTTGAACATTCAAATAATTAACAAAGCATATCTTGAAAATTGTTAATGATACAAATAAATTTTATACAAACATTATATTTTAATGAGATGTAATATTTTCGCTATTACATGGTTTGCAAAATTCCTTCAAGTTAGATTTTACTAACTTTCCTCGCAGGAGAACTGACAGACGCTCATCAGCAGATGTGACATCTTGTACAGCATATGTTTCACCAGGCTCCAGATGCATGAGCTGCCCCTCTCGTGTCAATTCCTTGAAGTGCTTCTTGCTGACTCTCAATGGCTTGAATACCTTGAGGTACAACTCTGCAAGTTCCAGGGACAATCTTGGAGGAAGAAACTTCACTGTTAGCAACATGGTGTGCATCACATTCAAGACTACCAACACCACATTCCACGCAAATGCATCTGGCGCGCACACATGGATACCAGCCCATAGTGCTGATAATAAGAAACCAACACACAGAAATGCTCTGAAACAGACAAAGGAACAGCTTGGATTTAGGAAAGACCAATGATGCCACTTTTAATTACACTTTCAGTTACTACTTCAAGTTCGCAGCCAATTAGCTGAAATATGTATTTTCATTGTGGTCTTATGTAAACATAGTTTTAAATTTCAGTAAGATAGTTCTGTTAGTTTCTGAATTATTAAATTTTAAAAAGAATATGATTATCCTATGCCAAATGCTTCAATTTTAAAATAACAGATTTTTAAAATTCTATTTAACTTTCCTGATACACACAAAACTGCCATATAATTTTGATTTATTTGCTTTCGTTCAAAATTTGTTCAAAATAAAATAATTTTTAAATTCAGTCATTTAAAATTTCTAGCTTTTCTGAAGTTTTATATAGCTTTAAAAATTTATAACTCAAAAACCGTTGAAAAGCACAAAAAGAAAAAGAAAAAAACATTTAATTGCTTGTATTTTGGGAATCTATATGTCAAATTTTAAGAACTGGATGAAAACCTCATAGTTTGGAATATTTTGGAAAAATAGATGTGCTAAAAAGGATAAAGTGTAGCTAAAATCCAGTGATTGTTAAAATATTCCTTATTAACTCGGAATTACTATACACTTACCCTGAAATCTGTAATGTAGATCTTTCTGTTCACCAAGTGGAACTGGAACCTCTCTACTTCCAATTGCAGCATAATTCTATTTATCATTACGATCTTTGTTATCAGTAACCAACCTACTATGAGCAAACTGCATTAGTTGCTTTCCATAAGTCTACCACTTGAAACTAAAAAGTCCTTAAGAGAAGATTGATATCATATAATAAAAGGTAATTAAAAACTAGAGATTCAGCAAAAATAAACTTCAATGTATGCGAAATATTTATTTCCTAAATATTTAAATACACTACTCTTGCTATTCTGGCCATTTCTTGAAGATGTGGGTGCCGGCTTAGTGGAAGTGCTGGATTATCGATTTAATAATGTTTGGCTATATGTTGTCCTTTATTAATCCAAAGGTGCAAAACTTATACATTTGTGTGCACATACAGTGTCACTCACTATGAAACATGTCTCACACTTTTAGCTGTCACAATGATATGCAATGATAGAATGCATTATCAAGCAGCCACTTTACAGCTTATCCAAAATTTTGAGTATGTGTTTGATGTCTAGCATAATGTGTTTCCTTTAGAAGCCATTGTATGTACTGAAGTCTAAAGAAAGCCACAAATTCAATAACACAAACAACAATAGTATACAATATCAATAAAATCGCTGACACATTACTGCGCATCATTTCTGCTTTTAACATTATGCGAGATACAAGAGGCTGGATGTGAGCCGGATTACTGAAAGGCCAGACCACTAAGGGTCGGATTAGTGAGAATTCAGTGTACATCAATTACTGTAAATAAATCTAGAGAACAATGTGTTCTGCTAGCATAAAAGTACTTTACCACACAAAAATACAAAGAGTAAATGAAAGCTGCAGTCCAATAATACAATGATAAGCATGCATACCAGTTATCAGCAACACCAACTTATCATATCTACAGGATTTTGTACTATCATTTACAAGCTTTTCTGTACACAGAATAAGGCAGCAAAATCTTTCAAATCCAAGTGTTATAGATTAAGTCAAACTGAAAAATTCAATGCGATGGCTGGAATTTGAACCACGGATCTCCCGGTTTCCGTCCGGTCACTCTTAACCATTGAGCTACCATGGTCAACGTGTCGTCATGACATTAAATTCTCCAATTGACTCGTATGTTTTCCCAGGAAACTGCTAGGGGTCCCTGTATCCAAGATACATACCATTTGTGGCGACTTACTATTGTATGTACTTGAGTCCCAGGCTTCATCATTAAACCTTTATTATTAAGTTAATTGATGGAAATTAATCATTCCTTCACACTAGCCATGTATAGGCTAAGGTTTTGGATAGATAGAGTCAAACCGAAAAATTCAATGCCATGGCCAGGATCTGAACCACGGATCTCCCGGGTTCTGTCCGATCACTCTTAACCATTGAGTTACAAGTGTTAAGTTTGTGTGGCCTTGCAGTAACCTCACTCTGATTGAGCAGCTGATTCAGGTGGTAAGCTCAGGACTCTCATTTGGGAGGTCCTGGGTTTGATTCCCAATAACTGTCCAATCTGACCAAAAAGTATTTTCACAGAGTTTCTTGATCACTAGGAAAACGCTGGGTCGGATACTTTACATTCTGTGACTTAAAATCCTTCCTTTTCATTTCACTTTCATATCAAATTGATTTCCTTATAATGTACTGCAGATGGCTTAGGAATGTTACAATGCATTCATTTGATCCAAAATCTCAATTTCAGCCATTGTTGGATTAACAGTATCAGCAATGAAATGCATTTCTGCACAAACAATAAAAGCATTGCATAGATAAGGATTAAAAATTAAGGCAATAAATTAAAATCACTCCACATAAAGATGTAACATAAATAAGACCTGAAGCTTCCCTGACAAAGAACATCTAGAATATGTAACATAAAAGTTTTGGTTTTATTAGAGATCATAATACAAATTGCAAAGACCCATTTTCACTAAGCTCTGCATTAAGTTTGCAAATAAAATTATCCTATATATAAAGGCTTATTTTATGCATTTATGACTATTTCCTGTACAACAACAATGACACCAACAACAGAAAATAATGGCAGGTTTAAAAAATTCAGCTCATTGTAAAACCCTTATACAAAACCTTTGAAATTTTACCTATAGATTAAAGGAATTTGCCTGAACGTAAGTAACAACCACTTTAAATGGATCAATAAACCTGGAGATTAAATGATCTTACCTGAACATAAGTAGCAACTGCTTGAAACAGATCAGTAAACCTAGAGATTAAATGATCTTACCTAAACATAAGTAGCAACTACTTGAAACAGATTAATAAACCTGGAGATTAAATGATCTTACCTGAACATAAGTAGCAACTACTTGAAACAGATCAGTGAACCTAGAGATTAAATTATCTTACCTGAGCATGTGTAGCAACTTTTTGAAACAGATCAATAAACCTAAGAGATTAAATGATCATACCTGAGCATGAGTAGCAACTGCTTGAAACAGTTCAATAAGCCTAGAGATTAAATGATCTTACCCGAGCATGAGTAGCAACTGTTTGAAACAGATCAATAAGCCTAGAGATTAAATGATCTTACCCGAGCATGAGTAGCAACTGCTTGAAACAGATCAATAAGCCTAGAGATTAAATGATCTTACCTGAGCATGAGTAGCAACTGTTTGAAACAGATCAATAAGCCTAGAGATTAAATTATCTTACCTGAGCATGTGTAGCAACTGTTTGAAACAGATCGATAAACCCAGAGATTAAATGATCTTACCCGAGCATGAGTAGCAACTGCTTGAAACAGATCAATAAACATGGAGATTAAATGATCTTACCTGAGCATGAGTAATGACTGCTTGAAGCTGCGGGGAACAAGAAAGGCAGCAGCAAAGAACAAGTTTGCAGTCTGAAAAAGGCTGTGTTGGGCAGCCTCCCATTCGAGGCAGGACTTAGTGTCATTGAGGTTGGTAGGAGTGGAGGGGACAGCTGTTGTTGAGTTCCAGAGCTCGCTGCTCCAAAAGTCAACAGATGTAGTGAAGTTGTCTGGTGTGGCCTCTTCATCGTTGTGTTGCTCGGTGCTGGACGATGAGCCCATGTCGCCGTGTTGCCTATCCCCTACGTAACTACTTCCTACTGCCGACCGTCTACCGGCATCTGGAACTCTCTCCATCACCGACTGTCTCCACAACCTGCACACAGGTAGTTCAAAACTGAAAATGTCATGACCCTGAAATTAAGGGATAGGCACTTGGGAAATTAATATCAAATACTTGTTAAATCAGCAAAATCTGGATTAGACACTAAAGGTGCAGCCTAGCCAAATTTCTCTGAACAAAAATGCAATTTTTAAAGTTTTCTCCAAATTTGACTGAACATTTACTATTTTAACCTATTTTACATTGTATGGATGGTTTTTAACTTCAGTGTGATATCTCTTTTGATTTCCTAGACATATTTTAAAGTTAAATTTTATTATGCTTCCAAAATGCTTCCCAAAACTTAATTATTGTTACCCAATTATAACTCACAAATCCATCACATAATTTTGTTTTACTAACCTTAGTTCAAAATAAAATAATTTTTAAATTCTGTCACATAAGTTTTTCTTGAAGCTTTATATAGTTTTAAAAGTATTAAAAATTAATAACTCAGGCATGACCAATTTCAGAACAATTGGATGAAAATTGCATCGTTAAACAAATAATTTCAAATGGAAAAATATTCTTATTTTGAATTTTTATCCTACATTGTATAAATATAGGTATTTATAACATAAAATCTCAAAATACATTTTGAATATATGTTCTGTAACTGTTTTTAAAATCATGGAATACAAATTAGTTTTTTTGCAATTGTACAATATTACAGTTAGCGTTCACTTAACATGCATGAATTTATGAATTTAAAATTATGAGTTGTCTCAGAAGAAAATAACAGTGATCAAAATGATAATTGAAATAAATTCACACTATTATTCTGTTGAAATCGGCAAACACAAACTCTAACATGAATAGCCATTGCCCATTTGCTACGAGTAAAGGTTCTAGGTTGACAGAGACCAAACAAAAAAGAAAAGGAGAGAGAGAGAGAGAGAGTGCTAACTTCTTTCCTCCACGGCTTTGATACATTCAAAGAAATACAGCCATCTAGCATCAAAACAAAACCAAAACACTCGAATGTAACACATATATTACTTGGAAGATTTAGCAATGCATATGGGCATTGTCATTGTGTTTACATATGTACTCTGTACACTGGTTAGGCACAGCATGCATAGTTCTTCAGTTGGTCACAATTAAATAAATGTAATGCTATTTGTCTGAGCAGTGCATATAAATAATAAATTAGCATTGACTAGATAGAGTCAAAATGAAAAATTCAATGCATGTAGTATTCCTAAGGAATGGGGCATGCCAGGTAATAAAAAAAAATGAAAAATTCAATGCCATGGCCGGGATTTGAACCTTAGCCTATATACGGCTAGTGGAAAAAATGATTAATTTCCATCAATTAACTAAAATAGCATTGACTATTCAGCCTGGACCTGAACTTGAATCTAAACTTATATAAACAGCCCATCAATTCATATTTATCATTTGGGGAAACTGGTTACTAAGGAGCAGCAGCATAAACTTCTAGTCATTCTAGCAGGTTTTCATTGCTGTGCTTGGTTGACAGTGAAGGAAAATGTCATGGTAACATGATTTTCGTATAAAACAAGTATTGGTTAAAAAGTTAATATGAGAGTATTATCGCTGTTGGAAATGCTAAAATGTGATCCAAAACGTACTTTAAAAGCACTGTAGTGAGTTCTATGTGATGCAATAAGATAGATAAGATAAGATACTTTTATTTATCCTTTGCATACAATGATTTAAAGGACACGTCAATTACAATTTTATATACATATATACATACATATTTTTATCTTTTTACACCTCTCTATACTTAAATTCTTCCAGACTATAGAATGCGTTTGTTATTAAGAATGTTTTTATTGCCTTCAGTTTATATTCCATTTTATTAATTATTTTAATTTCTTCTGGTAACTTATTATATAGTTCTTTACCCATGCTTTTACTGCAGCGGTTGTTTAGAGTTCCTCTATACACTGATCTAAAATAGTCGTAATTATTTCTTAGAGTATAATTATGTATACCATGATTTTTTGGTTCTTCTTTTCCTTGTAAAATAATTTTTATTGTTTCATATATATGCATGGAACAGTTAAAATACCAAACTCTTGAAACTTTAATTTGCATGTCTGTCTGCTATTTATTTTTGCCATTATTCGAATTGCTTTTTTTTTTGTAGTTTGAATACTTTTTTTACATCTGTTGCTGTGATGTTTCCCCATAAAGTTATCCCATATTTTATGTGCGAGTATATAAATGCATAGTATACTTGTTTTAAAGTTTCATAATCCATATTTTTTCCTACTTGTTTCATTATAAATATACCTTTATTTAACTTTTTAGTTATATGAGATATATATGGCTTCCAGTTTAATTGTTTGTCTATTATTACACCTAAAATTTTAGTGTGCTGAACTTCCGGTATTGTTTCACCATCTGTTGTAATGTTTATATCATTTTTACTATAATTTCCTAATTCAAAATTTATCCATGCTGTTTTGTGTGCGTTTAGAATCATATTTAGGTTTAAATAGTGCTGTTTTATTATTTTAATTAATTTCATTGCTTTCTTTTCCACCTCCATTGCTGACTTGCCTCTAATTATTATTGTCATGTCATCTGCATATCCAATTCCCCAACCTCCATTTCTTAGTTATATTTCAAAAATATTCACATAGGCTAAAAATAAAAATGGTCCTAGTTTAGAACCCTGTGGTACTCCTTGTTTAACTGATTGAAAATATGATCTAACTTTCTTTATCATACCCGAGCTATTTCTATGGCTTATTTCCACACACGGTGTTCTGTTTTTCAAATATGACACTATCGACTTTTGCGCTAATCCTCGAACCCCATGATTTTCTAATTTACTTGTAAGTATATCTATATCCACACAATCAAACGCTTTTGATAAATCTAAAAATATAGCTATTACTCGTTCATGGTTATTTAATGCATTAATTATAATACTATTTACTTTATTTATTGCATTTATTGTTGATTTCTTTTCTTGGAATCCAAATTGTCATTCTGATATTATGTTAAGTTTTTTAAAGTACATTTGTAATTGTTTTAGGAACACGCCCTCTATGATTTTTGAAAACGTGGAGCATTAAGTTACAGGCCTATAATTTACTACATTTGTCTTGCTTCCCTTTTGTTTATATAGTGGTCTTACAATTACTTCTTTCAGCCTATCTGGAAAAATGCCTTGAATTAATGAAGCATTTGTAATATGTGCCATTACTTCAGAAATCTCATGTTTAATATATTTTACAATTTTGTTAGAAAACTCGTCCAAACCCATTGATTTTTTAGGCTTAAGCTTATCAATTTCTTCTAAAATATTTTGTTCTGATATTTCAAATACACCCATTGATTTTGTTTGACTAGGTGATGTTATTACATTAGCTACTTGATCTACTACTTGGGTATTGGATTTTGCTTGATTTGCGATATTTATATAATAACTGTTAAATTTATTACAAATCTCTCTAGGGTCGTTTATATCTTTATCATTTTCTTTTAATATTATATTTTCCATTTGCTTTCTTTTACTTTGGTTATGCATTTTATTTACCAGACTGCATATTGTTTTCGTCTTATTTTCTGCATTTGCTACCAGTATCCTGTTATACCTCATCTTTGCACTTTCACATACATCTCTAAAAATTCTATTATAATTTTCAATGTAATTGTATGATCTCTCCCCCATATTTGCATGCTTCAAAGAATTTAGAAATTTTACCCTCTCCCATGAAATTTTTATCCCTTTTGTCATCCATTTTTTCTGTGTTATACCTTTTGCTCTTGACTTAATTTTAACCTTTTTCATTGGCATCTCACTGTTTAACCCCTTTTGTAGTATACTATTAAACCTTTCAAATTTATCATTTACATCTACAGTTTCATATACCTGTTCCCAGCTAACCTTAGATAAATAATCTTTTAGACTTTGTAAACTGTTTATATTTATTTTTCTTTTATATTCAAAATTATTTGGTAGTATATCTTTTTTAAGATTAACTTTTAATAACTGACCATAATGATCCCCTATTCCTGTGTTAATTACTTTAGTTTCCCATTTATTTTCCATTAAATTTATAAAAACATTGTCTATACAAGTTTTTGTTTGTTTAGTAATTCTTGTTGGTTCTTTTATACCAATTTTTAAATTCAGCCTAGTTAGGGTTTCAGTAAGCATAATTTTATCAAAATTTTCCTTATTAAAATCAATGTTTATGTCTCCCATGATGATTTTAATCCTATTTCCTGAAATCGAGCTTATAAAACTTTCTAGATTTTTAATAAAAGTCTTTTTATTTGCTGCTGGAGATCTGTATACTCCAATTATTACCAATTTTATTTCCTTTAAACTAATCTCCAAAGCAGCTAATTCGCATTCCAATTCCACTACAAAATTGCTACAATCCAATTCCTGACATTTTATCGCTGTTGATTATATCTGTAAGACTTAGAGGTATATTTGAAATGGTTTCAATTATTTAATATGACAGTTAAAAGGCAAGTGTATGTAATTATGTAAGCCATGAAATTACAAAAGATATTAAAACACTGTATGGCAGCAATGTCAGGAATAAGAATATGCAAACTGAAACTTGATACTAAAGCAAAATATTAGAGAGGATGTATGAAACACTGGTTTTGATTGGAGGAATTATTTAGTAACAGTGACTCAAAATTAATAAAAAAAAACTATTTGTAGTTGGCTTATTGACACCTCATCACTTGCATTTTTGTATTATCGAGGGACTAGTTTCGGAAGCCATTGCCTCCATTTTGCCTCAGTTGGAGAGAGGTTGAAAATGGAGGCAATGGCTTCCGAAACTAGTCCCTCGATAATATCAAAATGTAAGTGACAAAGTGTCAATAAACCAACTACAAATAGTTTTTCTGACTGGTTTGTTTGCTTGTTTTGTTTGTTTGGTCCTATCACTAAACAGTGCTCTAGAACACTGAACACGTCATACAGAAAACAACTTTATCAAATCAACAAGTATCTTTTTAACTACCACCACCATACATCAAAACATGCTTTTTTCTATTTTTTTTCTTTACTACGACCAAACGTTTAACATCTTACATTTTACCAAAAGAGGAAAATGTTTAATAACTAATACACTACACATAATACTACACAATTACTTACCCCAAAAAATGTAGCAAACATTTGTTTATGGAGATGACAATACATTAAACCAATACATTCCCTTTATACCACAGGATACTTTAACAATCATCCATAAATTCCTGTACTGAGTAATAGGCCTTGCTGCATATATAGTTTTTAAAAGCAGACATACTTATCAATTGAATATTCTGATACATTCATAATATACTCCTTTCTGGAAACAATCAATCTGACACTGAGATTATTTAAGTCCATTCTTTGTCTAGTATTAATGCTATGTATACTCACATTTTATGTAAAGTAGTCTTGATTTTTTATATGGAAGCACATAAGCATAAAGATATATTCACAAGGAAGTGTTAAAATATTCAGTCTCTGAAACAAACCCTTACATGGAATCGTAACATTGATGCCACTATCGCTCTGATGGCTCTCTTCTGTAATATAAAACCTCGCTTACTCCGAGTTAACCCAGAATATCAAACCTATTTCATTATTGAACAAATGAGTACAATCAAAGATGATGTATGTTATAGAAATATGGGAGATGTCAAAAGTAAGTAATAAAATAGATCAGTTATACAAACAATTTGCTAAGAGATGGTGGGACTACATAGATCAGCTCCAGGAGAAGTAGCCTAGTAGAATTAGAAGAAAAAAACAGAAGAAAAGATATAATAATTGAAAGAATCCTATAATTTTGACAAAATAAGATTATGAAATCTTAAAGCTATGTATGAACCAACAAAAAATAATGGGAAACAGAATAGATGTTCAGAAGCAGAAAAAACTATTTAGGAAATAGAGATGGGGACTTACAGACACCACTAGAAAATAGGAAAGTAGATGGTTTTTGTAAAACAGAACCAAAATGGACAATATAGAAACACAAAAGATAAGGGCTAGAAAATAAAAAATAATTAAATTTTTTTAGGATAGTAAGAGAGAATGGGTAAGAGAAAGATACGTAGATCAATGTAACAGACAGAAGAGGAAAGAAATGTTTTGGAATGAACAGGATTAATGTACTTTAGAGGGCTAAGAGGCAACAGAATAAGAACATGTGAATGAAGTGGAGAAACAGAAGGTATAGTTCATTATTTGAGAGAATGCAGAGAACTAGCAGTATGGCATAGAAAGTGTGGAAGAAGAAATGGGAAAAGATAGCTATAAGAATGGTTAAGGGGAAAAATGAAAGTAGTAATAGAAATATGGAGAATTTATTTTGGAAAGCGAAATAAAAGTGGAATGAGAAAAGCAATGATTGGAAAAGAAAAAAAATTTGGGGCAACAAAGGGAGACAGATTGGAACTTAGATTAGGTGATGGAGTGGATGCTATACTATTTAGCAATACCAGAAGGCCTGGGCACCAAGCAAGCTGAGTTAGCCAGTGTAAAAGATAGTATCAGGCAATTTTACAACTAGGTTAAGGACAATATGTATGTAATGTGTATAACATTGTAAATAGTAAATTGTATAAATGAATTCTATTCTAAATACATGATCCTTCCAGCTGCTGATACAGACACATTAAAAGTGAAAATAAAATGTTAAGTAATGAATAATGGTCAGAGCTTTTCTCAGTATGTAGCAAATATTAAAATGTTAGTTATTTCTGCACAGTCAAGTGTTTTAAAATCATATAAGAATATTATTTCACACCATTTGTTGCCCGTCTCGGTAGCATGGTGGTAGCGTGTCTGCCTCATGTTCAAGAGGTCCCGAGTTTGAATCTCGGTCAGGGTGAGTTACCTGGATAAGGATTTTTCCAGGGTTTTCCCTTATCCTGAAAGACGAATGTCAGGTAACTCTAAGCTCTATGGACCTTGGGCTCATTTGAGCATCATTTCACCCATTCCATTCATCGTCCGATATGACTTAACGTTGGAGGACGTAAAATTACAAACAAACAAAAAAAAAAAAAACACCATCATATGTTGACAAAGTATATTAACAAGTTAATTCTAACTTCAAGAGGAATTCAAATAATGTTGCTACAGAGTTGACTTGTCATGGGAGGTACTGCTCAACATCTGGCAGTTACCGTGTAGAAATAAAAACTGCTAAACTTATGCAAATGTACATAATTTCATTCTTTAAATTTGCCAATGTGGTTAAACCACTTTTGGTTAGGTGATTTGGGGCAATTTATTCAAATCCCATGTTGATGCAATGCAGTCTTTATTAAGCAAGTTTGTCTTAGGCATCATCACCATCATTGTTGTAGTTGTTGAGAAAATCCTGGAAAAAACTAAATCCAGGTCACTGATTCTAACTAAGATTTCAAAATGGGATCTCCTGAGTGTGAGACACACTACAGATGTGGGTTTTGTATTAGAGCGGTATACAGCTTCCCGGTTATTATTTACTTTTATTATACCTCCTTAGTAGTTCATCCTTTACAGCTATTGTTATTCTACCCTAGCATATAACATTTTCAACTACCAACTGTTCAATGTTTTCTAAAGTCCAGTGTTTTGTCTAAATTTTTCTGTTCTACAGTTGGAACCTGATAATGTGCATTAAGACTATTCACCATGACAGGTCGATCTCTACAACAACATTATCTGACTGTACATAATGCTAAAAGTTACATATTTATATGTGAAATTAACATGTAATCCAAGCTTAGAGATTATTAATTAAAAATTATACAGTAAGTTGACTGGGACTGTCTGTATTTCACATACTTCAATTTTCTTTCAACATGTCTCGCCTTCACTTGAAGGTATTATCAAGAAGTTGTTAGTATTATCAACAAGTGTGTCAGTTGACTTATTGTGTAATTTTTAATTACTGCATTACTTGATAGTGTAAATTTCAGTTTGCATTTTCAAATTAAAGATAAATATTGTAAATATTTAACAGTATTATTGTTCCATTACTCCTTAGTCTATGCAACTTATTTACAGTTTTGGGCCAAACATTCAAATATGATGGACAATAATAGTACCATATCATGACTGTAGATAGCACCTAATGCCATTTGAGCAATGAGAATGTTGCCTACCTATGTATGAAAGAAGCCATGAAATGTTAGCGATCCACCAACTGAGAAGCAAATAATATTTTCTTTGTAAACAGCTCATTAATTGCAAGGATCATATTAGTACTGCTAGTGTGCTGGAATTTGCTGTCGCAGTAATTCTTTTACCTGTCGGAAAATTTACTGTTCAGAGATGGTAACTTTTAACCACACTTAAAAACGAGCAGTTGAAACCATGACCTTGGGATCAGTAGAGTGCCTAACCAACTGAGTCACTCTGACTGAAATGTCATGGAAAAGGTAGAGTTTTGTCAATCAGTGGTATAAGTGGTAAATTGGTTGCTATGTATTACATTTACAATATATAATATTGCTAGCTTAAATAAAAGAGTTTGTGCTGCACCCACATAACTTTCTCTAATATTGTATATATTAATCTTGCAAATGCTTATTGCTTTACATACTTCATGTTAATCAAGATTAATATAATGCTGTTGCCAACATTTTTGTAGCCACAATAGGAATAAGAGATAGTCAAATCTTTTAAGAGCTGATCATTATGGGATTTTCCTTGCATTCCAGGATGCAAACACTACTTCCCATTTGTACTGAAAAATCCAACCATTAACAAGGAATATCTCAGTAATGGTTCACTTCACAAAAAATGCCTTTTATATAAACACTGGTCTTTAACGAGATATAAATGTTATATAATGAGATTTTGTTTATTTCTTACAGTTTACTAATTATGCAAAGCCATTCAAAATGAAGAGGGCTTCTAAGGACATTCCCAGGATATTCAAGATATTCATTTCATTTGACATAACAATATTGACACCCTAGCCGATGATATGGAAAGGGGAAATGGTACACACTTTTCGGTAGGTATCCAACAAAAGCCTGGAAATACTATGGCTTTATGCAGGCAGTCCATTTTAGAGCCTCAGATGCATCATCTCAACATTTCACTTCAAGAACACTCTATTTCTAGAACAATTGTTTGCCAGACTTACATAAGAGGGTGCTCAAATAAGCCAGTTAGTTTGTCAGTCAGCCAGTCAGTCTATGAGGGTCAATAAAGTTAAAGACTTCAGTGGACTGTGTAGTGCAGTGCAGGACAGAGAGGTACAAGTTATGTCATCCTGAGTGGGTGCAACAGTGACATGAGTAAACAGTAGTACTTCGGTAATCTCAATAGACCAGTCATGCTTGTTCTGGGTATGAGCAAGAGTGACTTAAGTGTGAGTTAGTGCTTTGCTAACTTTTTAAGAGACAAATAAACTGGTGTATTCATCCATTGTGACATTGGTGTCAGAAGTGAGATAAGATTCTTGTGACAAGGGTGAAATGAGATGAAGGGTGAAATGAAAAACATGAAAACTCCACAATGGACAAGATAGGAGTCACTATAATAGTGAATTTTGCAGTAGAAGAAATGAAGTCTGGAATGGACAAATGGTATCGAGAATGGAGTCTGGCATGGAGGAGATGAAGGAAGAAATATGGCCCACCTCTGCAGTGTGGAGGTAATGTATCTGCAACACACTCGAGAGGTCCCGAGTTCGAATCTTAGTCAGGGTGGGTTATCTAGATAACGTTTTCTCAGAGTTTTCTCTTATCTGGAAAGGTCGGGTAACTCCAAGCTCTATGGATCCTGGGCTCATTTGAGCATCTTTTCACCCATTTCATTCATCGTCCGATAAGACACATATGTTGGAGGATATATGAAATAAGAAATAAAAAACGGACGTGAAGAAACAAATGAAACCAGAAAGGTACTAAATGAACAAAATATAGAGTAAAATTGACAAACAACCGAGCGAGTTCAGAAAAGACATGGAGGAACTCGTGGAAGGGTGAAAGACTTTACCAACGCGTACGCTCTGGAAGTTGTCAAACTGTCCATAATGACAGGACATCCACCATAATACGCCACCATCGCCCACAACCGATAGTCTGCGGAAGAGGAAGCGGCAAAACTTATGATCAGCTACAGGGACGGGCGGTAGAAATCCTGAACGCGATTCCGACGTTAATCGTTTCCGGAGCTATCTGGGAGGCCATTAAAAGTCGGTTCGGTAACGTGCGATCTGGCCGTAGGCAATCGTAGCCAGCTCAAGTCGATGCTTCAGCTGCAGAAGTTCACCTTGCCATTAAATAGTTGACATGTAGAGCTTTAGTGAATCGCCTGACCAGTCATTTATCCTAGGAAGCTACCTACTCCGTCGACGGAGCGTGTAACGTCAGGATATGTGAGAGACTGACGTTCAGCGAGTATAAGATCCTCCCTGTCAGCTGCAGTGAAGATTGAGATGGCCAAGGTAACGACTGCTCCTACCTGAAAGACCGGGAGCATCTAATATGACGGGTACAGGGGATCAATTCTGGGAAGTCCATGAAGAACGTAAAATTGTGTTTGTTGGGCTGTGACAGCTAGGTTAACTGATAATCACACTCAACTGACGAGTATCTGGAAACAGTGAGCACCGGCGTAACGAGAGATACATCGAGGTTTTCATCGGCAATTCTTCGAGTAACGCTGCCGCCTTATGACAGTTTCGTTGCGGATGGATGCAAGGGAGGCGGTACCAGATACTGATGGTCTTTCAAATCAAGATAAAAGTGAGATGGTCGTGAACACGCGCCTCCAAAGGCAGTGGTCAAGGAACCTTACATTGGACCGGAAGATGTCTTTAAACTGTACGCTGCCTAGGCATTACTGTCTTACCCAGAAGACATGCCTGTGAGGTTCTATTGGACTACAATCGGGACATACAGGCCGGCACGGAGCTGAGGTTATGCGAGTCAGCTGGGACATCTTACGATGGACTCTTGGAACCAGTACCATAAGTTCCGGGGCCTCAGCTGAAAGACTTACCACAGAGGGCGACCGACCATCTATCCGCGTAGAAATTAGAGAACGTGTAGCATCTACTTGGAACTTATCGGTCAGTCTTTAGCCAACAGGATGGCCGCATGAACGGAGTGCTCTATCCATTCGGCATCGGAGCGCCCGACCTATCTGGCAACCATCTGGACTTCTGGCGAATGTCAGACTCTTCGATGATCCCTCTGGAGCCAGACGGACGAGCAAACGGAGGTACGGAACATGCTACAGGACGATATACATAGGGATTAACGAAGAGTCTGACATTCCTTAGCTCTCCCTTATGGGCCTAGTGATGAAGAAGATTGGCGAACTATTTCTGCATGGACTATAGGAAACTGAACGTTATCAATCGAAAAGTCTGGTACACCTTACCCTGAACTGTCGACAGCCTAAACACACTTTCTTTCTCCCAGTGGTTCTCGACCATGGACTGCAAATCTTTATACTGGCAGGCGACTATAGATCCCAGAGACAAAGAGAAGACCGCGTTTTCAACAAGCCAAGAACTTGTGACAGTTCACGGTTATTCCCTTTGCCTTTGTGACGCGCCGGCTCCTTCCAGCGAATAGTGGAGTCGTTGGTGAGAGTGCTGACTTACAGGCGTACTTGCTATACCTAGATGACAATCATGATTGGCAGCACATTTGAGGAACCTGAGCAAAGTACTACAGGGACTGCAGGTAGTCAACCTGATATTGAACGCGAGTTGCCAGCTCTTCTGCTAGAAGGTTCGTTACTTGGGCAACTTGGTCTCAATAACCGGGTTGGCCATAGATCTGTAGAACGCCCAGGTTTTCAGCGATTGGCCTCACTTCAAGGATAAACGGAGTTGAGCACCTTTCTAGGTCTGTCGAACTAACACCGCGGGGCGTTTCCAATTCACCCGATGGAACAACAGCGGTCTTAAAGTAGACGGTAGAGACTGAGGGCGTGTTTCAGGTGCTTAAGTCAGAAACACTACAGTGTGCCATTGTGATATTGCACTCACATGACTACCTACTCCTGCACAAAATATTATAAATGCTTATTTCTCTATCTACTATCTCATTGCTAATTGTAGGTGCAACGAGAATATAAGGAATATAAGAGCACAATGGCCTTGAAGCAATAATGAAATATTTTAAGAGCTGTTTCCTATGTGAAGGCTTTGAAATTTCATTTCCTTTGTATGGATAAATGTTCCAATATGTGAAATATATAATTATTGGGAAACTCAATGCCTTGTAAATGGTTTACTACACCATTTATATTTGACTTCAATTGTGTATTTTTACAAGATCTACGGCTTTTTCCGGAGGTTTCCCTTATCCTGAAAGATGAATATTGGCTGACTCAAAGCCCTATGGACTTCGGTCCACTCATTTTGAATATTATTTCAGCAATTCCATTCATCGTCTGATTTTACCTACATTTAAGGACTTAAATTAAAAAGAAAAGCCAAACAACATTTTTTCCACGGTAAAATTTTGTCTGGAAAAGTCATTGAGAATGAAAAATACTTTCACTCGCGACTTCGGTAACCAGCTTGCATGTTACTCCCAAGAGTACGACACACACAGACGGAACATTTTCTAAAAATCTCTGCTTTAAGTCGAGCTCAAAATGTGCATTTCCATTGAAATCTCTACACCGAATTTTTGGGTGGAATGGAATACCTTCTGGAGCTACTATGTACATTAAAAAAGTAAATCTAACACTTCCTGAATCAGGAATATTGACTATGCCGCGCTTGTGAAAGAAAATAGAGTGGTTTGTTGATATTGCAGCACGATTTTAGTATTAAAAATACATTGATTAAAAAGTTAATATGAGAATATTTAACGCCGAGGGAAGTGCCGAAATATTATCCGAAAC
This sequence comes from Mantis religiosa, assembly GCA_030765055.1. NCBI lineage: Eukaryota > Metazoa > Arthropoda > Insecta > Mantodea > Mantidae > Mantis > Mantis religiosa. The sequence goes on from CM060952.1 coordinate 107,005,388, forward strand.
TTACTATAACGGTTACAAGTTGGGTTTGTCCGTTGGACTCGGAAAATGTATGATTATTTGTACATTAACAATTTTATGACACTCTAAGTGTTCTCATTCTATCAAATACTTCGGTGTTTCCTACAACAGCAGAATTTTTGGTATGTTGCAATGTGTACGTCACATTGCTCATTAACATCATACTCCACGAAATGTCAATCTCTCTCTCTCTCTCTCTCTCTCTCTCTCTCTCTCTCTCTCTCTCTCTCTCTCTCTCTGCTTGTATGGTTGGTTCACTGGTTAGGTATTGGTCTATTGGACCCCAGGTCGTGGGTTCAAAGTTGGTCTAGCCAATGTTTAACTGTGCTTAAAATCGACAGCCTCATGTCAGTATATTTACTGGTATGTAACAACTGCGCGATTATATTTCAATACACCGACGGCGCTGATATACTCCTGGAAACTGAAGCGTCGTTAACAAATAATAATAAGCGGATCTCTGGAGCAAAATTAGGTGAAAGTACACAAAGGAAAGAATGTAACCTATTGAAATTACACACGCAATCCAAACGTCGAGGTTACCTATTGTTGCAGTTGTTGAAGTGTTATGTTCCATTTCTCCTTAGTCTACAATTTATTTACACTATTACATAATAGGGAAAATAAGGTACCGTCACATTACCGCCATTTTCACCTCCCCTCCCCCACGTAGACCATGTGACTCGCCAACCTCTGCTTCTTACGACTAATTTATTCTTTACTCTTCCTGCATTTCCTTTTCCCAGCCTGCAATGCGTGAAAACTTCGGTGGTGGCACTTAGGTCAGAAAGAAATGGGAAGCTGATAAGTGAGGTTAAGTGTGACGGGTCCCGGATTGTTCACATTTATTCAGTTTTGTTCTACCATAGAACGTCAATGCATGCTTCTGCAGCAATTGATTGTTTAAATTCTGTGTACACGAGTAACTACATTTTCTCACATATTACGTACACAAAACATTAAGTTTGCATTCGAACCCACTCTGCATTTGACTTCTAAGCCGGCCTTTTGAAAGGTCGGTGGAAAAGGTTAGGGGCCGGCATTCAGCCATTTTGTTGGAATTGTGAGATGGTATTGATCTTACCTGGACATGATGCAATTAAACTATCGCAGCTTCCTCTCATTTTGACACGATCACGCGAACAGTAAACTGCGTAGGTGCATTTCGTTGCCAGATTTGGTTAGATAACATAGAATATAACGCAACAAATTAATACAGGTTTCGAGTCGAGAAATCGATTACAGACTGCTCCAAAGTCGTTGCTGAGTGTTGTCAAACAGTTAGGCGGCCTCAACAGGTGGTAAGCCTGTATTCATTATTGAAGCACGCTATCATCAATAACTAAAGTGTACACATACAGAGATGAATCTCGCCTGCCTTCAGTGTTGCCAACGGTAGCGATATTTCTGTCTTCGGAAGACATTGCGGCGAACAACAATAACATGGGAAACTGTAGTTGACTTATCTTAATTGTAATTAAAAAATTATAGGCCTAATGATTACTTCCAAAACAAATATCTGAAAGGTGTATGTGTACGTGTGTGTGTGGGTGCGCACGCGTATTAATACCATAACTCAAAGATGTAAAGTCGATGAAATACCAAACTTGGTAGCATCTGCCAAGGAAGTGACACGCCCCTCTGTACCCCAGACTACTCTTTAAATGTACCTATACATTAAAAAAAAAAAATATTGATTGGCTCAAAAATGAGTCGAGTTTTATTAAATATCGTACATTCAACATATTTTATAACAAAATAATTGAATTTTGTGGTAATGTGTTCAGAAGTCCTCTTCATTCTAAATCACCTTTGCATAATTTGGTAAACAATAAGACAAAATTGTAGTCCATAAAAACATATAATTGTTAAAACATATAATTTATATCAAATATATTTTTTGTGGAGTGAACATTTTCGAGACATTCCTTATTGGTTTGAATTTTTTAATAAGTATAATATTTTTCTCAAATAGGAATAGGTATATTTCTAGTTTTTACTTTCTATATTATGTACACAGTAGGTAGAGATGGTATTGCAGTCCACCCAAAAGCTGGATACTAAGATTCAGGAAAATACAAATTTGTAAGTCCCCTGAACCCAGAAAAAGGAGTTTTAAAAAGGATCTGTATGTTCACTGTGAACAGCATAACTCATAAAGGACAAGTGTGTTAAATATCAAACTTGGTACTGAAGTTAAGCATCTTCCAATAATGTGGCACAAAAATTTCCAAGACAATCCTCACACTCAGTCTATCTTTATATGAAACATTTTTTGCCATCTTCATCCAAAATGACTTTTGCATAATATATAATAAAACAATTTATACAAAAATTTGTCTTTATTAGCATGAAGTAGCTAGAAGAATGAGTCTTTGCAAGGAAAATTTATACAATGGTAGAGAAAGTCATGCGAGAGCACATATAAGATTTTTTTTTCACGTTCAAGAGGTCCCAAGTTCGAATCTCGGTCAGGGTGAGTTACCTAGATAAGGTTTTTTCCGGGGTTTCCCTTATAGTTCAAGACGAATGTCGGGTAACTCTAAGCTCCATGGACCCTGGACTCATTTGAGCATCATTTCACCCAATTCATTCAACGTCCGTTATAACTTAACGTTGGGGCAGACGTAAATTAAAAAAAAAAAAAAAAAGATTTTTTATTCTTCTCTGTATATTACTGTTTAGGAATAAGGGAAAGCATAGACATATGTATCTACAACAGTGGGTAATAGCTAAATAAAATAGACAGTTAATAAGCAAATACCAACTAATATTCCTATGTTTCAGACTTTAATATTTATTAGCACACCAGAAAAAGCAATTGCAGTAGCATACTTACTAACTTCCTAAAATTGAACTCGATAAAATTTTAGTGCAGCAAATGAACAAAACGTTACATGTAAAATAAATGGGATTCCATTTTATAGGAATTCTTGAAGACCTCCATTTCTTTATGCCACATTAACTAAAATATTCTTCCTTGTACCAGATAAGGCATGTATTAAAGCAAAGGAGAGCACTTCTTAGGCTACAAAGAGAATTTTAGTCCATATATTATGCTTCATAACTTGGAAACTGTAAAAAATAAAAAATTGGACATTTTATCCCATAGCCATATAACATGAATAAAATAGCTTGTGTGAGTAGACTTCCAGTTTAAGCTGTCCATTATGGAATGTTCATACCCATTTATTGCTGGTTGCTAGTTACTGGTGATGCCACCAAATTGTAAGTCCAAGTGCTATGCATTTTGCTGCAGCCTAGTTAAGGGGGACTATGACAACAGACACATGGATAAGCTCTGGCCTATCGTAGTACTATCTGCCCAGCACAAGAAGGAAAGAGAGGAATGAAGGGGAGAGAAGTTTTAACTGCTAATTTGCTCTGTTAATATATCTGTTAACTAGGAAATGAGTGTATATGAGTCATCCAGGTTGCCAGATCTAATGCTCGTTGGAGTAAATGCAGTGATAGGTATTATGTGTGGGTGAGTTATGTGACAACAACTGTGTATTTTAAACAAACCTAAGATCCTCGTCATACTTGGAAGGCGAGGATAAACACCGTGCAGACAGCAAAAGTGATTACATTACACATTGCTATAGCTTGCAGTCTTGTCCTGGGCAAGCAGTACTATACATTCCAACATAATGTATCAGAATTTAAAGCTTAGTCATGTCCAGAGTAAAAATTTGTATAACTTTTAATTTGCCACAAGTCATAGAGACTTATCCATGAGGGTTAGAACATATATTCTCATACATATTATGGGGAAGATGTAAAAGTTGACAAATATATGGAGAGTGGCATGCAAGAGTAGATAATAATTTTAGCATGGCAGCAAGTAACAACTAAATTTTATTATACGTGTAAACATGGTCATTTGGAAGCTAAAACTATCATTTATTATTCAGAAATAATAGAAGGTAGCTTAGAATTGAAGATAACATCCTATAAATTATACCCTTTGCATTAACATATATCTGAGGTCATAATTGCTAGTTTGACGTAACTCTCAATGGTGATTGATACAAAACTGTCATGAACCCTAGGCTAAATTTCATGAATGTTTTTAGGATAACTATTATACATGTTAGCTTTTAAAAACCTGCCCCATAGGAAAATACTGTAAGATCAGGCTATTCATCTTCATTTTTAAGGTTAGACATTCTACAAAGAGCTGTCTTGATTAAATGATAAGATATTCTTAACATGTGAGCCATGGCTCTGCCTTGCTGAAACCAAGTGGATTATTTTATAGGATAATTCTTGATTTTTGTTTATTCACATAATCATTTAAGTGGAAATATGCTTTATCAGATATGCACATAGTGTTTAGGAACATTTCATCATTTTCACATTTTCTAAAAGCTGTTCAGAAGTATAAAAAAGTCCTCTGTTGGCATAACTTGTAATTGCTAGATGATCTGAAGCTGTACAAATGCAATTTAATGTGCAAAACAATATTCTGCTTAAAGTGTGATGAGATAAATCTAATGAAACATGTTGCAATGCAGAACACTATGGACCTTGCTCAATGGTGACATTGACTATTTGATTGGTCTCTGGCATTCAAAAGTTTTTGATTGTGGATGGATGCTATTTGTTCAAGGCAGAGCCTATTGAATTAAATGTTTTTCCAACCATCTCTTCTCAATTTGAACTGATGGAACAGATTTGGGAAGCCAAAATTTTCATCATTCAGGTTCATCAAATTTAAAGGGAGTCGATTAATGACACTAAACAACACTTACTTTTAAATTTTTCCGGAACATGTTTCAGAGACTTAGCCTCTATCCTCAGCCGGCCATCGACTGGTTCTCATTGGTGTAGTTGACGATATTTTGTCACAGGTCTCCTCTGGTGGCAGTTCAAGGAACTTGCTGAACAAATCTTTCTGGGGGATGTCGAAATTGAATACTTTGTTCCTATTTTTTGAAATGAAGATTTGTTCCCATGTGGATAGTTCTTGTTTTCCTGATGTATGTTTTAGTAGTTTTGCTTCTGGATTTATGTTGTGGTTTTTTTTCCCAAAAATGTGTGGCAACTGCTGATTTTTCTAATTGTTTATATTTTATGTTTCTAAAGTGTTCCTTTGCTCTTGTTTCTAAATTTCTTTTGGTTTTTCCAATATAAATTTGACTACAGTCATTGCATTCAATTTGATATATACCAGATTTTTTGTTAGATGGAATGGCATCTTTGATGTTTGAGCAAATTAGGTTTTTTAAGGAGAAACGGTTGACTGGTGCTAGTTGAATGTTTTGTTTTTTGAAGACTTTTTTGAATTTATCATAGGCCCATGGATGGTAAGTGAATTTTTTGAAAATCATATTAGTTTCTATAGCTGAGAGGGTTGTGGTTTCCTTTAGTAGCTTCTTCTTTTTTGCTAAGTTCACTTTTTTGTCCACTAATGATTTGGGAAAGTTATTTTTTTGTGCTATTTCAATTATTTTGTTGTATTCTTCTGCTGTGAGAGGGAAGTTTACCAGTCTGTGTGCTAAACTATTGAAGATTGCCTGTTTGTGGGATCTTGGGTTGTAGCCATTAGCTTTTATGTAGTTGTCTGTCTGTGTTGGTTTTCTGTAAATGCCAAAGTTTAGTCTGTTTTTATTCCTCATTATTTTTAGATCCAAAAATGGTAAATACTCATCTTTTTCTATTTCTACAGTGAACTTGATGCTTTTTTCTTGGATATCTAAAAGTTTTAGTGCATCACTGATGTGTTTTTTTTTTGGTACTATTGCAAAGATATCATCTACATATCGTTGCCAGAGTTTGAACATCCAAGGAAAACCTTTGTTGATCCTTATTTCTAATGCACTCATGTACAGATCAGCCAGGAAGGGTGATTAGGGGGTTGCCCATTGCTAACCCTGAAGTTTGGTGGAAATATTTTGTTTGAAACTGGAAGAAATTTTGTTCTATGCATAATTTGGTTAGTTCGATGTAGTCTGAAATTTCAGGTGATGCCATTCCAAGTGATTTGAGCCATTTTTCTATCAACGGTGGGAGTTGATTAACTGGTATGCTGGGAAACTGTGATTTAACATCAAACGAGACTAGTGTGTCCTCTTCTTTTAGTTCAGTATCCTTAATGTGTTCTGTAAGTTCATAGGTGTTTTTGATGCTTATGTTGTCAAATTTTGGAAATGAGTTGAATTTGTTTGTTAGCCACTTTGCAAGTTTGTATGTTGGTGAATTTATACTGCTAACTATAGGTCTCACTGTTACGGATGGTTTGTGTATTTTGGGTAAGCCATAAAGTCTAGGTAAGGTTGGGTTATCCGGTTTAACTGTATATTTGTTTGGTATTATACTTGATTTTGCTATTGTTTTTTTCAAATGACTGTATGCAAGTTTTTAGAGGATTTTTGTTAATGATTTCATATTCATTGTCAGTTAGCATTTTTTCCATTTTTTCAATATAATCTGATTTTTCCATTATGACTATCTTGTTGCCTTTGTCTGCCTTTGTGTAAATAACGTTTTTCTGTTTCAAAGAATGGATAGTATTATATTTTCTCTTCTGAAAGGATCTGTTCTTTATTTCCTCCAAAATATTTTCACAGTGGCTTTTTACTGAATTTTGGATGGATACTGGTAGAACTTGTGTCGAAATGTTGATATCTGCAATTATTGTTGATATCAATCTGTCTTGTGACATTTATTGGATATCGGTTCCTGGCCCGTGTAATGTTTCAATGGCCATCTGAAGCGGTTAATTATATGAATACTCTTAACTCAAAGTTACACATTTCGGATTGTGCTTCACATTCACAAATTCATGATTAACTTGTAACCTTTCATGGAATTACCTATGATAATCCAAATTCTTATTATACACTTACATATAGTTTTTTGACAGATTTAATGATCTCCACACATTGTGTCAGTTAAGTGACTATTTTGACCATGTTTTCAAGCAAGTAATTGAATTTCCATGGTGATACCATGCCAATGTGTTGAACAAAACACCCTTCTTTGATTAGTTTGTATTATTCCCATTTGCTGCACCAAGAACTGTCAAAATCTGTATACTACAATTAAAATCTAAAGATGCATTTAGTATTAAAGAGTCTAGTACTGGCTGAGAATAAACATAAAAAATATTGGTGGGTAGGCATAAGGGCTTTGTAATGAAATTTAAAGTTATTTATTTAAAAGTTATTTATATTTTGAATATTTTTTATTATTACATTAATTTGCTACAATGACTTAATCTTCATCCATTGCAGCACCCTGTTCTTCATTTTCCTGTTCACTTTCTTCAGAATCTGATTCTTCTTCACCATCTTCAGAACTACTACTTGAGTCTAGCCACTCTTGAGTTGCTATATCATTTGGTATAATTGTCTTCCATTCCTCCAGTTTATGAAGATCTGTAATTTGAACCAAAATGAATCAACTATAAGTAAAGAATTCAAAATGTTGTGTTTTATAGTTGTAAAAGAATGTGCAAATAAACCAACATTTTTATCTGTCCTGCTTTTACAGCTATGACCAAATTTATTTCAGATATTTAAACTAAATAGAAACCAAAAAAAGTACTGGAAGTGTTAAACAGTCAATGCAAATTATAATGTTAAATTGCAATTTTAGTCCAATGTGTATGAGTTGCTTTTTTATGTTGTCTGCAAAACATGTACAAGAAATTAATTTTTAGTGAAGCAGTTCAAATGAGCATTTGACTCTCACTGCAGTTTAGTAGTAGAATTCATATATTCAGAATGTACAGACTACTGCTCTGTATAGAAACTGTTAGAGAATTTGTGTTTATGGAATTTATCTTTATACTGCTCTGCAATAGAAACTGTTAGAGAACTTGTGTTTATGGATTGCATGCCTGAGTATTTTACCCTCCTGTAGTTCCTCTACATCATCGCTTCTTCCTCGTAAGAGGGAGTGAAGCCACAATGGAGATCTAACTTCCAAGGTGTCCCTCTAGATCGTATCTCCCTACTTATAAACTATTGTAATAATACTAATGTTATTGCTTTCAAAGCCAGTGTTATCAACAAAATATGACATGTTTTCTGGGATTGTAGGGTGTGATTGAACAATAACATGATTAAATTTATAAAAAAGAGTTTTAATCATTAAACATCACTAAATAAGGTAGCTAAACATGTTTCAAAAATGATTTGTCCATATCTTCAGCACGCACCAAACTCTAATGCTTAAAACTTGATATTTCATTATCAGCTGTGAAGCACGTCCTCAAAAGAGAACAGCAGGAATGGATAAAAACTGTGGTTTCATATGACATAGTACAGCAATTGAAGCGGTCAGAAGCAGAAGTTGCTAAGTTACTGTTTCAAAATTGTACAGGAGAGCTGCTCAAAGTATTCAAAAGTAATTTTAAATACAAAAATAGTAATACAAATGAAAGAATTTGATGTGATGGGTCTGTCTGGAGGTACACAGTACTGTGTTGAAAAATTTCTCATGGTTTGACACCTGTAGCATGTGTGACAGAATATTTTATTATTAGGACAACTTTTAATTTAAAATAGATGAAAAGCTGTTAAGTCACTTGACTTAACAGCTTCTGATTCTTAATGTTAGAGTTTTTCCATTATACAATATTATAATATGTAGCCATGGATAAACTATTACTTTATTTTCACCAATACATCGCTACTATGGACTAATCCAGTATGCACTTCATGGATTGACATACAACTTTGTCATCTATACTCCTATATTTTCATTCTGAAGATAATGTTGAGGCTATATTTTCAATTGCTCATTACTATATGTTGGTACTATTAACCTTCCCCCTCCACCTCTTGCAGCTGCAAAACGTCAGAGCCGGAGATCCAACGGCTGTACTGTAGAAAGCTGACAAGCTAATTTGAAAGAAAACTTCAACAAAACAATGAAAGGTAAACTATCTTTTAAATAGCAAAGCTATAAGCTAAAAATAGAAATTATGTTGCACATAACAATACCCTGAAACCAAAAAATGGAAAACACTGCTTAAACTTAATATTGCACTAGATAGCTCTTGATGAGATGCAAATGTTTTATTTTGTCTATAAACAGATCTGACTGGTGGAACATCTCACTGAATAAACTTGTTCAACTCATCACACAATGTTTCATGCAAAGATATTAACAGTCATTAAAAATGACAACTACCAGTCAGAAAAAACTCTCCAGAAAAATCCTAAAACAGAATTTCAAGCTCAAAAGCAAATTATGTTAAATCAAAAGAATATATGAATCCAGAATATTTGACATTGCCACCGTTAACACCAAAGGATTGATTAAAGTTGAAAGTGATTTAAAGAAAGAATTATGAATGACAATATAAACTAGAAAAAAATGACATTTTTCTACATATTTTGGAATTTTAATAAACAAAAGTAATGAGATCATAAAGACATTGCCTTTACTATAACATAAAACTACTCCATCTGCAAGCAAACAACTCTATATCATTCATACTTTAAATAGGTTTTAATTGAGTACGAATGAGCACCTTCTAGATATGTGACGTAATCGTTTAACATATTGCTTTTTCTATTTGCCTATGTTAAATAGCTATTCATTAGGTTAATTCATCAAATGAATTGTTCTTCCGCATTATCAGCATGTAGGACAAGGTTTTGAAGCACAGAGTCACACTGAAAAATTCACTGCCATAGCCAGGAATTTGAACCACAGATCTTTCAGTCTCATCTGGCAAAAGGTAATATTAAAGAAGTTAGGACAATTATGAAAATTTTATTAGAACAATAATGCAGGAAATGATACCACACAAAATGAATGGAAAAACTATTTCACAGATTTGGTTGGAGATGGTAATATAAAAAGAGGTACCATATCTATAAATAATGCAGTAACAAAGATTTAATGTGTAGATAAAGAAATTACAAATAGGGAGATAGCATATAACATTAAAATTTAAAAAATAATGTTAAAAAGAGCGAGACAGTACTGGAAAATTGGAAAATAAGCACAGTTGTGCCAATATATAGGGGTACAGGGAAGTTTAATATATAAGGAAATTATAGAGGAACTAGTCTATTGTCAATCTTAGGCACAATTTATTCTGGCATATTAGCTTCTAGGCTACAGGAATAGTTAGAAAAAGAAGATATTAGGCAGGATTTAGGAAAGGTAGAAGAGTTGTTGACAATCTAATTTAATTCAAACCATAGCAATATATTTAAGAAACAAGAAAAGGATGAATATATACGGTATGCTCTTTGCTGACTTTGAAAGGATATTTGATATGATTGAAATAGAAGCACTTGTGTATAAACTGGAACTTAAGGGTGTAAGTAAGGAGTTTATTGTGCAATTTCAAAAGTTGCACAGTGAAGTTCTTAATTAGGTGATCAGGAAACAGTATTATAGAGAATGGTAGAACAGAAGACAGGTTTCAGACAAGATTGTAGATTGAGTCTGGCCTTGTTAAACATGTTTATCAACGACATGATGGAAAGAATTTTAAAGCCTAATTTACACTTCTTTTTATTCTATATGCTAGTTCAAACTGCCCAACGGTAGGCAAGAAAGAAGCACCTAGATATCTATTTGCCTGCAACATTTCATAAATGAAATAAATATGTAGATTTTGTGTAGATTATGGACTAAGGGTGAATGTTAGAAAGTTGAAAACAGCAATTGAAGTTAAGAATGGATGAAAGATGGTTTTTAAATGGGGAGTTAATGGAAGTGGTTAAAGAATTTGTCCAATAGTTGGAGGGAGGGTCAGGATGTCAAACAGTAGAGGATGGAAATCCAAGTGAGGACTATCTTTGCTAAATCTAACATAGCAGTGAGAGTCACTAGAACAAACACATTTGAATAAAATTCTAAACCTGCCATTAAAATGATTAGAGCGAATGTATGAGAAGGTAGTGGAAACAACAATGTTATAGGGAGTACAGCTTTTTGTCCTTCAAAGGGAAGCTAGAAAACTAATGTTAATGACATAGGATGTTCTGAGAGAACGTAAGCTTTCACGGCCGGAGTCCATAATACAATTGGTTGTTTCCGGGCTGTTTTGCCATGGTCTGTTGGAGTAAGAACCAACAGACACGGCAAAACAGCCCGGAAACAACCAATTGTATTATAGGATGTTCTGTAGAGAGGTGTTGAAGTTACACTACGCTTCACTAAAGGGAGCAACATTGGCAGAGTTAGGGAATTAACAAGGAAAGGTTTGGTTTTTTTATTTTTTTTTATTTATATTCTCTAACATTGAGCCATTTAGGACGATGAATGAAATGGGTGAAACGATGCTCTAATGAGCCCAGAGTTCATAGAGGTTAGAGTTACTCAACATTCATTTTTCAGGATAAGGAAAATCCTGGAAAAAACTGTATTCAGATAACTGAGATTAAAACTTGGGACTTCATGAATGTGAGAGAGATAAGCTATCACCTATGCTACAGAGGTGGGCCAGATTTGATAATGAAGAGAATTTTGAAGGACTGGTATAGGAGTTTAAAGCAAATAGAGATATAGTTTTGAAAGAGAGTATGAGATATCAAATGGAAGTAATGAAAATTAATATATTGAGATTTAACTGTATTGGAACACCACAGTGAAGTGAAAAATTATTAAATTTTAGATGAGTCGTATTTTTTACACATCTGCTTCACTTTCATACCTATTTTGAGGACATGTTTCGCAAATCATCGTTTGCATCTACGGCTCTTATGCGACTGAAGCTTGATCCAGCGGTGTGGGTAATTCTGGGGTTGCTGCTGCCATCTGTTGATTTAGTGATGAACTTAAATGTGGGATTCTCTTCTGGCGGGATTTCAAAGTTCATTAGTTGGTTTTTATGTTTTTCTATGTATATCCTCTCCCATATGCGAGTTCACTATGTTTTTGTACGTATTTTAGTAATTCTGTGCTATCTTCAATTTCATGATTTTCAGACCAGAAATGAGCTGCTATTGCGGACTTATCAATTATTTGTATCTTAAGTGCCTGAAGTGTTCTTTCTTTCTAGTGCCTATGTTTCTTTTTGTCCTCTCTATGTAAATTTTTTCACAGTCTTTACACTTAATCTTGTAAATGCCTGACTTTTCCTCTGGTTTTATCTTATCAGTATTATTACTGTGAAGTAGGTTTTTAATGTTGTAATTGTTTTTTGGTGCCAATGTTATATTGTATTTCTTGAATATTTTTTGATATACATAGAAAAACATAAAAACCAACTAATGAACTTTGAAATCCCGCCAGAAGAGAATCCCACATTTAAGTTCATCACTAAATCAACAGATGGCAGCAGCAACCCCAGAATTACCCACACCGCTGGATCAAGCTTCAGTCGCATAAGAGCCGTAGATGCAAACGATGATTTGCGAAACATGTCCTCAAAATAGGTACGAAAGTGAAGCAGATGTGTAAAAAATACGACTCATCTAAAATTTAATAATGAAAATTAAGTTGCTCAGGCGAAGTACAGTGCCTTATTTTTCACTGGTGGCTGGTGGCTTCTCACCATTCCTGGCACCCACCATTCTCCACATCAGTGCATGTTCGACTCTTGCTAGTGCAGGTTCTTGTTGTGTCCTTTGTAGTCAAATTGTGATTAGTTCTGTTATAATGCCAAGAAATATGTACACTTTAGTACACTGCACATTCATGCAAGACTACTACATGCGCACAAAGTCTTGTACAGAAGTGATATGGCTATTTGTAAATTTCGTCAAGGGAAACAGTTCGTAAACTTGTAAAGGGGTTCAGAGAAACTGGTTCAGGTCTCGATAAGAAACCCGAAAGAAATTGTCATGTGCTTAGGGAGGAAAAACTTGATGAGAGACGACAAAAGTTAATGTAGCCCAAGAAAATTTCTGAGGAGGTTATCACAGGAAACAGGTGTTTCACAATTCTTGGCTTGGAAAGCCACTAAACTTTTAAATTAAAACCACATAAGATAACAGTAGTAAAGGAACTGCAACCACTTGATACTGTGAGAAGAGTAAATTTCTGCAATTGGGTGGTAGGTAATGATGGCTCTATGGATCCAAAGCTAATTTTTTCACAGACGAAGCATGATTTTCATTACATGATCATGTATTGTCACAAAACAACAGATATTGGAGTGCAGAAAAGCTGAGCACGAAATGCCATTGTATGACCAGAAAATTGGTGTTTGGTCTGCTGTAAATGCATACCGAATTATAGGGCCTACATTCTTTAAGGAAATAGTCAATGCACAAAGAGGCAGAGATGCATTAATCAAACCATTCCTGGAGTTAACTTTAAAGAGAGTCGATTAAAGACACTAGACAACACTTACTTTTAAATTTTTCCGGAACTAGTTTCAGAGGCTTTGCCTCTATCATCGGCCGGCTCTCGAGAGCCGGCCGATGATAGAGGCAAAGCCTCTGAAACTAGTTCCGGAAAAATTTAAAAGTAAGTGTTGTCTAGTGTCTTTAATCGACTCTCTTTAAAGTTAATTTATCATAACAACACTGTTTTCAACACTTCCAAGAAAGTAATTGTCATTCCTGGAGTATTTGTGTGACATTGAGTGCACACAGGCAAGTTTTCAACATTACTCAGCAGCTGATCTATTTTTGTAATTAATAAGGGAAATGTTTGAAGATAGAGTCATCAGTAAAGGACTATGGCCACTGCGATCCCCAGACCTTATGGTATGCAATTTTTATTTATGGGGGAGCTTAAAACATAAAGTGTATTGGAACAACCTGCAGATGTTAGAAGAACTGAAAGACAATATCAGAAGAGAAATTGCTGCAATTTCAGAGGATGAATTAATGCGTGTTAATAGAAATTTTCTTTGAAGGTGCGAGACACGTGTGGCAACACAAGGACATCATTTGCAACACATTCTGTGACAAAGGTATGTGATTATAGAAATGATAATTTACATGATAAACCTAAGCGCTAGAATCTAAAAATTCAATGTGGCCGCAATGTGCCTACTGTGGCGGCAGCATGCCTTCTGCTGTAATGATAATAAAATATCTAACATGAATTTTTTGAGAATAGCTTGTGTAGTGTTCTTCATTTGGAAGGAATTTTGTATAACTGAAATGGGTAAAATGAAACTTGGATGCAAAAGATACAGATAACAATGGAAAAAATAGGAATGGAGGAAAAATGGATTGAAAGGAACAAGAAAAAAAGTAAGGGTTTCTGGAAAGAATTTGGAACAAAAGTGGATGAAAAATTGTAAGAAGTTTTAATGAAAAAACGTCATAAACAGATTATAGATATTTAAAAATGGAATGCGGAAGAGAAAAATACATTGAAGCATGTAACAAAGAGGCTAGAATGAGATATGTATGGGTAAGGACAGGTGTAATAAATTTAAGTGTTCTACGAGGGAGGAAAAGGGCAGAGATGCATTAAATATAGTTGTAAGTGGTATTATGTCCTGGAATGTAATGCAATGGAAAAAGGAAGAGAGGATTTAATACTAAAAAAATATCACTAGAAAAGTCACTAGACCAGAAAGATTTTTCAAAAGTTTTAAAATTTAGGAAGATCTTTAACTCAAGATCAGATGAATGAATATGTGGAAAAAGAGGAAAACATTTAGGAAAGCTAAGGTTAAAACAACTTGGAAAAGTAAAATGGAATTAACACTGTGAAGTAATGTAATAATTAAAATTATACTATGAGTCGACTGAGACACTCTGTACTTCACATATAACAAATTTTCTTTCTATGCATTTTTCCTCCACTTTAAGGAATTATCAAAAAATTATACCCACAGTATAATTTTAAGGTTAAAATAATTAAAAGAAATGTGAAGAAAAATAGAAGAAGAGGTTTAAAAATAAATAGCATAAAAGACTTTCTAGTTATATATACAACAGAATGTTAAATATAATGGGCAGAAACAGTAATAAGCAACTCCAAGAGGGAGTAATAAATTAAGTACAAAAGGTAATCCACTTTCACCTTTTCTTGCTGATATGTACCCCACTAAAGCATTCCCTGTAATTTTTAAAATTTGGTATAGATACATAGATGACATTTTTGCTATTGTTCCTGATACACACATTATTGGTGCTTTAAAACTTCTAAACTTACAAGATAAAGCTATAAAGTTCAGTAAGAAATTGAAAATAATGGTTGCCTTCCTTTTCTAGTTCTAAAGATAATAAAAAATAACAATAAAAACTTTGGCATTTGTAAGAAATCAACTCATATTAATTACTTTGTAAAAACTAAACGTTTTAACCCCTTTTCACATAACTTTGATGATTTTAATAGTTTAATTTACACATTAATAAATATACCCCAAAATAAAGAGGAATTTAATAGAGACTATAAACACGTGATTAGTACGGCTTTAATTAATGGTCTAAATAAGGATTTTATGAATATAAGATTGAAAAATTTAAATATAAAAATAATGTAGATAATAATGTTTCTATGCTTAACAAAATAAAACTTCATCGTAATTTAAAAAAAAATTACTTACCATCATTGGGCTAATAACAAATTTCTAAACTTCCTTTAAAGAATTTGGTATAATTTTGGTTCCTCAAAATAAATATTATATAAAAAATTTACTAAATTTTTCTAAAAAAGATAAAAGGTCAGATAATAAAAAAATCAGGCATTTATGAATTTAACTGTTTAGATTGGAAAGATCAAATGTAATTTGGAAACAAGAATGAACATTTTAGAAATATTAGATATAAACAGAATGATAAATCAGCTGTGACAGATCATTAAAGCAGTTAAATAAACAGTTAACTTATCGAGATTCAACTTATATTTAATGGTTTGGGAGAAAATATTTATCTTAAAAAACAGAAATTGCAAGATAAATTTGGAATAGTGCAATAAATTCTGTCAATAAGTTTGTTTTACTTTTAGAGGTTGGTAATAAATTACAAAAATAATCTGTCACCTAGCGGTAGTAATGACAACAGAAATAAACACCTAGACTGAAGATGCAGATGATGTATTTGCAAAACTAGTACTGTGTAGTGTGGAGAATTTATAATTTCTTAAAAAGATAAGTGCAGTTTGCAACAAATGATTATGTTTTATTGTAATAAGTACATTTTATTTATGGTTTAAAGAAGATAGATTAGTCATTCATTCCTATATGTAATGCAAAGGGAATTTTGAATGAACTGATAATATGTAAAAGAGGTAGACATAGATGTACTACGTCCCCCTCTCCAGAAAAATAGATCTCTTTTAAACACAATTTATTTAGCTTTTTCCTTTTGTGATATTGGACGATATCTGTCATTACTGGTTTGAATATTTCAATACTTTGTGATATTTGAAGTGCTATTGCTGTTCAATTGTTACTATCGATGCAATTTTATCTGACCAATTGTATCTACAAACAAATGTGTAATGAAGGTAGTTAAGTTTTATTCAATTAACATGAAATAAATAGAAAAATAAGCTTTGATACAGATAATTTGCTTGTAGAAACAATAGTGGGTAGTTCATGTGAATATAAGATCAGAACAGTAGAATTTTTTGGCTAGTTACCTAGTGAATAGAAGTCAGAAAGGGTGAATTGTTTATCACCCTCTTCAACTAATCCACCATACAAATACAGAATTCCATGCTTGACTGCAAGACCACAGTTCATGCGAGGTGATGGTGTAAACGTTTTCATAGCATCTCCACTTGGAGTAGTTTCTGCTACAGTTTGTGTTGCAGGTGAAGGTCCCACAGTCACTTTGAAGATTCCATCATCTGCTACTGTGGATGGCCCTACTGTCACCTATATAAGCAAAATTTATACTTTAATTGGAGAAAGAGCAACATGCTAAGTAATTAAAGTACTAAATATCATATTTGGTTCCAAGTCACAGTGTATGATTCTCTGATGAAGGAGAGACTAAATAGCAAAAATTGTCCAAAAGTTACATTTTTAGTATTTGTGCAGTATTTTTAGATAGAATACCACTTTAATTTAATATATATTTTATCACTAAGGTACAATACTTATATTTTAAATAATGGCACAGTATCTGCCATTTTTGTACTGCAAATTTGCACCATTGGAACTACCCAAAACATCATTTTTAGGGGAAGTTTTCTTCTACAAATTGGAACTGGTGAAGTATGGCAGCTAACCTCCAAATTTTTGGATGTTTGCTTTGGCACTACCTACAATTTTCTGCACATTGTTCTTCTGCAATTGTGTGCACACACACATTAACAAAGAAATAAATATATTATTGTACACATGGAATATAATCCTATTTGACAGTCTAAATTGGACTTTCACTTTAATTTTTATTATAGTTAGCAGTCATTATATTCTGCAGTAGGTAAAGTAGGACCTGCTAGTCATTGCAGGCAACTTACTATGCTGTAAGTACTTTAAATCCCACCAGTCGAAAATTTGATAAAGAAATTCATAGTTCCACCACCAGAGAGAAGAGAGCAAACGACAACAGACGATTGTCATACTTTCGAAGTTGAAAATGGATGCAACCACTTCTGAAACTAGTCCCTCAATAATATAAAAATGTAAGTGATGAAGTATTAAAATCGACTACAAATAGTTTTTTTTTTAATTAAAAATGAAATGTTAAACCAAAACAAACTGACCTGGGAGAACATATTAATATGGAACAATGACTGAATAATGAACTTTGAAATCCCACCAGTCGATAAGTTGATAAAAAAGTTCATAGCTCCACCACCAGAGAGAAGAGAGCAGACGACAACAAACAATTGTCATACCTTCGAAGTTGAAAATGGATGCAACTGCTTCTGAAACCAGTCCCTCAATAATATAAAAATGTAAGTGATGAAGTATTAAAAATCGACTACAAATATTTTTTTTTAAATTAAAAATGAAATGTTAGATACAGGGTGGTGTACAAAATGTCATACATTGAAAATTGTTGATATAGCTTTTAATAACCAAAGCATGTCAATATTATCTTTTTTACATTAATCAGCAGAATTTGTATGCTCAGTGAACATGCAGTACATGCTCAATATGCCCACCTTGTTGACATACCACCTCTTCGAGACGAACTGTGACTTTTCGCACCACTCTACGATACATGTCTATTATTCCTGGAAAAAGGTTGTGATAGCTGCTTGCAGTTGCATTAGAGTGTGTGGTTTGTTGCGGTAGACTGTCTCCTTCAAATATCCCCATAAGAAATAATCACAGGGATTAATATCTGGGCTGTGTAGCGGCCATATTGCACCACCCTGAAATGTTCAGGATACCGATGGGACACTACACGGAGCCTGAAATGTTGGTGCAGGAAATCCAGAATAACGTCTGCTGTATGTGGACAAGCTCCATCTTGCATAAACCACTGAGTCTCCATTGGTAACCCTGTTGCATAAAGTTGCGGAAGAAATTTGTTCTGCAATATGTTCAAGTAGTGCACACTGTTAACTGTGCCATTGAAAAAGATTGGCCCAATGATTCCATGGCTGAATATGGAACCCGATAAACTAACTTTTTCTCCATAGTTTTCAATCTCGTGTACAACACCAGGAGGTTCTCATATCCAAAATCTGATATTCTGCCTATTGACGCCACTGTTCAAACGAATGTAAATCTCATCAGAATACCATGTGATATGAACCACCACATCATCATTTGCAAGAGTTGAAGTTGCAAACTGTAATTGCTGTACCTTGTCAACTTTCGTCAGTTTGTGCAACAGTCATTTTGTATAGGAATAATTTCACGTCAGAATGAAGTATTCTTTGAAGTGAACGACATGAGATGCCCATTTCGCCGAAGCTCATCTTGTGGATTTCCTGGGACTTTGTCAAACCACTCTCACAGCCTCAATATTCTCTGGAGTATGGATTGTGTTGACACGAGGTCGCTTTTGCTTTAAAATATGGCTGTCAGTTTCAAATTGTGTGGTTAGTCTATACACTGTCTATCTGCAGGAGGCCCACCTCGTACGAAAATGAACACAAAAACATCCCTGTGTCTCTGCTACGCTCTTCGTTTCCACGTAAAGCAACACAGTTTTCACTTTTTGTTCTAGCGTTAACCGATCTTTGTCTGCCATTTTACTAAACTGAAGCGGTGGAATCACGCATGCGCGATATTGACAATCTGTTGTACCATGCACGAACCATGGCTAATTGTCACATCATTCCAGCACTACCACCCGCAATTAACATATTACACAATTTCAGTGTATGACATTTTGTGTACCACCCTGTAGATATTAAATTTGTACTACTACCTTCCAAACATGCAACATTAAGATGTTCAAGAATATTCTCCCACCTAAAACCTTTTAGATGGAAAATATTCATAGTTTCTCATAATATGTGATTATTATTAAATCATTCATATTGTATCATAACAGAACAATGCAGTTCCAGGAAGCTTTGTTTCACTGCCATTATCACAAATGTTCATACTCCAGTGAGTGATTTCTTTCACTGAGCTTCCAAAAATTAATATAATGGATATGTTAAAAACTTTCAACACCATTTCTCCGGCAGCTTTGCAAGGTACTTTACCCTCATACGAATAATGTAAACAGCACCTGCAGTCATCTTGGATAAGCAGCAGGAACAATGCATAAAAAGTGTTTGGTAATTATATACCTTAAATGTACCATCATTGCTTGTGACTGTTTCTGAGGGTTCTGAAGTATCCATCTTCTCATCATCACTGTCATTAGTTACAGCCTCCTCAGCATTATCAGCATCATCCTCTGTTCCCTTTTTCCGTCTTCTTTGTCTTCCTGTTTCTTTCTTGCCTGTCAAACTTACTGTAAGCATAGAAGCAAATAATTACTGAATCATTCTTACAACCATAGATTACTGTTTACAAGTGTAACTACTCTGAGATTTTATGTAATTGGTACTTTACATTTAATGGTAGATGGTTGCTAGAATTTCTGAAGCTACTGATTCCATAAATAGCATTTATATGAATAAATAGAGATATTTATTAATCTTTCTTCACCTTCTACACCAGAACTTACTGACATGCTTCAGAGACTGCTGACTCCATCTCAGCTTAGATTTGCTGTGATGAAGAATAGTGATTGGAAAACAGTGGAAGTTGAATTCACACTGAAGTATATTAAGATGAAATTTAAAATCATATACCCATCTTCTTTTCACTCACCTGTCCTCCACAAAGTTTTCTCCAAATCCAAAGCCTGGAGATCATTGAAAAATGTTCCAGATATATCTTCTTCATCTTCCTCTACATCCCACACGCCACCGAATGCATATGCCTTGTTACCAGGGGCTACCGCCAAACTCATTCCACAGCGGGGTGACAACCTTGCCCCAGACTGCTTAACAGACACCCATTTCCATTTCAAACCAGTTGCATCATTCTCTGAAATCCGAGGAAACTGATATTGAATAGTATAGTTCCATCCAAAATAATTTAACATTAGTGTGACTTTTACATGGGTTTTAAGACAAGTACTGACAAGTGGCAACATAAATTGGTTAGGAAAAGGCAGAACGTTAGTTACGAGGTAAACACAATTTATATTTGAATATTTCAGATCAATATTATTTTACTTTGAAATTATCTAATTTTTTTTTCCACTAACATTTACTTTCAAAGCTATTCTAAATAATAAAAAAAAAAAAAAAAAAAAAACAAAAAAAAAAATGCATGCACACCAGAGAGAGACAATATGTACATATATGTGTAGTAATTTCAAAAGCTACTCAACCAATTTTGAAATTAGATATTTAAGAGTGAGGCACTATATAATGGCATTAAAATTACATAGTACTTCCTTGTGATCGCAAGAAATAGTCGGACACAGACAGAACTTTAAAAAAGACACAGCAATGAAATATTGTGATAATGGATATGTTGAAAATAGCTGATGCTACAAAAATAAAAAAAAAAATAAAAAATTAATTGCAAGATATTGTGTATTTTAAATGATGTACATTTTTTCTACAGTATGTTTTTGTCTATCTCACAATATTTACACTACACAAAATTCCTTCCAAATAAGAGGATTTCATAGGCTATTCCAAAACAATTCAAGATACACCTTATTATTCTAAATATATGGTATTGTAATTAGAATAATTTAGGACATTGATGACCAAGCAGTTGAGCGCCCTTATATATAAACCATTATCATTAATTACAATAATTAAAGTCAGTTTTGAGGAGAAAAAAAAATATTCCTATGAGTAAGGACTCTGATAGAATAAATCACAAAATTATATTAATTAAAACAAATTTTATATGAAAAGAATAGTTTAAGGGGAGTATTTTTTGAACATTTTTCTTGTCACAACCTTGAAAGATGCTGAAGTTAAATACCAGCTTTGGTAGTTATCCCCGTTGTTTTTTAACTATGCTGTTCTATCTCACACACATATAGACATTCTTTTTCTAAAAATTCCTTTCCTTTCAAAAAATATATTAAAGTGAAACTTTGTAATCGATTTTTTGGGTTGAATACAGACAGTATCCCTCTACCTTCTAGATAAAAGGTACAGAAAGTAATAAGGCAAAACTGTTGCAGTTTACCACAGTTTACCAAAAGTGGAGCATTAGTGAGATCATAATATTAAGATGCTATCCTTATACCTGGAGTTTTATGAATTAATGTTTCTTGTTTACTGTGATTAAATAAGGGAAAATCACCTAAATTTTCAGTTCCTAGTGTTTAACTTTATTCATGTAATCATTTCCTCTTATCTATAATACAATTAATATTTTACAGTATGGGATGATTTGCTGTAATTTCATATCAGTTTTTACTGATGTTTTTAATATATACAGGCATCATCTTGAAAGAAAAATTTTCCTTTAAAGTGACACTTAAATCATTAACAAGTTTGCTTGCCTCTTTAGTGTGGTGGTAGTGTGTCTGTCTCACATTCATGAGGTTCTGAGTTCGAATCTCAGTCAGGGTGAGTTATTAGGGTAAGCTTCTTTTTTAGGGGTTTTGGCTTAACCTGAAAAATGAATGTTGGGCAACTCTTAAGCCCTATGGACCCTCGGTTCATTTGAATATTATTTCACTGTCCAATGTGAGTTATGCTAGAGGAAGTTCACAAATAATAAATAAATATAAAAGGTTTAATGAGACTCAGTTTTTTATTGTTTATACTGGGTATTAAAGATTCAGTTACTTTATAGAGTATAATTAACTAATCAACATTCTTTTATATTAATAATATTTTTTTCTAATTCAATTTACAATACTATAGAATCATTACACAAAAATAACTATTTGTACCAAAAACTTCACTTATTTTAAGAAAATGATGTCAATCTTTCTCATTAATTGAGATCGATTTCATGAACATTTGCCTGCATCTTCAGTCAACACACTTTGTTCTCAAGGATACAGGTTACTATGTTACTATGTTTTTTCAGTATTACCAAAATCTGAAAACGAAACAAACCTAAAAACAGAATCAACTGCTGGTATTTCAAAATTCATTACACAATTAACTTTAAAGAGAGTCGATTAAAGATACTAAACAACACTTACTTTTAAATTTTTCCGGAACATGTTTCTGAGGCTTTGCCTCTATCATCAGCCGGCTCTATCATAGAAACATGTTCCGGAGAAATTTAAAAGTAAGTGTTGTTTAGTGTCTTTAATCGACTCTCTTTAAAGTTAATTTATCATAACAACACTGTTTTCAACACTTCCAAGAAAGGAATTTCATTACACAATGTTCATTTTTTAAAATAAATATTTTTTCCCAAACCATCAAATCTATCGGACCATTTAATTGTTTTATTAATTTAACTTCAGGATTTATTTCATGGTTAAATGACCAAAAATGATCTCAAGGCCAATTTATCGATTTGTTAAACAGACACATACAAATTTTTTAGCAAGAGCCAGGGCTGGCCATATTATCACCCAGAAGTATCTTCATTGTTTTAATCTTGTTAACTTCAGTAGTTGTTGCTGGTGCAAAAATAGCGAAGAAGATTTGGAACATATCCTGCTAAACTATCCAGTCACATAAATACATGAACCAATCTAAAATCTGCAATTCTTGTAATCTTGGACAATTCTCTTCATAACATACTAAAATCACCTCATTTTTAAAATGTGGATGCAAAAAACAACAAACATCATGCTCTCTACCCATCATTTGTAAGAAGAGGAAATTCATAGTGAAGTGTAGTGGAAAACGTGTTATCAGCTAATAGCTGCATAACTATGAAGAAAGAAAGAATTCCATTGTGTAAGGACTATGACACAATGAAGCACAAAATTAATATAATTTTGAGTCGAACTAATACTCAATGCTCCACTTATTGCTAGTATTTACCTAGAACGCGTTTCGTTAGGATCTTCCTAACATCATCAGCTGTTGTCGACTAATGGACGTTGGTTCAGTGAACTCCTCGGAGGCGATAGCAATAAGTGGAGCATTGATATTAGTTCGACTCAAAATTATATTACAGAAAGAATTACTTGTTTTATACACTTACTTTCTGGAGTAAGTAGGAACATATCTGTATGGACACAGCCCTTATCTACATCTTTTTTCACTCGCTCTTTACTGTAACCACCATATATCAGAACTCGTCCATCAGGGAGAGCTGCCATTAGACATCCAGATCTTGGAGCAGGTGCTGTGCCTGAAAAATGTTTTTTCATTAAAGAAATGCAATCTAACATGTGATCAGCAGTCAAATGCAAAAGAAAGTGTATGAAAGTCTAGTAAAATTTCAACACTATTTATTTAAAATGCACAGTCAGTCAGAATGTATTTCAAAGGACTTTTCCAAAGACTCCTAGTTATAATGTTTGACTGAAATACAGTTTTTCTACTCATTTTGAAAGCCTTCTAGAAAGTGAAAAACATCTAAAACTTGTACATTACTGACTTCTGAATGACTAAACAGAACTTAGGTCTTTATCTTACAATATAACATATTAGAGTAAGAGCATCTTACAATAGAGTTTTCATTGTTGTTACACTGCAGAGAATGTATAGAAAACAAAATCCAAGTACACTTTGTTACAAAAAATCTCATATGAAAGCTGAAGCATAGTTATGGAATGCTAGTATAATGGAACATTTTTCTATCATTACCAATAATAGAGGAAATAGAACTAAATGTTTATGGTTACATTCAGCAGATTTTTATGCAATGTCTCAAAATATGTATAGATGTCTCTAAGTCCTGTGTTTGATTTATCAGCAAGCAATTAAACAGAGAGAGAGAGAAGAGGTTGATATATGTTTCATTAACTGCAATGATACACAATAGTAAAAGCTGAAAAGTGGCTATTTTACAAAGTAGTTTGTTTACATACCTGTAGGTTCCAGTTTCTTCCATGTATAGTTCTCAAGATTAAAAGCATAAACATCATTAAAATACTTATAATCTCGAAGGTTATCATGGAAGCCGCCAAATATAATTAGCTGCTTCTTTGCACAGACCATTCTATGTCCACTCCTAGATGATGGACCACCTGGTGAGCTAGAAATAAAAAACAACATAGAAATACCTGATGCAGTACACTTACATCACTCTCTATACCAACTACAACTTTAGTTAATCTCCTATAAATTACAGTATTCACATAAAAATTCTGATGTAACATTTATGGACTTTCTCTACCCTCTCTTACAAAAGCTTATTATTCCAGTTACTTATTATTTCAAAAAAACTTCCAATTCATATTTACTCATTTTATTGTGCAAACAAGTCAGATTTTAAAGAAAGTGTCCATGTAAGATGGGTTTGAAATTCCATACTTTTTCCATGACTATGAGAAAAAAAGAATGACTTTCTACTTGAGATTAGATTAGATAAATTTGCGTTCAGTAGGTTCATTTGTAGCCAGAAAAGGCTGTGAACATCGAAAATGTCCAGAGGTATAAAGTTTAATAGCATATATATGTACAAAAGTTAACATAAGACACATATATTGTACACAGGCAACATGAACAACATTATGGAAAACAAAGCAGGGATAATTATATATGATACAAAATGAAACACTTTTTAAACCAGCTTTCACTTGGCTTATGCCAGTACGTCTCAACCTTTTTGCAATGGATATCATTCTTGTTATTTCTTAAATACATATACATTAAAAATAAACTTTCAACTTGCATCAAATATTTATTAGTAATGATTTGTCATTGGAACAGTTAGATACTACTTATAGAGCTACAGAAGCATTATCAGAATAATTTGTCATTCAGATAATCTTGTACAGAATAAAAAGATTTTGAGCAAAGGTACTCTCTAACAGCTTTTTTAAAAGCACTGAAATTATCAACTTTTTCTTTAAGAACATTAGGAAGTGCGCCAAATATTTTGATAGTTTCATAATGCACACCTTTCTGAAAGCAAGAAAGTTTAGCACTGGGATAATGGATATTATACTTTGTCTAGTGTTTATTTTGTGAATTACATTATTTGTTGCAAATAAGGCACAATTGCATACAAAGAATTTTAGGATCGAGAATATATACATGCAAGGAAGCATTAATATCTTCAATCTTGTAAAAAGATCTTTACAGGAGCATCTGTTGTGGGTGTTAGTAATGATTCTTATAACCCTCTTTTGCATAAGAAAGATTTTTTTACTTTCTACTGAGTTGCCCCAAAATATTCCATATTCCATAGTAGAGTTAAAGTATGCATAATATACTAATTTAAGTGTGTCAATAGAACTAACATTAACCAGCTCTCGGATAGCATAACAGACAGAGCTGAGTTTAGGTAAGATGTAATTTATGTGAGCTTTCCAATCTAAACATCTGTCCACTTGAAGGCCCAGAAATTTAATGCTGTCAATTTCTTCTAATAACATATCATTAATCCCGATTGATATTTCAGTATGTGATGTACGACAGGTTATAAAATTGACCACTTTTGTTTTGTCTAGATTCACAGATAATTTGTTCGCTTTAAACCAGCATGACATACAGTTCAAAACATAATTCATTTTAATTATACACTCGTTTAAATTTGTACTGGTCACCAGGACACTAGTGTCATCAGCGAAAAGAACTGTACTTGCAATGTCCTTTATATAAAGTGAGAGGTCATTTATATAGATGAGAAATAATAAAGGCCCTAGCACGGAACCTTGGGGTACTCAATGAGATACTACTTTCCAGTTCGAAGTTAGTTTTTCATAACCAATATCACTGACAGCTACTTCAACACTCTGTTTTCTTTCATTTATATATATGATACAAACCATCTTAAATGTTTTTTAGCCCATAGAATTCCAATTTTTCTATAAGAATGTCATGATTAACACAATCAAAAGCCTTTGCTAGATCACAAAAAATTCCACCTACATGTTTTATCATTTAAGGCAGTCAACACTTCATGTGAAAGTTTGTAAGTTGCATTATTAGTCGATATTCCCTTTCTGAATCCAAACTGATCACTGACAAGTATGTTATATTCAAGGTGTTTATACAGTCTGGTGAACATTACTTTTTCAAGAACTTTTGAAAAAATTGGCAAGAGAGATATTGGTCTATAATTTGAAACACTATTGCGTTCGCCTGTTTTGAAAAGAGGTTTAACAACTGAGTATTTCATCCTGTCAGGGAAAATACCAGTCTTTAGAGACTCATTACATAAATAACTAAGGGGAACACTAATTTGTGAGGAGCAAGATTTTAGGATTTTTGTAGTTATTTCATCATAACCGGAAGAATTCTTCATTTTTAAAGAGTCAATCATTTTATTTATTTCGGAACGTGTAGTTAAACTGACTTTAAATGTAGGTACAGAGTTTGTGAAACTTGATCTTAGAAATTCCAGTGCTGCATCTTTACTTCCATAATTAATATTTAATTTTTTTGTTACATCCAAAAAGAATATGTTAAACAATTCTGCAACTTCAAGAGGTTTGGCAATTTCATGATTGTCAACATTGAGTGTTATTGGGCAATTTTCTGATGAGTGTTTACATGTCTCATTTTTTTTTATATTCCAAGTGGTTTTTATTTTATTGTCTGAGTTTTGAATTAGTTTATTATAATGCAATACTTTAGCTGCTATTAGTTAGTTGGTATCTAATGTTAAGCAGTTGGCAATACATTAAACTGAGACATCAGAAGCTCACTGCCTCCTTTTCTAGTGACTAGTTTATAGCTGTATTGTGTAAAGTGCTAACACACAGATATTACAGTACATAGAGTGTATGAATTTTTAGGTGAAAGTGTACCAATAGTAATTTCTAAATCCCATTACAAATATTTCCATGATTTTGATGATGTTGTACATGTTTTCTATAGCTTCTCCGTCATTCCCTGGATACCCAAAACATTGCTAAACTTCTAGCGTAAAAGTGGATGTGAAATAGCACTGCTCATAAGCGATTGCTTCATTGCCAACTGCTAAATAAAATTTTCTTGGTACTGTATTGATTCAACATATAATAAAAAAATTAAAGAAGTTGATGAATCAGCTGTGGTTAAGACTCACCATTTATTCAGTATTGGTATAGTGAGATCTCTTCTGTGCCCTTTCTGTCTCAATAAACCCACTCACAAGCTGTAAGCAAACATAGAGAAATTGATGCTTTATTTCGAGAGCCATTTGCTCTCTTGTACTCCAGTATTTTGATATTAAGTTGGCATGTTGACTAAAGGTTGGGCAGCAGAGTAGGTGGTTTCCATCTATATAATCTTTAGATGTACAGAAAGGACACAGAAGAGATCTCACTATACCAATCCTGAATAAATGTTTATTGAGACAAGCCAGATTTTTGTTTACTCGGATTAGCTCTGGTGCCAGTTGATCCAAGTAAATGAGGTTTTATTGTACTTACACTACTCTCAAATGGGAAGTCCTTATTTTATATTTTTAATGTCTAAACCATTCAAAGAGAATGGAATTTCATATCCATCACATATCACTAGCTCTTCAAATATTTGACAATCACTTAACACTACATTGCCATATTCCTAAGAAGAGTTTGTACAAAGAACAGAGAAAGTCATGTGAGTGCAACATATCAGATTTGTTTGTTATGCTGTTCTCTCTCTCTCTCTCTCTCTCTCTCTCTCTCTCTCTCTCTCTCTCTCTCTCTCTCTCTCTCTCTCTCTCTCTCTCTCTCTCTCTCTCACACACCAAGTATGTTAGCATGATGATTTGTGCAAAAAAAAAAAAAAAAAAAAAACACGCGCACACCCACACGCACGCACACATATAATATTTTAAAAACTGCTCTTTCTTAATTCAGGAAATCTTAAAATGTATTACTGGTAACACCTTGGCATGAAAATTTTGATTAGAATATATTTTCCGTATTTTGCTATAGGTAAGTAAAGAGAAAGCAAAAATTAATCTTCTATTCATGTTCTGTTACTCATGGTAGATATTTGACTGGAAATAATCTCAAATACAGATTACAGTAATACACTACTACACTAATACACTATTAATTGGACGTTTTTAAACAGTGAGGTTAAACACAATAATTTAGGGTTGGTTCTGTTCACAATGTACCTCATTTACTTAAGGTATAGTGTTAAGGTATAGCATAAATATAACTGACGCTCACTTAACATGGAACTCAGTTACACTATATAAAACAAAACACAACTGTTCATATGTCGTAAGTCAATTTTGTTATTAATGAACTCGTGGGAAAAAATAAGAAAATGTATTTTCAAACATGCTTTATAAGATGCTTATAACAGTTCAATCTGAAAAAACTAAAGAAATAACAATAAATGTTTCTATAAAAACTGACAATGTCAAATTTTATTTTCATAACTGTGTGAATTAAACATATTATGCAACAGAGTTAATTTATCTGAAATACATGTTAATTCTTAAATGAAATAAAGAGGATCCTTTGCTTCAAACCTGCCTCTCTCAGATGACTGACGATAGTATGTGCATTTATCAGTAGTCATGACATAGTGATTTATATTAATTTTATTGCTGACCTTGCTTAGAACTCAATTGGTCATAGATTACCATTCAACTTGTGAGCTGAGTTTCACTATAAACTTATATTTCTGCTTGCCTTCATATCTTAATTTGCATGATCTTATCTACTTACTCTCAGTTTCCATGTGGTGTGAAAGCAACGCCTATGGCACCAAATGCATTAGCAATTAGAGGAAAGGGGAAGGCAATACTACATGGAGGGATACATGTCAACAGGGCAAGGTTATTTGAAACAAATATTAGGTCTGGCCAGCTTGATGAGTTAGTGACCAAATTTTGCATTCTCCTTCCTTACCAAATTTTCTCTTTATACTTTTCCTATACAGTCTTCCTTGACTAATCTCTTGTTTTTGACCCTATTGGTGTAAGAATATTCAAGCTCAGGGGATCATTTTTCCTGTTCCATTTTTTATATTTTTTTAATTAGTTTGAACCTGCTGCGGAACAATAATTGACTGACAAATGTGGGAAAAGCCAATGGTTACGAAGTTGAACCTCCCCATTAGGTCTGAGGTATCCAATGACCAATGCAGGAGGAAATTTTTATTGCTTAAAGGTTGAATAAGGATGAAGCAATCACTGTATCATAACAAAAAATTATGTCCTTTGTTCAAGTGATGGTCAATGTTCTGATATAAATTGTGTGTTCTAACAAGGTTTACAATTCAATGCTAAAGCTGGGATACAAATCTGGGATCTGTTAGCTTCCATCTGGTTGCTCCTTAGTTTAAATCTCGGCAATGGCATTGAATTCTACTTATCTAAACCTTGCCCTATACAAGTCTACTGTGGAAGAACAATTAATTTCCATCAAACTCTAAAATTTTTGTGTGCTAAGTTTTGTCTGTCTGTTTACCAATTTCACAAAATTATACAAGAAATTTCTTCAATTAAAATCACGTTATGTTTTAGCTATTCTTCACATAAATATGGCTAAGGATGGTATTCAATACATATGAGTATTCCTAGTATTCCAATAGGTATTCCTAAGTGATAAAATCTTATATGTTACGTTATATGTCACCATATGATACAGTTTAGTATGGCGTGCCACAGGGATTGGTACTCGGACCAATATTATTTCTATTATGTATAAATGACTTATCTTGCTATGAAAACTGCAAAAATAAATCCTATGCTGATGATACCACTTTACTGTATTGGCACAAAACCATGAATCTCTTGGAGAACTCTATTATAGATACTTTTAATGACCTACTTAAATATCTGGAACATAATTTAAAAGTGAATATAGATAAAACAAAATTATTGCATTTTCAGTATGGAAGATTGAATTCAGAAAGACCTTTGGTGGTAAAAGTAGGGAGCAGTATCATTGAACTAGTACAACAAATTAATTTCCTAGGTATCATTTTGGACAAAACCCTCTCATTTAATCCACATATAGACTATGTGTGTAAAAGAGTAAGTACAGGTTTATATCTATTGAGGAGTCTCTCAAAATATGAATACAGCTACATTGAAAATAACATATTTTGGTGTAATATATCCTTACCTACAATATGGCATTGAAGTAATGGGAAAGCACCAGTGTACATAATTTAAATAGATTGTTGGTATAACAGAAGAAATGTATAAGAGCAGTGTATGGTTTAGGGTATAAAACTTCATGTCATAATACTTTTGTAGAAAATAAGCTATTTACTGTTATCTCATTATATGTATATAAGGTTATACTGTATATTACTAATAAGAATTTGCATATAACACATTGTAACAAACAACATTGTGACCACAACACACGTGGCAAGAACAACATATATCAGACCAGCATAAATAAGAGTACAACCGAACATGACCCACTTTTGAGTGGTGCAAAGCTATACAGTAGATTACCAAGTACCTTAAAAGAAAAACATGGAGATAATTTCAAAAGGGAGTTAAAAAAGTATATTATAAATAACTTTTTATATAGAATAGATGAATTGTAAATATTGTAAATAATATTGAAAATAGTGGCACTTAAAATTAAGAAACCTCAATCTATTTTTCTTTTGGAACTGAAACTTATTGTGACTATTCTTGTAATTATTCTTAACTGGATGATGCCTGAAACATACTTGTACCATGTCTATTATTATTATTTAATATCAAGCCATTTTTTGTATTGCAAAGAAAGTAAGAGGGTGGTCTGAAAAGATCTCAGCATCACCCAGAGATCGCCACACTACTTGCATAACTTTTTTTTCTTACGTTGGTACACATGTTAATAAACCCTATATAAAATTACAAGTAATTCCAGGCAATAGTTGACTGTAAGCAGTTGTTTGAAGCAGTAAAAGTGCAAATTACTTTGAAAATGGAGAAATTTGAGTATCCTACTCTGATAAAATTGTTTGTAAAAGAAGGTTTAACACCTACAAAAATTCATTTGTGGATTGTAAATGTGCATGGTGACTCTTCAACTTCAGTTTCCACTGTGAAGAAATGGGCAGCCGTTTTAAATGTGGCCTTGAAAGTGTCCAACTCAATCCATGCAAAGAATGTCTGAAAACTGTAACCACAACAGAAATAATTGAAAATAGCTTCCAAGATAATCAGCCATGAATTTAACAGATTCAATAATGGCTGAACAGGTCTTTTAATCTCCTTAAGCTGCTGAACCCTGTAGAAGTTTAGTAAGGGCTCAGACAAAGGAAACACCACCATCACACTGGCTAGCCCTGTAGCTCAGTCGATAGAGCATTTGCTTGCCATGCTAGGGGTCATAGATTCAATTCCCGGCAGTGGCGGTGGGGATTTTTCTCCGACCAAGATAATTGCTCATCTTCCCCAGAGTCTGGAAGTATGAATGAGAGTGCAAATGTGTGCGTGATCTAATGATTTAAAAAATCCAACGAATACAAGCTAACACCTTCGATATATTCCAAAGGAGAATGACCGCCAATATTACCATTGGAGTTAAAGGCGGGGTATAAATGAAAAAAAAAAAAAAAATCACAATTCTGTAGCACATCGTTCCTCATGAGTAAGCCTCATTTACATTTCATTGATACTTGTTATTTCTGTAATGCAAATGAAATCTGCCATACCTTATCTTCTCCCATCTTTTTGATGCCAGGTGATAAACCCAGAGATCATTATAATGGTAGAACTGTGCTTGAGTGGGACTTGCATACTCGCCACCAAATACCCACAACTGTCCCTTGTTAGCTGATATTGCTACCATCTGGTGAGCACAACGAGGAGCTGGACCACATGGAGCTTTAACACGAACCCATTCATTCCGTGCAATTTTGTAAAAGTAAAGGTCGTTGTATAAAAATGTCTGAGGACAGAAAAGAAACCCAACAACTGAGTCAATAAAATTGCAAACATATGAAACACAGATAAAACAATGAGTACAATTTTATAGCACAAATTTAAAGTTTGATAATTTTTACATTATTATTATAACATGCTCTAGACATTAGCTTATATTTTTGGTAGCCTGTAATGCCTGCTCTTGCTGCATGTGGCAACAGAATTTATACAGTGGAGTCATGCCTTAATGACCTCAGCTACGCATGTTGGTATTTTTTCATAGCTATTCTATGAAGTATTCATATAACACGTTTTCTTGTATCGAGATTTAACTGTATTGGAACACCACAGTGAAGCGAAAAATTATTAAAGTATAGATGAGTCGTATTTTTTACACATCTGCTTCACTTTCGTACCTATTTTGAGGACATGTGTCGCAAATCATCGCTTGCATCTACGGCTCTTGTGCGACTGAAGTTAGATCCAGCGGTGTGGATCTAACTTCAGTCGCACAAGAGCCGTAGATGCAAGCGATGATTTGCGAAACATGTCCTCAAAATAGGTACGAAAGTGAAGCAGATGTGTAAAAAATACGACTCATCTATAATTTAATAATTTTAATACGTTTTCTTGTGTTAATTATGATAATATTTGTTAGAAATGGATTCAATAGTAATACTATAATAACACACATTTTCTAGTGTGAAGCCAAATTAAACTGTCTATAACAAAACTCATTAATTATAAGATAGCCATGATTTCCTCATCTATGATATGAGCTGATGAGAAGCAAACGAAGAATTACTTAACACTTTAAGATCACTGCTTTAAGTGTAGGAACATTCAAACATTCATTGGAAATGCCATAAATATGTTAGATGAAGTCTCCAACTCTCCAACTTATTATCAACTCCATCTACAAAGTTTCCATCAGCCACTTAAGGTTTGATAGTTATACAAATTTGGTGTGAATCAGGAGGACTTCAAATGCTACAACTATGCAGAAAATTGAAGACAAATATATGTTCTAATTTAAAACATAATTTTATCAGCGGGTATTACTATTTTTGATAACTTGAAGTTGGCATT
Organism: Mantis religiosa; assembly: GCA_030765055.1. Lineage (NCBI taxonomy): Eukaryota > Metazoa > Arthropoda > Insecta > Mantodea > Mantidae > Mantis > Mantis religiosa. The sequence goes on from CM060952.1 coordinate 107,038,608, forward strand.
TTTCTCAAATAAAGGGTTGTTTGGGGTGGGAGGTATTTCCTGAAAATTTTTGCCTTGCATTTTTAAAAGATGTCTGGCTTAATTTGAAACCCAATATTTGTCTTACGTTTCAGGGTTGCATTCCTAAAACATGCACACAGACAAATTGGTTTTTAAATCTCTCTTTGAATTCAGACTATTTTAAAACATGTATTCCTGGTGAAGTTTGATATAAAATGTTTGTCTCTACAACACTTCCTCTTAACTTTTTTTTTTTAATATATGGAAAACAGGGCAAAACAACCTCCCAAATTTAAGCTTTATGTTCTCCTTTCTTTTCTTTGTTCCCCACTGTAATATTATTCTTTCTGCTCTTACTGAATGGTATACCCACACACACAAACACTCCTACAAACAAGTACAAACACACATGTTTGAGGCAGACATGAAGCTGCTATCTCCTGTGCCACAAAGCACCAAAGATAGAAGTTTTAGCTACTTCCTTAGGTAGGTACCTAAGCAGTAGAGGAAGTAAAATAGTTAATGTATTAATTCTTTTTAATTTATCTGCAGTACCTACTTATATGGATTATACCAGCATAGTCAAACATTATCTTCTAACATTTGCTTGCCATTTCCTAGTTTCGTTATAAATACTTTGCTCTTACCTTCTGACCATTGAAATATTCCCCTCCAAAAAGAATTAATTCCTCTTTGTCTGGATGTGGAGTTAAGGTGAAATTTGCTCTTCTTGTAGGTGGTGGAACAACAGTTTCTACCACTTCCAACCTTTTCCTTTCTTCCAGTTCTATTTCTTTTACTATCTTTTCAATATCATCCTGTATATTGCATAAAATTATAAATTTATAAACTATTTTATTTAATTTTGGATTAAATTATTGTGTTTACTATACCTACTTTAATATTGTCAAATATATATATAAAAAAAAGGAAAATAAATTCCACAAAGACCAGATCATTTTTACTTCTGAAAATAAATATAATAATTTCCAATGTAAATTAATTCATAATCTTAACAGATAGTTAAATGTTTGGTGCAAATAAGATATGATTAACATATTCTACTGTAGATGTACATCCCTAACCTCAAAATTCTAAATATTAAACTTCTACGTTTATTACCTCTCCAATTGCTGCCAATTCCTTCTTTTGCTTTAGTGAAAGCTTTTTCTCGGTTTTAGCTGCTGTTTTCTCTGCTCCTTTTCCTTTTTTCTTATTTTTATCTTTCTTGCCCATGTTTCTCACGTGTTTTCGTTTGTTTGTTTATTATGTTGTTCTCCAATATTCCGCTTGGTGTCTCGAGTGTAAGTCCAGTTCCGTTCACTCCGTGCGCGCCGGACGCAAAATTATAAATAGTTGGCGTACACGGTTTAATACTTTTATTTCCATCATTTAATAGGAAATTGTAGTGTGAACTGTTCATTTCAATCATACTATAATTTACCTTAATTCAAATTCGCCAAAAATTAATTTTTAATAATCGTTAAAATCTTTTAAAACACTTGTTTCCGTGTGGTGCCTTTGCACTGATTGCATAAAGGAATGGTGATCACTGTTCATTTTTTTTTTTTTTTTTTTGAGTTGAAGGACATTAAAATAGTGGCTATATTGCTTCAGGAATGCTTATCTAAGTGAGTATGTATGGCTTCTTTCCTACCTACCTATGCAAAATATGATTTAAAATTAAGTTTCAAAATGCACGGTTTTTTTCTTCTTTTAATGTAAACGTTTTAGTTACGTAATAAAATTCTACATAATAACATTTCTTGGTTTATAAACTTGATATATTCAAGCAAGCAACACACGTTTGGTAATATATTAAAATCTGTTGAGTTTTTTTTTGTATCTTTTTTGCTTAACATAGAGTCCGTTCAATAGTAAGACTTAATTAACTCTTTGGGTACTTTTGGATCTTCTCCTCTTCATATTCTAACATGTTCAACACTGCTGGTGAACTTTTCAGCAATGTCGAATATGCTGAAGTGTCTTTTATCGCGTGCTAACGCCGTTTACCTCATTTTCGTGCGGCTCGTAAATGGAAGTTTGGCTCATTAGATTAATATAAACTTAGCTACTGTGCTAAACAAGCTGTGCCCTTGCTTAATACTAATTAGTTTACAATATGTTACTAAAGCACTGGTTCGCGAAAATAAAAATTTCGAGAATATTTGAATTACTAACAGAAATTGTTTTAAAAGAAAAACAAATAAAAACATGAAGATTTATCAGATTTTCATTAAATATGATTTTATGAAAAATCACATATGACATTTTGTCTCACTCATTGAATTCTACATTATGCTAAACGTAAAAAAAATTTTTTTTTTCATAAGATAATGATAGGCAAGCATGGTTTGGAATATGAAATTTTATATTTTGGCTGTTTTAGTAAAACATTTCTTGTTGGCAAGCTGTGACGCGGGAGTGAGTGACTCACTTTGAAACGTCAGTTTTTGGAGGCCATCGAAATGTAAGCGCCTCTTTCGGAGAGTCAAGTGATTGGCGACCTTGCACGCCTTAGTAAACAAAACATTGATTCTTGTCGCGTCTGTTTCAATAGTTTTCCGTCGTTTTACTCCGGATTCACTTCGTCCAAAAACATTTATTGTGCACCTGTCTCGTTGTAAAATAAATTCAATACTTATGCCTGTGTCTTTTACCACGGGAACCAGTCTCATGACAGACAGTGAATCAAAATCTTCTGGAGGTAACATTTCCTATGAGTAAGTTTATATTTTGTGAACTAAGGACTAAAATGACCACACAGTGTAATGGGCTGTTTCAGTTCCTTTCGTAAATAATAGCTAAGTTATCCTGAAGCCATCCTATAGTGTTAAGAATATTTATTCTGAATTTTCTAAAACTCAGTTCGATTACTTTGAAATTCCACTGTAGCAATCATGGTTTAATGTGCATTATGCATACTAAATTTTATGCCTATTTTTAAATTAGTTCATGAAATATTACCTTATTATATCATTGTTTTCCTGTTTTGAAATATCACTCCACATAGTGCAATTATTTTGTTAAAATTATATTTTATCCAACCGTTTTAATAGTAATAGATACTAATTTTACGGGCCCAAATGACCTCTCTGTCGACAGGCCCTAAAACACCACACACTCACTCACTAGATACTAATTTTAATATCAATGTTTGGGAATAAATAAATGCGAAATATAAAACAACTCTTGCTGAAAAATTTATGCTTTAAATTTTACTGTTAACAACAATCCATTTAATAATTTTATCCTCTTATTTAAAAGAGATGCATCGTGTGAAAGAAAGAAAATTAGAATCTGCCGACAAATGAAAACCGGAGTAGTGATGCTAAAATAACACTGTTTCTGAGTTTGTGCTGCATTTAGTGCATTTACAGGCTCTCATTTGTCATTGAAGTTCTTGTGCAGCCTATTCAGTGTTTGAGTAATCCTGAGTGAATGACTTTCTCACTCTCTTAATGTATGCAAAACGTATCGTTTTTACTACAGGGTTAAAGGACTGCTCGAAAGTGAACATTGTAAGTACAACTTCTGTTATTTCATCACTGCTTACCAATCTATTGTGCGAGTTGACATTTGATACTACATGTTATCTGTGATTCGGACGTTCAGAAACTACTTGTTAATATGAACACTTAGTTGAAACATACAATAAAATGCTATAAGTGTACAGTTTCCGGCATTAATTGTAAGCTTGTAAACAATTTGTTGTATCTTAATTTTTTTTCTGAAATAATTTTACAAAAACTGATATGATGCCAATTCATTTGAAATGATTAATTTGAAATAGTTTTGATCTGTGTATACCTACAGATATTAGAAGAGTTTGTCCTGCATTACTGCATTTAATGTTAACTACAATAACCTCTATGGATACAGAGATGTGAAAGAAACACACAGTTGGTTATTTCATAGCCTTCAAAATATTATTTTTATTTTTATTTAGGTTTTAAAATTTTGTTTTAATGTAATTAATTTGTGACTTAAGTTGGATTATGAACTTTTACTTAGCAAAGTGATACACGAGTAAACTATTGTGACTGTGGGTTCGTAGAATTAAAAGCTCGAGTTGCAGATATTCCAAATGTTCTTTATTTCTGTAGAAATACACTGTTTAATTCTCACGTAACAATATTACGTCACATACACAACACAATCTACCAAGGTCGATGACAATAACAAACAGCGTTCAGATTAAATCTGTTTACAACATCAGCTCAGCTGATTACTGCTTACGACTGACTCTTGGCGAGTCGTCACTCCCTTAAATACGTCATTGATAATTCTAGATATTTCCGGAATAAACAAGAAATGGAATTATTAATTTTTCGCTTCACTGTGGTGTTCCAATACAGTTAAATCTCGATATAAGAAATGGAATGTTCTATACAGCAATCAAGATATTACTAGAATGTTCCATTTACCTCACTTATCTGTGTCGGCAAGTCCTTGATCTCCGGCGCTATATTTATCTGCTTATGCAAGCTCTTTATCTCCGAGAAACACTATCCGTCTGTTATCTATTTGCGCCGAAACTTTTATGCCCGTTGCCGCGACACTATGTTGTATAAAAATTATAGCTGTATAAAATACAACTATACTATACAATCGTGTAGTTAGGATACAAGTTACAAAAATAATGCTAAGACAACGAGTGCGGTCAATTTAAAACACGGCCGAAGAGAGTGGTTTAAGATTATTTTAAATACACGTACTACAATATTGGGGTTTCATTTCGTATAAAACATGTAACTTTTAGCAAATTAAATGCCTGCAAAACATTCAGAATCGCTGTTTTGTCTATTGATTTATCGTTTGTAGGGAATGAAGATAATTTCTATGCTCTCATAAAACGTAAAACACGTCTTTATGAAAGGTAAAACACGTGATATGTCCTGCTCCGTGGCGTAGTGGGACATAATGCTTTGCTTCCCTGCCACAGAATGCGGCCCGGGTTCGATCCCACTCCTTGGGGTGTGGATTTTGTGTCCCGGGTATAGGACCGTGCCTACTCAGTATCGCGAGGAAAGTGAGGAGCTTACGCTAGCTAAGCGGCCCTGGTCAAGAAAGCCAACTTTCCGGCTGGGGGTGCCGAGATGCTGACCACATCTCCAACCGGTATTGATTGGATGATCACCCAACTCTACCTGCGTATGTGGATGTGAGGCCGGAAATCGGGTTGACAGGCCTTGGCCCTCTATGGGCTGTGTGCCATGGGTTAAGACACGTAATATAATTAGCTTTTGTTGCTTGAATACAGCCAAACTAAATAATCGCGCACTTTCGTAACAACAGGTAAAAGAATAAAATTATTAACACATTTAATATGTGAGAACGTTAACTTTCACGGCCAGAGTCCATAATACAATTAATTATTTCCAGGCTATTTTGCCGTGGTCTGTTGGCGTAAGAACGTCCAAACGTTTCGTCCACAACTGCGGTAGACATCCTCAGTGGCGCGGTAGTTTCGACGTAGCGAAACTCTCTCCAAGGAAACTTCGACCGCGCCACTGAGGATGTCTACCGCAGTTGTGGACGAAACGTTTGGACGTTTTTACGCCAACAGACCACGGCAAAACAGCTCGGAAATAATTAATTGTATTACATTTAATATGATTAATTATTTTCTTCTACTTTTTCCGCAAAAGAACGAGGTAGATAAAAGATAGTGTATTACTGTACAAAAGTAGCTTTATTGTTTTGAGTGTCTTAGATAACTCCCTCCGTTTGTCATTTTATTTAACCCAACTTAACGGCTGTAAAAACTGTTAATTTGTTGCATTCATGGCTAACATCATTCACTTTCAATTATACAGTCTATTCTTATAAAAGTTGATTTTTTTAAATCCAATTCATGTTAATGGAGATAAAATTTAGCACAAACAGCTTCATTAGCACTTTGTTTTATATTCAAGGGAGTTACAGGAGGTTGAAGCAATAGTAAGCTATGAAACATCGACATATGCTACTCTTTGCAGAATATTCCAGAAACAAATTGAATGACAGCACATTAACGTGATAAATCATTTAAAAATCCAAACCAATGGAAAAGAGCATATCAGAGATGGTAATGACACAGGTCTTTACATTTAAAGAGGTTATCTACATTAGTTATTAAAGTGATAATTTAATAAATCTAAAAGGTCAGCACTTTAACAATAAGCGGAGGATCTGTGGTTCATATTCCGGCTGCAAAATTGAATTTGTCAGTTCTGATTATACCTTTTACGTACAAGTAATTTGCCTAATTAACCCTGCAGATCAGGTAAAAGATTATGCAAGTTTTAAAAATATTTTTATTTCTTTGTGTGGATTGCAGCAGGGTATTTGCAGATAATTAATGATATACATTTTGGCATACAAATATCTTAAACATATATAACCTAAAATCACTAGAGCCATTTTGAGAAAATAAAAGATAAAAATACATTTTTTTCCATGCGAAGGATGGTTTGGAATTTTCTTGAAAAAATCTTGTAGTAACTTTGGAAGACCTATATTTAAATTTGCAGTTTACTGCTTATCCGACATTTCGTGTTGGAGTTCCTACTGCGCGCGCGCGCACACACACACACACACACACACACACACACACACACACACACACACACACACACACACACACACACACACACACACACATCCATATATACCGCATACAGACTTCTACTAGGACGGGTTTATGTATTTAAGGAACTTCCAAACGTGCATTTCCGGTGAAATTACTGTATCACTGTATCAAACTTATCGTGGACTACAGTACTTCATTTAGCTATCCCCGCAGAACATTTAACAAAATGGTTAATATTTTATACAAATATATAGACATTTAAAATTGTGTAACTTTTAATCTTATTTACAGCCTTTTTTTTTTTTTTTTTTTTTTTTTTTTTTTTTTTTTTCTGGAATCGTTTAAAACCTGAGCCAATGTTAGATTTTATTATTATGAGACAAGCAGACTGAACCCTCAAAGTGTGGATAGCTTTTGTTTTAGGAACTTTTGTCAGATTAGTTTGCTCAGTAGATGACAGTAGTGTACGCCTCTTTGACCAGTGCTGCCAGCGGATATTCATGTAACTCGTAAGAGGGGAGCACGTGGCGAAGCAATAAAATTTGACATCCCTTCGTTCACTCCTGTGTAACCATATAACCCTCCTCATTGGCAGTCGATGAAGCTTTCGATGTGAATGCTTCCTTTGGTAGATTTGCGAGAGATGCAGCAGACTGGAATCTGAAAGTTACTTCCATTTGTGATCTACATTCTTAAACAGAGGCCTTGGCGACATATCTGTAGGTACTTTTCCTAAACAGGGTTGAATGTAGAATCTCAATCTCCCTACGATTGGGTCCTTGACTACCACCCCCCCCCCCCCAAAAAAAACTACCCTTCCCAAAACAAAATATTATGTTACTCTGAAACATTGATTTCATATGTATATCTTCTACAACAAGGCACTATAGGTAGGTATAAGCAGGACGAAAATAAATGTGACATAGTGTAAGTCAGACTTGCAAATCAAGGCTTATAACGCATTTCGCACAAAAAGTTTGTTGCCAGTTAACCAGTGATTTTTATTTGTCACATAATTATTAATTTATTAGCGTCGCGATGTTAGTTTGCATGAGCGAGTATGTGATAGGTAATAATGATCGTAGTTATGTAGCCACCTTCCTGTCAACTTTTGAGTTTTGGTAGAACGTGCTCATTAAAATCGAGGAACCATTATTTGTTTGAATTTATGTCTAGTCGTTATTATGTTGGGCAGATGATCATAGTTACCGTTCTACGCAAACTGTTAGGATAACTCATTTATAAACGCCTTAGTTGCGTAGTCGCATTCCTGTAGGCACCATCAATATTTTACTCTCTGTGTGGAATCTTGGATTATGGTGCTGAGCAGGATATTTGCTTTGTTGTGTTTTCTTTTCGTTAGCTGAATTAAAAGATATCTACACCCTCGTCAAACTTTGATGCAAATAAAAGATGGGTAGCGCAGGGTAGGAGCAATGAGGTTACTCTCAGGGTATGCGTGGATATGTATGAGTAAGGATAGTTCTAAAGGCATTGGAATGCCCGTTTCAAACTGTTTTAATGACTGCTTCTTTTTATCATCACATCAAACTCGAAGTTGCCGACCAAGGTTATCAATATTTCACTGTTCAGAATTACTGTATGTAAAATGCTTATTACTCGATAAAACTTAATTCGTTCTTCACGTATATACGAACCGAAAAAAATCTCCCATCGCTTCTGATCTGCCTTCGACCAAGACAGAGGCGATGACTTTCTTAATCGGTCACATGCCGCGGACTGTGTGTCCTCACTGGGCACAGCTGCCTGTGTGTGTGTGTGTGTGTGTGTGTGTGTGTGTGTGTGTGTGTGTGTGTGTGTGTGTGTAACTTTCACTTCTGGAAGCCCTGTCTTTTCACACAAAGATTCCCTTTGTGACTATTTTGTCCATTGTGATTATTAGTCTCGGCCATGCAGTATTAAGGGTCCGAAGAATACCTTTTCAAACGGAGCCAAGTGCTACCCTTTAGAACTCTGCTAAGAGCACTTGTTTCTTACGTTTCTTTTGTTTAAACAACTATTCAACCCAATGCTCCTGCCTGCACGTCTTGTAACAAAGATGCACGATTTCTTTGAAATCCATCACGATTCTTTACTTATTGCAATCCTTTAATTTCGGTGTCAACTTATAAAATGTTTTTGATATTTTAAATTGTCTCAAAAGTGGCTAACAATCTTGATTAAAATGTCACATATTTAAGATATTTACACGACAAATAAAATGTAATGTGTAGTGTTTAACGCCCGCTTTTACTACATGCGGCACCGCAGGCAATGGCACTGATGATGCATGAGATGAAGATGGAGCACCGGTGGAATGAGATGGCGGGGGAAACCGGAGATCCCGGAGAAAACCCGCCCCAGCGCCGTGTTGTCCAACACAAATCTCACTTTGCGGTCTCCTGGGATCGAACCCGGACCGCCTTGGTGAGAGCCAAGTGGTCTAACCACTGAGCCACGGCGCAGCCTAAATAAAATGTATATCTTGAACTTTCTGGAAATAGTCTGAAGTCCTGTTCATTCTGAAGGACTTGTATAATTGATGTATACAAAAAGTGTAGATATAATGTTAAAGCAGACAGGTTATGTAAAATTACATTTTGGGGTGTTCTCCAGAAGTTGTTACTGATTTTAATTTTTAATACAAATACTTTTTCAAATGGTAAGTCGGTATTCATTTTCCATCGTAAACAAGCGAAAAGCCATCGTATAACGATCTACTTTTTAAAAATCTTGACTGTCGCTTTTAGTCTTTTGTGGCTTTAATTTACCAAACTGTATAGGTATAAATACATGATAGAAATTTATCTCGATTTACAAGAAGGGGACAGAAGAATGAAATTTTGCAAGAATAATTTGTTAAAGGGTAATTAAAGAGAGTTATGTGATTGCAGATATCGGATTATTTCATTAAGGTAAGTTGAATACAGTTGTGTTGCGAAGGCGATGCTGTGTCGTGAATGCTTGTTACTAAGTAACCTTTGTGACAGTACCGTCACAACAAGCATGGTTTAATGCTATAGTTGAATGAAGCACTACTTTTAGCTCGTTAGTAGTCCAACAAGCAACTATTTTTAGAGTACATATTCTAAAACGATTTTTAATCGGGCAGATATTTAATGTTGAATGACAAAACGAAACAAATGCGTAACGAGCTTGGAACATAAAGGCTCTCTGGGGTACGTGTTACCTGCACAAAAACTTCCAGAAAGCTTAGAATTTGAATCTGGAGCTTTCTTTTTTTTTTGGGGGGGGGATATTTATTTACTTATTGTTATTTACATCCTCCAACATTGTCATATCGGGCGATGAATGAAACGATACTCAAATGAGCCTTGAGTTCCATAGAGCTTAGAATTATCCGATATTTGTCCTATAAGGGAAATCCCCGGAAAAAACCTCATCCAGATAACTCATCCGGACCGAGATTCGAACTCGGGACCTCTAGAACGCGAGGTAGACACGCTACCACCTACAGAGGCGGGCAATTAGGGAGGGGTGACTCAATAAGTCCCTTCCAGTGCACTTCACTTGCTACTCTTTCCTACCATCACCTTTTACACCTTCCTCTTTATCTCAACATATGAACCATTTATTTTAATTAGTTCTATCATTTGGCATCATTTTTCGTCATGAACTTTCTTCGTATTTCTTCTAATAGCACACCTTAGAAAACAGTAGGTACTAACTGTTTTGTGTCTTAGTCAGTTTCTTTTACTTATTATTTTCCCTACCACTTGCCTGAAGTAATTAGACGACCGCCTCGGTAGCGTTGATGGTAGCGTGCCTGACTCATGAGGCCCCGAGTTCGAATCTCGGTCAGGGTGAGGTATCTGGATAAGGGTTTTCCTATATCCTAAAAAAGAATGTCGGGTAACTCTAAGCTCTATGGAACCTAAACTTATTTGAACATCATTTCACCCATTCCATTCATCCTCCGATATGACTTAAGGTTGGAGCACGTAAATGAAAAAAAAAGTAAGTAGACCAAGTAGACATTGTATTCTACCCAAAAATACGATATGCAGAATTCATCGACCTGCACTTCCATCACCCTCCGCCGGGTTTGAACTTGTGACCTCTAGAATTAGAGGTAGTATGTTTGTTACCTCTAGCCCCCGGAAGACACGCATAGTTGAGAATACCACAGAGTAGAAAACGTTTGTTTTTGACACTTCACAGAAAAAATGCATGTAGAAATAAAATTAAGGGCGTGGTCACAACTTTCCAAGCAATATTTATAGATGGTCACGATATACAAAGTATAAGCACAAAAAATATCACTATTCGGAGTTTCTCTATACAGTGACAAATAAACAAAAATCAATACAGATAGAATAGAAAGGCGACTACGAAACTAAGCCCATTTATAAATAGGTGATTATTCAAATATGTTTTGAAGGTGAATGCAGTCACCTACGCAACTACGACCATCTGTTAAATACAGAAATGAATACTGCACATTCAAGGAACAGTCAACACAATCCTAATACCTATTTTTTTTGCCAAAAATAAATAGAAAAAAGATAACACAGGAAGGTGACTACGTAACTAAGGACATCGGCTTCATACAGTTGTACTGGCTGGACTATGCTACGGATGGGATTCACCACGGAGGTCCAAACTTGTTCTATTGTACCTATGCCCCCAAGTGGGGCACCCCCGGGAAGAAGGATGAAGTGAGAGGAAACAGAGGGCGGCCGACCCAAAGAGTGACGACAGTCCAGAGGACAGGGTGCATACAATTGACCAGTTGGAAACTACCCGGCAGGCCAGTACAACCGGTGCCCCACCCACCCCCACATGCCGAGCCCCTCCCGTAGGGGAGTTGTTCGGATTGGGTTGGACTCGAGGGGGCAGTATGTTCCCGACACCCACGGGTAAATGGGTACTTCCGGTCAGGCTACGGCCGCCCGGAAGGGGTAGAGGGTTGCCTAAAAAGTCCCGGGAACTAGCCTGCAGAGCTATTAGAAGGTGTGCTAGATCACCATTCGGCTCCACCGAGGTTAACGATAGTCTTCCTGCGGGGTTGACGCGCGTAAGTGGCGTATCCACTTCCATCCCGTCTTGACGTTGTGCTCAGCGGGGGGGGGGGGGTTAGACTCCAGATATTGCCCTATGGAAAGAGCCCCGGAGTATCCATCGCTCCCGGGTAGAAGGAGGCCCGGGTCCTTGGTCCTACGGGTCCAGGATTAATGGGAGTAGAACCTCTGCACTTAACTATCCCACCCACCCCCATAGGGGGGATCCGTCCCCTTCAGCTGCCGTGGTGCGGGCACTGCGGACCCCTAGCACTCATGATACTGTGATACCGTGATACGTGATTACTAGAGGAACCTCGGGCCGAACATTCGAGCCCTCTCTGAATGGGAGTCGTTCGGATTGGGTTGGACTCGAGGGGACAGTGGTTCCCGATACCCGTGGAAGATCGGGTACGTCTCCGGTTGAGGGAAGCCATATATTTCCGCATACTAGCCTGCATAGCTAGTAGAAGGTGTGCTAGATCACCAGGCGCCCCTACCGAGGTTTTTCGATAGCCTTCCCTTTTTGGGGTTGGCGTGCGTAAGTGGCGTATCCACTTCCATCCATCATGTGTTTTCGGACCAGATGTGGGGGCTTGTTAATATTTGGGTCTTGCCCTACTGGAAAGCCCCACGGAGGCGCCGGGCGCAAGAGGTAAAGGCAAGGCCTGGTATAAGAGGGAGGTCAGCGATGGCTGACCCTACTCGTATCCCACCCACCGCGGTCCTGAAATGGCCCACCAGGCCAGCCCGGAAACCGTTCTACTGGAAGATGAAGTGTTTAAAAATATCATCCTGCTATGCCACGCCAAGACACCCACCGTCACTTCTACCCTGAAAGAGACCATCAGATGTGAGATGATGTGAAATGATAATGAAAATGAAATTGAGGGACGGGAATTCGGAGGATGTAATTAACCTAATCCAGCATTCACCTGGCGACAAGGGAAAACTCTGCAAAACCCATGGGTCAGGTAGGCCACCCATGAGAATCGAACCCGGACTTCGGAATGTGGGTCATAGACGCAACCGCCTGAATCTTTCCTCTCGGTACTCGTAGAGTTACTCGGGTAAATCAGGTAACTGCATTAACGATCACCAAAATAAAGATTAATAATAATGTGGCAAATACCAACAAGGGTGAACTGTAAACAAACTATATTTATTACTCGAAATGTGCTACAACAGACAATCCTCATTTAAATTGCTCGTTACTCGTTTGTGGGTCACTAGAATTTATTTTCTAATATGTTTGTCTAATCTCTTGTTGCTAGGGAGACACATCAGTACGATGTTCTAGGACTTACCAGAATGTAGACGGCGAACTTTTTCGAAGCTGTTCCAATGTTTGAGAGGCTATTCCATAGGGGTTTGCTTTCTCGAATCTCCAGCCTTCATTGACGGCTTAACCAACTGAATCACGCAGATTTGTGCACAACAGAATAAATTATAAAAAGAGCAATATAACATTTATTATTAACACCTGAGATATTTTTTATTGTTGATACAAACTTTCACAGTTTCCAAAATATTTAAATTGCTCGCCAGGAGTGGATGGATTTTTATTTAATATTCGCGAATTTCGCATGTATTCCGTTGAATATAGATGTAGGAGATTTATGTTTTAGACGAAAAGCCACGAAGTGTTTAGGGTAACTAACTACAGGACAAGAAAAATACAAAATTTTAAATTTAATGTTTTATGATAACCTAACAATTACTGCTAACCAATACTGAAGACTATACAACACTTTCATAATTTGATACAAACGAAGTTCACTGTCTCTTTTCTTCTCGCCCATATCTTTGTTGTCCTAATTGCCTGTATAATCTTATAATGGGTTGTTTAACAAAAGTTGAATATAACCAAATATTTGGAAAGGTAGAGTCAAACTGAAAAATACAGCGCCATAGCGGGGATTTGAACCACGGATCTCCCGGTTGCTCTAACCACCGAGCTACCATTACAACTGCCAGCACATTAAGTCCTCCAACTTGCATTGTTTTAGGTCAATTAGTGGACATTAATTGTTCTTTCACGCTAGCCGGGTGTAGAGTAAGGTTTGCATAAGTAGAGTAAGACTGAAGAATTCAATGCCATAACCGAGATATGAACCACGGATTGGATTTTTTAAGTCTGACTACTTTTCCAAATCTTGTCCCACACACGGCGAGTGTGAAAGTGCAATTAATTTCCAAAGCCAAATGTTACTGCTTGTCTAAATTTATTCCATTCGAATAAATAACTAATGTAGCTAATAGTAAATTATCTAAAATACTTGTCCGAATCACTTTGCAGCTTCCTGAATTGCATATTTCATGTTACTTCCCCCCTACTAAGTTGGGCTTCATCTAAGTTGGCATGCTTCCCCTTACTCAGACCTTAAGTGCATCTTTTGAAATTCAAAGCTGAAAAAAACTTTCGCGGAATCATCCACTTTTTATATACGGCTAGACAAGCGCTAATTTTCTAGCTGTAATACATAACATCCACTTCATTAAAACAAATCATTTATGCATTTTTCTCTGGCAAACTTTTACTAGTTTGATATTCCGAGACACCTCTGTCATTTTCTAATATTTCCTGTCTCACTCGCACTATCAAGCTTTCACCTTATTCTGTAATTTTCCGTCGCTTGTTTAGCTTATTCCCTTATGATGGCTTCTTCTTCCTTTGGTGGTCCGATCACTAATTAATTACCTTTCTCTGTTGATGCAGTTTAAAGGTTACCCTTAAAATTTTAGTTCTGCATGCATCATACATATTATTCTTATGTTCTATTACTTTCATACCTTGTAGTTATCCCTTGTGTATGATTTCATGAATCTCATTGGTAAACTTTAACACAGTCAATGGATGACGTCATATGAGGGAAATAGTCTATATAAATATAGATATATTATTTCCATTTTCTTAATATTCTTTATTAAATGCTTCAGCAGTACATAGTATTAGCAAATATCACTGCAAAGTTCGACATTAATCAGATATCTACCGCAATGGAATTCGGTATGAGTCATTCCCCTGCACCATTTCTGTGTTTGCCGCCGAAAAGAGAAAAAAGCTGGAACATCCACTGGTTGATGTCATGAGCCAAAGGTACATACATCATTGCAGTACCACGCTAATGTTCTAGATCGTTCGATTTCGGCAGATCTAGAAAGTTCGACTTCGAAGTGTTCCAGAGGTTTCACTTTCCAGAACAAACCAATCAACACTCCTTATACGATAATTAAATATCATCCTACTATGCTCCTTTACAATCTGGCATAACGTGTTTTGTACACAAGCACAAATCAAGCATATGGAAGATTTGACCAAGCTACTAGATAGGAAATAAATCAAGTGAAAGTTTGTGACCGGGGAAAGCAAATACAAACACAATAGATCACAACAGACTGGACAACTAACATAAGTACAAAAGGAGAAAATTACACAGATTTATTTTAGTGGTGCCACCTTTAATTTATGTTCAACATATGACCTCACATTCATTAAGTATCAGCTGTAGTGACCAGTGTTTTGAGGTTAATTTATTTATTGTAGGACTTAAAGTGTCCTGCGCCGTGGGGTAGCGGGCTAAGGTAGCATGCCTTGATCCTTGGCCACGGAAAGCGGCCCGGGTTCGATTCCACCCATGGGGTGCGGATTTTAGGTCCCGGGTATAGGACCGGTCCCACTCAGCATCGTGAGGAAAATGAGGGGCTTACGCTAGTCAAGCGGGCTTGGTCACAAACGCCAACATTCCGGCTGGGAGATGCCGAGATGCTGACCACATCTCCTCTCCACATCGGTTGGAGGATCGCCCCCCTCTGCCATGCGTAAGTGGGCGTGAGGCCGGCAGTCGGGTTGGTAGGCCTTGGTTCTCTTAGGGCTGTCGCGCCAGTGGTTAAGTTAACTTAAAGTATTAACTCATTTATAGACTTAATTGGTTCTTTTGTTTTAGAAATAATCTACTTCATAGCAAAAGTAACTCATGATTCTCAAACCGTTTAGAAATATACCCTTGTATTTTTCTGTTTATGAATACGTATATATTCCTTTGGTGAACTAATGAGATACAGACCTGATAACATTTGAAAGTTCCAAAAAACATTTTGGAAAAATCTAAGAACACAAATAAGAAAAATGTCATAACTCACATAGGTAAATGGTATGTTTTCTGCAGTAAGTTAAGATTTTGGAGAACTACAATAAGAAATTACAGAAAATTCGAGATGAATGTTTTATTTGTGAATGCAATGTATAAAGTATGTAACATTTAGACCAAACCAGTTCGGAGTGAAAGTTGATAAAATGAAAACAAATTTCATTCTTAATATTTTGGGGTGGGGAAGTTTCCTAAAATTTGCTGCCTTGCGTCTTAGAATATGTCTGATTTAAATACGAAATTTCTTGTTGATCATATTTTCTGCTTATTAGTCACAGATTCTTTATTTGAATTGAAACTAATTCTATTTTACGCAATCACAGGTAAATACGAGGCAAAGAGTGTTATTGGTACGCGCAACGAAAAGTAAATTCTTTTAGTCCAAGTGTGTATCGCAGTAAGGGCTGAAACGCAATTTCACTGAGTTCCTTTCTCTCCGTAACATCGGAAAGCTCTGTGTTTTTGTTCCTTCCTTTTTTCTTTTTTTCGCATACTAACCTCCCTTGCTAAAGTACGCAGGCAGAGAGGTACAAAACGTTCGTCTCTCTCCCTTTGTAAAGAACGTATACACAGGCAGACTTGTTTGTAAAAGCAAATTTGTGTTTTCGATTACCAGACGTCGCTCGGGAAAACAAAGCCGATTGACGAGGAGGCAAGGCCTCCTGATGAACGCTACACGTCGAGAAAGGGAGAAGGCCATGATCACGCTTTCACCGTACCTACACAGTACAAGGGAAAGTAAACAGGATTTGTAGCTGACAAAAAGTGCCACTATTACTCTTATCTTCACTAATTATTGCTTAAATTCTGGTAATTACTGCAATATCGTGTGGGTTGTTTTTCCTTCAGAATAAACATTTATGACTTTATGTACTTTCTATGAAATGTTTCTTATGTAGCTCATAAGAATCTCATTTTGCGTCATTTTCACATCAATACTTCTCAAATATTTTCATTTTTAGACGGCTTAATAATATATTGCGTTAGAACAATGACGGGAATGGTGATTTCGGGTATTTTTCAATAAAACTT
Organism: Mantis religiosa; assembly: GCA_030765055.1. NCBI lineage: Eukaryota > Metazoa > Arthropoda > Insecta > Mantodea > Mantidae > Mantis > Mantis religiosa. The sequence continues at coordinate 107,055,386 of CM060952.1, forward strand.
ACTAATTTAATTTTGTTCTTGAACTCGTGCCAGCCTCGAAAGCTAATGAAGCACAGATACTATAGTTTATGTACAACTAAATCCACTTTGCATTAACTATAAATAAATTAAAATAAAAATGTTAAAGGAAAATAATAACTGTTAAGAAATGATACAATGAAAAAGAGAGGGGAGGAAAGAGAGAACGAGAAAACAATAGAAATACTAAATATCGTACTTTGTTATCGCACCCTCAGACACGATAACACATTTTGCATGTTTACGAACAGGCAAAGGATTATAAATCTCACGGAATGTAGACTTAGCGCGACTTTCAAATGTCAAAATGGCTCAAATGTTTGTATACTGTGACTTGTGAGGTTAAGTTTCATTCATGTGCTAATGTAGGCCTATGTGACTTACTCAATCAAAGAATTGTTTTGCTGCTTTCATTTTTTTCCCCCGTGAAATTGTCTCTACAAATGCAACTCGAGGTTTTGAATTTCCTACATAAATTCCCTCGCGACTCCATCGGTCGTGAACTTATCGGTAATTTCAAAACCACTCGTGAGATTACCTATGATAATATCTGAGTTTATTGCATATCAACATAATAAAGACTAGGTGCGTAACCTCATTTCTTGTTAGTCTCTGATGATCAGTTCAAGCTGACATGGGCTAGGAATTGAATTGATGAATGTTGAATACCTAGCCCGGGAAGTAATTAGACACAAGAGATTTTGATTTGATGTTACTTACGTTGGCAAACACATAGTACGAGAGGAATAATGATTTAACTCAAACTTGTAATGATATCTGTTTATTATAGTTATTTGACAAATAAAATCTACATTAATAATAATAATAATAATATAATAATAATAATAATAATAATAATAATAATAATAATAATAATAATAATAATAATAATAATAATAATAATAATAATAATAATAATAATAATAATAATAATAATAATAATAATAATAATAATAATAATAATAATAATAATAATAATAATAATAATAATAATAATAATAATAATAATAATAATAATAATAATAATAATAATAATAATAATAATAATAATAATAATAATAATAATAATAATAATAATAATAATAATAATAATAATAATAATAATAATAATAATAATAATAATAATAATAATAATAATAATAATAATAATAATAATAATAATAATAATAATAATAATAATAATAATAATAATAATAATAATAATAATAATAATAATAATAATAATAATAATAATAATAATAATAATAATAATAATAATAATAATAATAATAATAATAATAATAATAATAATAATAATAATAATAATAATAATAATAATAATAATAATAATAATAATAATAATAATAATAATAATAATAATAATAATAATAATAATAATAATAATAATAATAATAATAATAATAATAATAATAATAATAATAATAATAATAATAATAATAATAATAATAATAATAATAATAATAATAATAATAATAATAATAATAATAATAATAATAATAATAATAATAATAATAATAATAATAATAATAATAATAATAATAATAATAATAATAATAATAATAATAATAATAATAATAATAATAATAATAATAATAATAATAATAATAATAATAATAATAATAATAATAATAATAATAATAATTTCCCTCCCTTCTTACATCAACGGTCATGGTGTTAGTGTTTTGGGTTCCACTAGCCCTGAAAGTCGGGGCGAGGGAATCCGAAGCACTGAGCCTGATAAGTAAACCAGAGTTGAGGGACTAGTTCAACGCCTGGGTTGAGAGGGAAAGAAGTGGATGATAATGAGGGTGAAATGAATGACAGGAAAGATGGATGATGGAGCAATTGGTGGAATGATGACGGGGAACCGGAGGTCCCTGAGAAAACCCGACCCAGCTCAGTGTGTTATTATTATTATTATTATTATTATTATTATTATTATTATTATTATTATTATTATTATTATTATTATTATTATTATTATTATTATTATTATTATTATTATTATTATTATTATTATTATTATTATTATTATTATTATTATTATTATTATTATTATTATTATTATTATTATTATTATTATTATTATTATTATTATTATTATTATTATTATTATTATTATTATACAATATTAAAGATATAAAATTATTCATATTTACTTTCTGAAAACAAATCGCATCACCACATATTGTACTTTAGGAGCTGTTGAATTATGAAAAAACATCTATCCTCAAAAACGAAAATTAAACGTTACATTGGCGGGGTAAAAATGGAAAATAGAAGAGCAACATATTTTTTTAATGCGGCCTGCTAAACTCTAAAGCTGACATGTTATTTTCAATCTCCCACACTGGAAGCATTGACTCAAGAGTCATTAGTTTGAAAATTTCCAATCAATGCTTATTTAAAAGTGTAGGGTATGGGTGATATGGACCAACACTGCACAACAGTGTAAGGGGCCTTGATTGTGATTAAATCGTTAACTTGATCCGTTTAAAATGAAAATCTGTATCGAAATGAACCTTCGATAAAAGGATTTTTATCGAAGTTGTGTCTTAGATGTAGAAGATGAGCAAGGAGGATTGCATCATGTTTGCGAAGCTTGTGAAGCAAAAGAGAAGACATAAGAAGGAAAGAAACAGCCCATTGTTCGATTTATCGATATCTCTAGATATAAAACACTCCTTCCTCCTCCCACTTACTAAACTGAACTAGATGTCTTGCCGTGTTCTCCACACACATCGATTTCTGCGAGAGATTTCGAGAACATTTTGCTGAACTCAGGCCGCTCGCTTACTCAACTTTGATCCCCAACTGTTCTAACAGAGGGATGAGGCCTTTCGATATCCCAGACCGTGTGCGAAATTCCGGAAGTTTACCAAGATGGGAAACCTTGGCATTCTAGTTGAAGCATTCTACTATTGGAATGGTGATTTGTGTTGGTAATGAAATGTGTAGCTTCTCCCTTTACAAACTTCACTGCCCCGTCTACCCTCAATTTTATTGTCATTTATGAGAACTGACGAAAACCTAGAAAAAAGCCTCAGTCAGGGAGAATGATCCCAGGGGATTTGAACCGCAGACCACTTGTTTATGAGCCCACGCATTAAGAACGTGTGTTAGTAAGTTACCAACGAGCTGTCTATATTGTTGAGTGCCGTTAGGGGAATAAGAGTCATGGTTGACGTTAACAGTCCATGCATTTAACTGATAACTAAAGTAAATTGATGAGTTACAGAAATTAACAAATACATCGGGATAATAGCGCTGTGTTTAATTGTTCATCATTGGGTGAAATGGTTCACTAAGCTCGCATTTGAAAAGTCTCGGATTCAATTTCCGTTGACCACCCACTGCTTTCATGGTTTACCGTGGCCGGTTGGCGAATGCTGGGATGGTTTTTCATCTAGGAGGGTCGGCTGATAAGTCCGGGATCTCACAATAAGCCCAAAACGTTACTTAAATTATTACCTGTACGTTCTTTTCATGTTTTACAGCCTCTACTTCTCAAACTATGTGAATCTGCGGTCTTCCAGTACTAAACGATCAATTTTTTCCAATGATATCTAGAGTTGTGACTTCCACAGGGCTTCCATAGCGAGGCTTATCGCTATGATCTTACGTCCCATTTTAAACACTAATTTTATGAATCTACAAAGTCACAATATTAACGAAGCAGCTTTTGTGTCAATTGTTTTACAGTGTTTTTTCCCCCTTTAGGAAAACCCCATATGGCCATCGAAGATTCACAGAATTAAAAGCAGTATTGACCAACTGTGTCAAGGATGGCCTTCAAAAAGCATATAACGAAGGTATATTTGCACCATTTTTAAGTTTCAGAGTCACACAATTTGACATTTGACCTTCAGATAGTCAAAACATATCGCAAAAAATACATTAATACATTGATTTAGCAGTTCTATATTAATCTTCAGAATATGAAATTGTGCTACAAGAAACGTCATGAGATATTTTAATCATAGTATCTTACGAATACTTCGAATTATGAGTAGTGACAATAATTGGTTAAGGCAACGCACAGACATTGTAGTTTCATTATTCATTACCAAATAGTTGTATATACTAAAATGAAAACACATGTGAGATAATATTTTAATATTTTACTTAGAAAGTCACTGTAAAAAGATAGAGTTCATACATCTACAATACATTTGCGTAAAATCGACATAAAGTGAAAGGTCTAAAATGTGCAAACGCTGATGGGTTAGGATTTTAGGGCATAAGTGTAGGAGGGAAAATATGTAGCAAATGCTGGAAAAGGGAATAACAAACAGTTTCAAGTTTGTCTGAAGGTGTAGTACATG
>CM060952.1:107064728-107192228 GCA_030765055.1 Mantis religiosa
ATTCAGTGTGAATTGAATTTTGTTATCATGTTTATGTATAGGATCAACTAACTCTACGACATAATGTTTAAAGCTTTTGGTAATTAAAAGCACATTGCACATAATAATCATAATTTATATTGGAAAAGTTGTGTCCAGTACACAAACAGCCCATTTTATTTTCAATCCTTAACTAAGAAGTCATCACCCCTGACATAAATTACATAACCTATGGCTATATTAGAAAGCTCGTTTCTGGATCAACAGGAGTTTGTTTCAACTTGGTGCATCTCTTTTTATTTAGTTCAAATTAAAATCGTTTACCACCAGTGTCCGTTGGGAAGAATAAGATTATCCACGGTGAAAGGATCATCAAATTTAGTTGAATGACATTTATCCTATACCAAAACACACGTTGGCTCTCACTCTTTACGAATATATATTTTTGCAATTTTGGAAATAGGTTTACTTTCTTAGCACCTGCTTACAGTAGGTAGAAGTATGGTGTTCCAGCTAATTAATCAAATTTATGCTTTGAGGTCCACCATATAAAATTATTTCAAAAGAGGGGCGCGTGTTTGTGTACTCGCGAGTGCATAATATGAACAGCCCAACTTGGTGATGGAAAGTTGGGTAAACGTACTGATACTTAAGTTCGGCATCTTTCAAGTAAGCGACACGGAGATTTTCATTCAGATCCTTTCATTCCGAACTACACTTTATGCGGAAAAAATTGTCATGCTTTTAGATTCTTTTGAAAGTGCTTATAAAGATTTTAATTAAAATACTATATGCTTAAGATATTTATGTGTAAAAATACACATCTGTAATTTTTTGCGAGTAATTTGTGAAGTTATCCATATTCGGAATGAAATGTATATACATTTGTATTACGCGATATATTTTAAATACATAATTTGTAACATTAGCCACTTCCGATGTATTCGTTACTGGTTTGAATTTTTTGTTCCTCCTAACCCTTATGCGGGTTGAGGTACGGAATCTCTGGATCAGTGAGAGAGAGAATCCAGGATGGATGATCAGCCCGGTGCCTGGTATGAGAATGAGGGAAGTTGATGACAGAATATGGGTGAGGTGAAATGATGGGAAATATGATGACGAAACAATTAGTAGAATGCTGGCTGGGGAAACAGCTATTCATTGAAAAAACTCGCCCCAACGCCGTGTTGTCCATCACAAATCTCACTTTGCGGTCGCCTGTGGTCGAACCCGCTATCATTATTCAATTGATTCTTGAACTGTAATGTAAAGAATATGCAATTTCAAAGCCACCAACCTTTATCATCAAATGTGTAATGAAATTATTTCTGAAAGAGATTTATTTGTTTTTAACGGTTTTAATTCCCGATCTTAACTGTATAGGGCTCCAAGGGCGATGGAATCGGTCTGGTTGTTCAATTAGGCGCTGGCCAAGGTCGCGGTTTCAAAAGAGGCCCAGATCAATGGTTTTAGAGTATGCTTAAAAAGACAGCCCCGAGTCTATAGACTTGCTGGTATATAAAAGAACTGCGGGATGAACTTTCGGTACATCGGTGGCGCTGATATGATATGGTAATTGACAGCATTTTAATGGATCAAATAGCTTCTTTTTTTTTAAAAAAATTATATATTTCCTTCCTCACTCATACCGGGCTTCGGGACCCAGAGTTTGCTTCTAAACAGGCGTGTGACTACAATCGCAGACTTGTAAGTCCTGGGGCGCGGGGTGCAAATTCCTACGAGGAGGGTAGTTAGAGATTGGTCAAGAAGATGGAGAAACACCTGTAAGGGAAGACGGTCCTGCTGAGATTTGAACTTCAGCGCAGACGAGGTCATCCATAACGATAGTTTGATAAGAATACTTAGCGAATACTACCTAAACCATAAGACAGTGGTTGAAGAAAGTTATGTGAATGCAACATTCTGAATATTTTTGCTATATCGAAGTTATGAAGTAATTTTTTTAAAATAATATTGTTAACAGGACATTTTACTGCATGAGAGCAGTTCCACGAACCTTAATCTTAAATATCCTGGTAGGCGACTTCACTCTGAATCCCTTAGCAGTGCTATCCCGCGAGATCCTCCTTGGCTCGGTGATGGAGCCACTGTTCGGATGCGCAGCGACAGGCTAACCAACTTAATTGGAAGCCGAGCGGAAAATTTGTTCCCGGTTGTAAACCCCGTTGTTCGCCAGTGTATAACCCGTGTAGCGGAGGTTTCGCTATATCCCCGAGCTTTGCCGGTAATGGCTGGGGGAGCAGGCTTACCATTTGAATATATAAACTTTAGTTTATGACTTGTTTTTACGCAAACGAGGCTGCCATTAGAGGGCACTGGAGTGGATAAGGAGAGGTAGGCAACGGAAAAAAAAAAAAGAAAAAAAAAAAAAAGGCTGGGATCATCTGGCTTACTGCCTCTTTCCTTTAAACTTTGCATGCTCCATACAGTCCTGATTTAACGCATACTAGCGCATTATTAAGACCTCGAGTGGCTGTTTTGGGAAATTGCAACACTCATAACAGAGAAGCTTGGATTATACTCCGGATTATTTGTACTGTATTTATTAAACATTCCTTGGACACGCTCCAGAGCGTGGCATATTGATAACGAAAATATAACCACGCAATCTAAGGAAATGTTAAAAAAAGAAGATACTGTATTCTACCAAAAAGAACAGTGCATTGCAATATACAAGTGATAAGGTACGTATTTACAAAAAGAGGAATACTTGGACTGATATTTGCACTTCTGAATTGCTGCAGAGAACTTATCGCATGCGTATTGTATAGGTTTTTTTCTTTTTTCGACGATATTGAAGAATTGTTCCATAAGTCCTTCAATATCTTTTAACTTATTCGATTGAGAATTAGTTCTCTACAAAATGGCGTGTTTAGTTTCTGACGCTTATATTGTTTGTTCTTTCCAGGTCCATAAAATGGAGTGTCTAGTCGACAACAAAGAACATTTTCGACATCTGATTTTTGTGGACTACATACTGTTTCGTAGAGCAAATAATTCTCTACCGATAAAAAATGTGGTTGAAACATTAAATTTTCTACATAGAAATTTCACTTAAACTTATGGATACGCATTACAGATATTGACGAGAAAATAAAACGAATTACTGTGGTCTGCTCAAAAGTAGCAGCATAGTCAACCGCACTCCTCTGCAAACTGTTGATCGATTAGTCACGCTTAAGTTTTTTTTTTTTTTGCCTTCGGTAAAATCCCATATGGCCATTGTAGGGAAAAATAAGAAAAATAATGAAAGGAAAATTAAGAGGATGGGAGGAGACTAGATCTGTAGATCACTTTCTTTAAGAAATTGTAGAAGAGCTTGGTATACAGGTTTGTGGCATAACTGTAATATGGTGTTGATGCTAGCGGGAAAAGGAACAGACTGCTGAAGTAGGTGGCGGAGGAAGGAAGAACGGTGGGCTCGGTAGCGAGAGCAACTGAACAGGAGATGATTGAAATCAGCGGTTTCACCTGGGTCGTCAGGACATGCAGGGGAATCGATGAGACGTAGTCGGTGTAGATGCGCAGGGTAACATCCATGTCCAAGTCGCATTCTAATGATGGAGGTGAGATGTCGACGTGCAATTCTGAAGCTGGAGAACCAAGGGGTCGTGGATAGATGCGTCTGAACGGCGGCGTAGTGTTTGCCTTTGATGGACTGCGAACGAATCCAGGCGTCATTCCAGCGACAATAGGCGTCACGATGAAGGACCGGGAAGAAATCCGTGTAGGGCAGTTGGAGGCCTTGAAAGGTGCCTTGGGTGACTCCCTCTTTTGCCAGGCGATCGGCGACTTCATTGCATCGAATTCCGACATGCCCTCTGATCCAAAGGAAGTGAATTTGATGTCCGGCTATGGTAGCGTTGTTCACCAACGTCAGTATCTCGTAAAGATAACGGTGCATATCTCTCGTCCAACGAGGAGATGAGAGTCTCTGCAGCACACTCTGCGCATCGGTTAAGATCAGCAGTTTGGGGAAGCCCTGAGAAATCCCATATTGCAAAGCGTCACGACTGACGCTTAAGGTTGTTAACGAAGGTACTGAACAAGTGAAGGTGAAATGGCTGATTGCGCGGGAAGAGTTATATTTAAATGCTTTGAGTTAATTTGTAAATGGTCATTAACATACGAATGGAATATTTACATGATAAAATTCAACTATTAGATATTAACGATTTCATCTTCCCATTTGTAATAGCACAAGAATCTCGCCGATTACATCAGAACTCCAAACACTAACACTTATCACACTTCGTAAACTTAATGACAATCACTGAGTTACTAATGCACAGTGTGCTTTTAATCTCATTAAACATATCATTATTGGGTAAGCGAACTACAATAACTTCGACTTCAAAGAAAAGCATTCCTGGAGATTAAAGTTCATACTAGTTCCTTTCTTACTATGCTGTGTATAATGTTTTGGAATATAAACCAGGAAAGCGAAAGAAAACTTCAGAACGGCGTTATATCAAACGATAAATAAAATTGCATATTTACTTTTTTGTTAAAATAGTACAAGCGAGGTGACGCACCGGGTGTATGTGACTATTTGGAAGATCCAGATTCAAACCCCGGGACTAACTAACCTTCTTTTATCGCCATTTTATAGCAAAATTTGGAATGTCAACAAATGTGAAACAAATGTATTAATACTGCTCATTCAAAGAGGAAAAACGGACGATTTTACCGGGAAAAAGACGAGTCAGTTGGAGAATTTAATGTCATGCTGGCACGATTGCATTAGTAGCTCAATGGTTAGAGCGGCTGGACGGAGACCAGAAGATCCGTGGTTCAAATCCCGGCTATGACATTGCATTTTTCAGTTTGGCTCTACCGTTTCATAGTGCGTCCTACATACGGCTAGTGTGAAAGAACAATTATTTTCCATTTATGTATTTGCTTAATTTGTTAAGTTCTTCCAATAACAAACCGTTAACGTTTAAGGTTAGCTAATCAAATTTGTATCTGCAATACAATTGTCTTATCTATTTATTTAAAACAATAAATATATAAAACATAATCAAAACTAAAGTCAGTACACCAAATGCATTTGTCTCGTACGGGGTGACAATATTTGCGTTTAAATAAAACAATTGATACAAAAATTAATAGTTTCCGTAATTTAATGATATAGTATTCGAGATATTTTGTCATTTTGGTTTCTTAGTCGAAAAAACTTGGATGGGTACAGCGAGGCATCTAAATATCGCAGAAAGCTGTACCAAACTGTGTATGAATTTATATCCTTCCTAAATCTGCAGTGAGATACAGCGTTAAGAAACATTTGGAAGTTCCCATTCTGTATTGTGTCCACGTGAACAATATGTTGAAGGGCTCCATAGCCCTTCTATCGGCTGCCTGGCTTTTAAAAAGCAAGAAGGGGGAAGATCTATAATGAAAAGGCTCGCCCCACAGATTAGCCCCTGATCGTAAATCATAACAACACACAGGATTTGAGCCATTTTGCCACGGATTCCTCCCCACAAAGTAATGGTCATAGTGTTGACTCAGCTCCAGTTGTAGAAATCCTCTTTATAGCTTCCTGCAGAAGTGTACTTATGTCTAAGGTCCATTATGGAGGTGTATTCAGTTTGATAGCCTACTGTGCACTTTCAGCGTTGCCTCACTAATCACCACTTTAGACGACGATGACACAACCAATTTCCCTTACAGAGAAAACAACGAATTAGATCCATGTGTTTGCCTTAATATACAGCATAATCCGTTGGGGCTATGTGCAGTGTTAAATATACACTAATATTACAAGGAGAGAAAGTTTTTATTTGTATATGATAATCCCAAAATCGATTACAATAAATTCTTTAATCATTAAGAAGTCCTATTCTTTCTGTCGTACATTGGCTATGAATTCGTCTCGATTTTAATTCGTAATTACTACATGGCAAAGCCCGTGTAATAGTAATAGAACCCAAAAACACACTGGAGCTATAAAAAACTTTGTTGAAAGTTGTTGTTCACACAAAGTGCTGTCAAAATAATACAAAAGCCCTTGTTTGTTTATTCCACCTGCTCCTCTCTTCCTATCTCCCTTCCTCTCTCTATGTATACGAAGGTAGAACATTAGATCACACTTTTTAATAAATTTAGGGAGATAAAGTTAAAATTGTAAGTGTAAGACAATGGCAATATAATTATAGTTTTGTAGCCTGGAAATAAGTAATGGATTTTAATGTAGAAGGAGAGAAGTAAGATACAGCACGCCGAAATATGAAAGTCTGTACACGAAGAAACCTATAAGAAATGTAGATATACATTTAAAATTAAATATATTTGATTGAAGAAAATAAGAGTACTGAAGTACTGAAAGGAGTATTATGAAGAATAATGAGGGTAAATTCCCAGGATCATGTAGGGTAATTAACCTCAAGGCAAATCCGATGGTGGAAGACTAAGGATTGAGTGAGGGTGGGACAAGCTATTAACCCAATCCCTGGAATGTATAAGAAAAGAGAGAGAGTGTGTGTGTGTGTGTGTGCGCGCGCATGTGCGCGTGTGCGTGTGTGTATGTGCGTGTGTCCCGAACTTCATATAACTCCTCACTATTACTCACTCCAGAAATAACAATGGAGTGTTGTTTTCCTTGTTGGTCGCAGATTATATTGTCTTAGGTTAACTCGGTGGCCTGGGAGTGTGGAATCTTTACATTCACCAGCTTCACCTGTATGTCATTGTATATATAGACGATATAGCAGTCAGCAAGAGTGCAGTGCCCGCTTCGATAGCGTAGATGGTAGCATGTCTGCCTCACGTTCAAGAGGTCCCGAGTTTGAATCTCGGTCAGGGTAAGTTATAGATAAGGTTTCCTCCGGGGTTTCCTTTATCCTAAAAAATACGAATGTCGAGTAACGCTAAGCTCCATGGACCCTGGGCCCATTTGAGCATCATTTCACCCATTCCATTCATTGTCCGATGTGATTTTAAAAAGTTAAAGGACGTAAATTACAAAGAAAAAAAAGTGCTCTCCAATTAGCGTTATTTGCATAACAATTTATGCTTCCTGTTGTTATTAAAAAACTAGTTTTTAAATCATAACGGCATGATACGTTAGAATTTAGTGAGAAAGGATTCAGTAACAGGTTAATTCTTCAACCTGAAACAGTTGGTAACTCGCCTCTAATAGGTGATTAACTTACATTAAATGTACGAACTTAATTGATCTTGTGCATTTTCTCATAAGCTCGGGAAAAGAACTCGTAATTCATCACTGAATCAGCTGGAAGCAGTTTCATGAAGGACGAGATATGGATTCCATCAAACGTGACGTTACCAACAGGTTAAGAGAGGTCAAGATATGCATTTTATTAAATATATGACATTTTAATAAAATTCTAAGAGTTATTTTTGAAAAATTAATTTTTTGAAATAAATTCGTCTAAAGATAATACTTTGAGGTCCGAGAATTTTCTTGAAAATCTGCGGGTTGCATCCTTGAAAGATCCTGAACTTAAATACTAATTTTGGTTTGTATCCCACTTTTCGCTTTTGCAGACGCACGCTCACGCACACACGGTCGTTTCTAATAATGTTTATTTTTTGAAATAAGGGGCCTCAAAACGTATCTTTCCGGCAAAATCTCGATAGCAAATTTTTGTGTCCAGTGCAATACGTTTTCTACTTACGCGGTAAAGAAAAAAATACTGCTGTTTTGGGATCAATAGACTTCAAAACGAGTATTTCTGCTGTAATCTAGGTACGGAAGTTTTTAATACAGTAGAATACTTCCTGTATTTTCTTCAGGTATTGATTATACAATAGAGAGGGACACTTCGTGTACTGCAACCTACGTAGCTTCTTTGTAGCTACTTTGTATCTCTTTGTAAGGGATAAGGTGAAAGAACCAGAAGGTCAGAGAGATGTGCGGAGGCCTCTAACAGTGCTAAGCTCGAAGAAACCGTTCCACTGTTGGAGGTACCTAGAATGGACGATGAACAGCCCATCAACCAAGCAGCCCTTCATGCGCAGTACTTTCTCCTTTGAGCAAGCACCCGCACCAGCTGTCCGCCACCGCTTTAGTCCACAATACTAGATTCACACCTGAAAGATAAGAAGGAAACGGAATGATAGGAAAACAACTGAAATGAAACCGTGGTGGTTGTGATCCCATACCATTATTCATCTATGGAGCGGAAAAATCTCGAAAAATCCAACGTCCGAATAGGCGGTTGACAGGAGTCGAAGTCGGGACCTCGTAGCTTACTGCGGATCCATCTCCTTCGGTTAGTATATGTAAGTATTACATAAAATAAATATTTTAAAGGAATACATAATTAAAATGTAATTTTATAAAGTTTGCAGACAATTTAACTGAAAATTTAATTTCAATGTTGTGTTGTATTAATATAAGAGAAGTTTAAATTTCTGTGCGATATTTATTTTGTTTTCCAAGTTATTAAATTGCATATATGGCTTAATTATTCCACACCAAATACTGCACGTGATATTACATTTTTAACTGTTTATCATTTGTCTGACTATACTGCACAAATTTGTCATATAATTTTCTTTTAATAGGCTTAGTTAAAAAGAAAATAATTTTAAATTCTGTCATTGGAGATTTCTATTTTTTTTTTCGTTCAAGTACTTTTCAACTTTGTAAAAGAAATAACTCAAAAGAAAGGAAAAGAGAATTGTATAATCGATTTAATTACTGAAGTTATATTACTGGAATTATACCAGGTGAGTCATTTGCCCCAATTTATTTTTGAATTTATGTAACGTGCTAAGTGATATATGTGACTTATGCCTTTCTTGAATGATGGATGATTTGTAGAGCGGTTTATAGAGAAAGGGTAGATAACTCAGTGCATAAGTGTTGTATGGGACAGAAACCAATCACTATGTACTCGTATGTCGATTCCAAAAACATCATACCCAGACACAGAGAATTCCTTAGTAATTTTAGACGAGTTTGCAAACTATTATTCATTGGGGTACATTCACACAAACCTTTAAACACGCTTCTGAAGGAACAACCTATCACATGCATCAGTTGACAATAACTTTGGAACACAAAATGTCAGATCTACACAGTGAGACCAATTGGATTTAAATCTTCAGCCAACACCTGTTTTCGTTGTACAGCCATGTCAAAAAGTGATAAGAATTAGATAGTTTTTACTTCTGTCACAAATTACGGCATTTTTAGCTTATTCAGTAAACGAAATGGCGGATGCAGTTTTTTTATTTGCGTTAAAACTACCAAAACGAGCTCTACACTGTATAAAGCTGTAAAAAGCGTGTATAGATTCTAGGTGGAAGTTTGAGGTCTGTAGTTACATATTGGTATAGAAACCTCAGCTCCCAAGGTAGCGTTGACTAAATGGTATCATGCAGGTTACCTCGCCACTCTGTCTCTACCATTTGGATTCCACTCCTTTCTGTTCAGCTCAGAAATTTTATTACCCTTTGTTTTACCTCTTGTGACCTATAATTTGATATAATGATACAAATAACATTTTATAACATTATACGTGTTTGTAATATACAATAATATCCGTTTTTCACTGGCAGATAGATATAAATTTATAGTTCGTAGTAGATATTTTATTATAGTCGGTATTGTGCTTGACTCGTTCAAGCAAGTTTCAAACACTTCATAAATGCAACGTGGCTTCAGTTACTTGCACCTGAGTCAATGTTTGGTGTAAATAAACGCTTCATTATCTTGTAGGTATTCAATATTTGAAACCTCTCAAATACTGCCAGGGTTCGTCATTTTCAACATTTACTGTGTTGATGAAATCCACACTTTGACAATTTATTTTTTCTCCTTAACCGAGAAGTAAACTCGTTCACAACTCCTTTGTCAGTAGAAGTGGAACTTAAGATTTCAGCATGAAACATTTAATGTTCCTAAAAATAAAAGCTGGCTACTTAATATTGTTTGAAACAGCAGATACGGTACAGATTATAAATGGTCTTAAAGCTAAGCATGATCCCTAATTGGCGGATTGTCATTCTTGTGTCTTTTGCTCACAATAGAACCAATAGCAACAATAAACAATTTAGTTGTTTATTTTGTTTATTGTTTGTTTGTATTTTAGTAACTAAAATATAGACAATGAAGACTAGGAGAAAGGAAAAAAACAACAACAATGTGACGTCATTTCGAATCTAGCCCTCGCCGCACCATAGGTGCACAGCTAACCATCTCGACCAGCTGCTGTCACTCGATTTTTGTTGTAATTTACGTCCTCCAACGCTGTCATATCGGACGGTGAATGAACGAACTGGGTGAAATGATGCTCAAATGAGTCCAGGGTGCAAGGAACTTAGAGTTACCCGACATTCGTCTTGAAGGATAAGGGAAACCCCCGGAAGAAACCTTATCCAGGTAACTCACCCTGACCGAGATTCGAACTCGGGACCTCTTGAACGTGAGGCAGACGTGCTACCATCTACGCTACCGAGGCGGGCATGTCGCTCGTTGGGCAAGCATTTGTTTATCACCTTGTTAGTATTACGAGATGTATGAAAAGCCGCGCTTATTTAAGCTTCTAGCAACTTCTAGGTCCTCATTCAGGGCTGTAAGTATTAATGCTGGGTCGTATATTACCGAACAGAAGGGCAGAGCTGCAATGACAGCTTTTGTGCTAAAAAGGTCAATGTTTTCACATTAGACTTTGAACTGCGGGTTGC
This sequence comes from Mantis religiosa, assembly GCA_030765055.1. Lineage (NCBI taxonomy): Eukaryota > Metazoa > Arthropoda > Insecta > Mantodea > Mantidae > Mantis > Mantis religiosa. The sequence continues at coordinate 107,075,391 of CM060952.1, forward strand.
ATAGATAAGAATAAATAGGGGCAGCTGACTCACCTGATATATTTATACGTGATAATATTGGTGTTTATAATACAAAATGTCAAAATCATTTTTTTTAATTTGTGACCCTTAAGTATTTTAAAGTTATAGAAATCAAAAGTCTCTTTTTCCGAGAACTTTATTACATTTCCTGAGAATGCTGTTTTATAAACATGAGTGATCCATCTAGAGTTACCAAAACAATGTTAGTCGATGAGCCGATACGATGCCAGACGTCCTGACGAGCGGTTGACGTCAGTGTTAACGAGTATATTGACCGCAGCACCCGGACCATTACCCAAGTGGTTGCTGCGGTTTGTTCTCCCTAATAAAGTAAATTGCACAACATTTCCTGGGAAAGCACGTCAACAGAAGGAGACGGAAATGGTTCCAGACGGCAACTGCTCAGCCGGCAAAGTGAAGGAAACCGACCAGAGTGGTTAATTCAATCAATCCCACCCTCCTCTGCCTCTTAGACATGATACAGACATGGGTTCGATTTCCGGAGTAACCGCGGGTTTCGTTCACATTGGAAAGTAGCCAAATGGTGGATTATTTACTAACACGAAATTTTTCGTTCTTCATTTTCTTTCCTTCCTCTTAAGGAATATTGAGTGAGTTTGAGTTGGAAAATGGATGTTAAAGAATATAGACTTTCTGATGCTATACAATTCTTTAAAATCATTATCAAGATCATCATAACCATCGCCATCATCCACTTCAGGGATTAAACCTCATAAGGCTTGTTCAGGTCTCAGTTTTTTGTAACAATGCAGAACACATCTTGTCTTTGGTTTTTATACAGTTCTTCTACCCTTTGGTATATAATTCACAGTTTTGGTATGCGGTTGTATGTTTACAATTATTTCTAACCAACCCCGTAGCGCAGCAGCCTTTTCCATGCCAAGACCATAGTCATCATGAGTGGGATGCAGTATTGGAAGCTGAGACGTGGCCATCGCACCGATCCCTCCTGGTCCTATATGCGGCCAACGAAACCAGAGCCGCCACCTCTTAATCGCGCAGTTTCTCAATTAACCCTTAGGAACCTAGAGAGACCGAGTGCACCACGTACCAGTTCTCCCAGCAGGTACCAGGAATAGAACCCAGGTCCCCCATTTGCTAAGCTGCAGTACTGCCACCGTGCATTCAGTTTTAGCTTGCTTTATTCTGTCCGTTAATTTAAATGTCTTTGATAGAGTCAACATTAAAAATTCAATGCCATGGCCAGGATTTGAACCACGGATCTTCTGGTTTCCATCCAGTCGCTCTTACCCATTGAGCTACGATGGCCAACGTGCCGTCCTGACATTAAATTCTTCAATTGACCCATATATGTATTTCCCGGTAAACCACTAGGGGCTCCCGTATCCGAAATACACCGTTTGTGGCGACTTACTATCATCGTCAGTATTTGAATCTCAGACTTCATCTTTAAACTATTATTGTTTAAGTTAATTTATGGAAATTAATAATTTCTTCACACCAGCCATATACAGGCTAATGTTTTTGATAGAGTCAACATGAAAAATGCATTGCTATATCGGAGAATGGAATTTTTCTGTTGACTCTCTCTATCAAAAACCTTAGCTTATATATCGCTAATGTGAAGAAATTATTAATTTCAATCAATTAAATTTAACAATAAGAGTTTAATGATGAAGCAATGATTAGTTTAATGATGAAAGTTTAATGATGTAGTTTAATTTAAGTACTTACGGTAGTGAGTCGCCACAAACGGTGTATCTCGGATACGAGAGCCCCTAGTGGTTTACCGGAGAAATGTATATGGGTAAGAGTGCTGGACGGAAAGCAGGAGATCCGTGGTTCAAATTCCGGCCATGGCATTGCATTTTTCTTGTTTACTCTATCAAAAACCTTAGGCTATAAATGGCTAGTGCGAAGAAATTATTAATTTCCATCAATTAACTTAAATGTGTTTACTTTCCTCATTATCACATATAAATCTTTTACTCCAATATTTAATGTAGTAGAATCTTTTTCCTTCGTTAGATATAATCCAAGTTCTAGAGGCACTATTGAAGGCTTTTTCATATTTTACAGAACTCATGTAATGGCTTTTGGTAAACACACAAGCAGCACAACACACTGTACGAATTATATGAATGTTAAATATAAATGTGTTATTTTTAATTTTCAATAAAATCCAGCACTTGCGGGTTCTGTTCAATCTGTGATGGATCAAATACAATAGAACAGGGGTGCATTATTTTTGGCACTTTGAATACTGATTTCCACAAGTTTGCTTCATTCCTTCTAAGGAAAAGATAAAAGATGCCACTTGAGGAATTTATTTATGATGTATTGGCACAATTTCTGGGGCTGTCGTTTCTAGTTGTTATTAAGTTAATATTAACATAAAAGAAACATGATTGAAAATCAAGAGTTAAGTAGAAACATCTATATTAAGAAACAAAGCAACTGAAAGCAAACTAACAGCGTCAGTATGGAGACTAACCATATATGTGGTGTAAAGAAATCATGTATGGAGCTTTGGTAGTTCTTGTGAAAACGCACGTTCTATTACACATGTTTTTGCATTATGAGAATGGCACAATTTGTATGCGTTTAAATAGTTGTAGGGTCAGGCGAAACGGATAGTGTTGTGCGGCATATAAGATCTATAATATACTAACATGAGAAATAAAATGAATAGCTTTAACTTTTTGTGAATATCTTATGAACTGTCATTTATACGATTGATGTTTGTTTAATTTTGGTTAGCAAAGACTCATTAAAACACGAACGAAAACCTATTGTGGAAAAAATAAGTTCTTGCTTTATTCCTTTTGTTTTTAACCACAAAGGGTTGTTACTATGAATAAACAATTGAATGTTGTTTCTGCAAGTTGAAGTCTCTTACTTGGTTTGAAGCAATTCCTAGAGGAAAATGCGTTGTGAATGAGGTAATGTGGATAGATGAACCACCTTTCAATGAAAATAACAATTGCCTTCATTTGGATTATTATTACAATTAGTGCTAACTGCAGTAAGTAGACAAGGCGGCCCGGGTTCGATCCCAGGTGACCGCAAAGTGAAATTTGTGGTGGACAACATGGCGCTGGGGCGGATTTTCTCCGGGATCTCCGGTTTACCCCGCCATCTCATTCCACCGGTGCTCCATCTTCATCTCATGTATCATCAGTGTCATCGCCTGCGGTGCCGTATGTAGTAAACGCGGGCGTTAAACACTACACATTTCATTTCATTGTAGTAAGTAGATTTGATATCTAGAATTTACCAACAATGCATGTTTTGAAACCCAATAATTACAAGGAAAAAAAAACGGTGTATGTGTGTGATAATTTAAAAACAAAGGATAATTAAGCTGCAACTTGGATTTAAATGTAGCATCTTCCAAGATGAAGCCTATTTTTGATAAACCTCCCAAGTAAACTATCTTTTACATGGAAACTAATTTTCTCAAAGTGTCTCTAACCATATTTATTAACGGCTGCCCTCGTAGCTCAGTCGTTAAAGTTCTTGTATGCTCTGCGAGGGACTCTTCGTTCGTTTCCCGACGCTGGAGTGGAAATTTTTCTCCAGCCAACCCTGTCCTCCTCAGAGTCTAGAAGTATGATGGACGTGTGAGTGTGTGTGTGTGCGATCTAATGTTAAAAAAATAAAAAATAAAAAGAAAGGAAACCGAAATGCACTGCATAGGAGTTAACTCCATTGTCTACAGATAATTTGTTCAAACGGAAAGGCCCCCATATTACCAATGAAGTTAAAGGTGGGTTATAAATTGAAAAAGGTGATTGAAATATATGTTTAAGCATCACATTTTGCATTGCTGTATCAGTATCTTCAGTTTTCTTTCTCTTATGGGGGTTACAGTTGCAGAAATTTGCAATTCTGGTCCGTCAGGATCGGCTTTTCCAGCTCCGGCCGTGCCGTGGCCGAGTGCTTAGATCGCTTGGCTCTCAGCAAGGCGGCCCGTGTTCGACCCCAGACGATTGCGAAGTGAGATTTGTGGTGAACAACATGACGCTGGTACGGGTTTTCTCCGGGATCTCCGGTTTCCCCCACTATTTTCATTCACCGACGCTCCATCTTCATCTCATGTAGAGTCTGTTTAGTTAACTCATGTGCACGTCGGTCGCTTCCTTTGACGAACCCTTATAATCGTTTTACAACCCCGGCCCTCCTTCTCGCAGTCCGTTCTGCAAGGTTGCCACCTTTCTCGATACGTCATGGGTATCGTACGAGGTTCCGTCTAAATAAATTTTCTTATGTTCATTACTGCAAAACTTCCTTAGTTTTGACAAATATATCGCCAAGCTACAATTCTACTGGATTCCATAATAACCCTTAACTTATTCAAAATGCGGTATTTAAAACCCAGCTCCTTTAGGAGGCCGCGCGAAATGCAGTGCCCATAAGGAAAATCACAAATTTCTTGCAAATGTGCAACCAATTCGTCTAAGGTGGGTGCTCTCCCTTTTGCATAGAATTTATAAATTTCTCGGCGAATTAAATCCCATGTGCAATTATATACTTTAGAGATTTACTTTCACACTTGATCGGCGTCTTTGGTATTCCTTTCGTCACAATATTTCTTACTGTATTACCCAGAATTTATCATCAGGTTCATTGCATGACACCTTACCAAGATTATTTTTCAGCACATATTTATATGTGTTCAAAACAAGCGCTTGAACTCTCTTAGAAACCGTTGCCGTTATAACCTTTTTTTAAGGCTTTTCCAGTAACAACGCGGCCCAGGAACACTTTCCAATTCATTCACACTATTGTCATCACTTTGAGTATTTTCACCTGACTGAAAGTTATTTACTACTTCATTTGCATTTGCCAGTGCATTTCCCTCCCACTGTCTCCACATCGTGACACACAACGAATTTCTGCACGTAATGAAACAGATCAACTGGAAGTTGGAACTTTGGCAACTGAGACTCCACGTGGAGTAGACATACGACTGTCACTTCGAGACAATCAAGGTTGCTATTGGTCTACAACGATAGTGTTCGATTTCTGAAGTGTGGAGATAGATTTATGAATGTCATTAGTGTGCGGTAGAGTGAGTTTCCTTTGAGGGACAAACTGCACTGGCGTTCACTAGACAGACTTTATCATCAGTGTCACTGCCTGTGTTGTGTGTAGTAAAAGCGGGCGTTAATCACTACAGTACGGTCGCTGGATCTCCGGCTCTGACGTTCTGCGATTGTAGTAGGTGAAGGGGGATGGTTAATAGTACCAACATTGAGCAATTGAAAACATGACCTCAAAATTATCTTTAGAATGAAAGTATAGGATTAGATTAGCGTTAAAACACTGATATCCAACTTGCAATTTCATTACCATGCAACATATTTATTACAACACCCTCTATTCGAATATTTCTTTGACACCTTTTACGCGCGCTAACTGCTTCTGTTGGTGGTACTGGGAGTCTCTACATCCGGTGTTGTGGTCAGGAAGTTAAAACTGTCTGCTAGCGCCAGTCAGCATTATCGCTGCTAGGCGTGGCTTCCGTATTGTGACTTTGTGGGTTCGTGAAACTGAAAGTCCAATTGCACCACTCAAAAATGTTCTTTATTTCCACCGAATTACAATCGGAGCACTTGCCGATTACACAGAAGTACGTAATGCACACAATTACAATTCACCAGTTCGTCTGTCACAGGTCCACTGCACGCAGTTACGTACACTTCTCCGATGCACGTACACAGTCCGTTCCCTCACTGGGCGATCCTCACGACTGCTCGACAAGAACTGAACTGAACTCGCTCGCTCGCTCGTGCTGGCTGGCTGTATACAGCCAGAAGGTTTTTGCTGCGTGCCCACCCATTAAGGGTTTTACCGCAGGTAGGATTTTTATTGAAAGATGTAGGATGAAGGTGATGTAGGTTTTTGATTGGGAGTTAATTTTGAGGTTACCAAAGTACCTTCGGGTTGAAGGAGAGGATGAACTGAACTCACTCACTGCAGCCCCCTTTTATAGGGATATCACTGTTTCTCGAAGTCTCTCGTTTCAGTGAACCACCGCGAAGGTTCCAGACGGCCGGGGGAGGGGGAAGAGGCGACCAGCGACCATGACACTTCCCTAATCATCCCCTCAGTGACTGAGATAAATGGGTGGGCGTGGGCCGCATGCCTCTGGTCCCCTACCCAGCTGTCAGTTGGTCGTGCTTTCCAATAATTGGTTGAACGTATCCAACACCGTGTTGCCAGTTTAATTTTGTTTGGACCACGTGGCTACAGTTGCTGGCGCTGGTGAAGTTTCTTATCTATTTTGTGCGTGCGTGAATTCCGATTTTTAGTGTCCGTAGGTCCTATTGTTATCACTATTATAATAATATGGCTACTGGTTCGAGAAATATGTAAATGCCTAACCTCTGCTTGAAATTCCCGCTAAAGAACTGGCAACAGCTCGCTTCCCCCTCTCGAGAAATGTCAGAGCCGGCCAAACTGTACACACGCACCTTTTCCAGCTCCTAGTAAGTTCATTACCACATGTCTATAAGATCCAGTATTATTATATGTATTTACTTATATTTAATATTGCGATTAATGTGAAGGCCTTGCTATATCTTTGCATATATTTAGTTAATAATTAGGGAGAACCGTCCGTCCTGAAGATGAACAAATGAAATGTGTAGTGTTTAACGCCAACTTTTACTACATGTGGCACCACAGGCGGTGACATTGATGATACATGAGATGAAGATGGAGCACTGGTGGAATAAGATGGTGGGGAAAACCGGAGATCTCGGAGAAAACCCGCCCCAGTGCCGTGTTGTCCACAACAAATCTCACTTTGAGGTGGGAATTAAATGGTCTAACCACTCAGCCACGGCACGGCTTCTGAAGTTAAAGAGGTCGCTAAGATTTAATATTGGATTCCTTAAGATTTTCAGGTATATAACGTGTGTCAAGTAAAGACTTACAGGAACTGGAACAATAACACTGATAAAGATCATTATAATTTACTTGGCATTTTGTATTGCAACATTGTGTCATTTAAAGTGTAACGTTTGACATATTTATGCGAAAAGGTGTGAAAAATATTCTACGAAATTCAGGAGCTATAAATAATTACGCCAGTGCCTTTCTTCCCGAGAAAACGTGTAGACTTAATAAAATTCGAAGAAGTGAGCAAAAGTGAGCAAAATAGATGTTCTGCAGTGAACTGATTTCTGTGTTTAAAATGTTGAAAGATAATTATTACATGTAAATTAAGAGGTCCCGAGTTCGAATCTCGGTCAGGGTGAGTTACCTGGATAAGGTTTTTTTCCGGGGTTTTCTTAAGTAACTCTAAACTCTATGGACCCCGGACTCATTTGAACATAATATCACCCATTGCGTTCATCGTCCGATATGACTTAACGCTGGAGGACGTTAATTAAAAAATAAAAAAAGAAAGTAAGAAAAAAATTTGCATGTAAATTAAAGAGCAGACGCATTTTTTCTTCTGACTCGACAATAACATAGATAACGAATAATTCACTTTCTACGACGTCAGCAGTGTTTTAGTCAATATAAGAAGTCCAGACTTTTTGTCTATTAATGACGTATGAATTTGCTGGTTACTGAATCTTTCTCTATATAAAGATAAGTTTAAATCCTCAAAAGAAATTTCAGAACAGTCTAACTTTGTTCTAACCAGATAATTTAATTGGTCCCACTAGAAGTGTTCGTTGGCTTATGTCAGACAGCACAAGCCAACTATATGCTACACTGTCAAATTTTGAAAACTGGCTTAATCGACTTTACAATTCTTTCCGATGTTGAATTGCGGAATGAGTTGCTGTATGTATGGAATTCTGGAAATATTTCTTAGACCGTGTCCTAAGTGATAAACAGTGCAACAAATCACGTTTCAACTATGTTTATCAAATGACCAAATATCCAGTGTAAGCTTAATTTGTTTTATTTATTCATGAGCATCAAGTTAATATTGAGTTATATTTTAAAGCATTGTCATCTTCTATCATTGTATTTTAATGTATTCTATTAAAAAGAAATGAAGGCCTATTCTTGCAACTCCACTGTCATCTAAAAAGGTCACAATATCCTTTTAATTTTTTTTTATATTTGTGCAGACGGCAACATAGGCGACATCAGTCTTTCCTTCATATCTTCTTGAAGAAAATTGTTCATTGATGTCAACTGTGATTCATGCAAAAATGCTACTGTTACAGCATCCTACAGTTCAGGAGGTGTCAGTGGAGGTAGTCTGCGTTGTCTCACAGTTACATGTTTTGTAGTGTCGTGAAACATCACCGTACTGTGGTGTGAAAAGTACTTAATGTCAGAACTACAAAGTTTTTCGTTTCTGCATGCAAACATCGCTACTCTTAGGATCATCACTTTTAGCAATTGGTATATGTAAATTTGATTTCCTTATTTGAGATGCCAAGATATTTGAACTAAAATTAAGATGCATATGTAGGAATACACGGAGGACTGTCGATGACCAGCATCAAGGGACAGAGCACTGGCTACATGCAGTAACAAAGAGAGGTAAAAATTACCGAAGCTGATAGAAGATACCAACGCTAGTTGTTTGTTACTGACACAAAGAGAGCTACGATGCATAGATAAAAGTGCGCCGAGGTGCGTTCGAAAGCTATATACTTAAATCAGTCAACGCCTTCTCGAAAGCTGTTGTTCGCAGTTGCCTTTGAAGTTAATGCGATTTAACTAACAATTCGCTCTAAAAGCTTGATAAAACGCAAAGGTTTAACATGTAGTTAAATCTTTAATTAAAAGTTAGTAAACATGGAGTTAGAGTATTACACTCTCTACAACAGAGACCCCCACAAAAGTCCCACGAACAGTGATATCTCAATGCTTTCTAAAATAAATATTAGTGCTCAGCTTGATAGCATCTCGTACCAGCAGATAGGAACAGATTTACTTGCGTGGCATTTTGAGGGGCGTTCTTATTTAGATGATCAACCTGGTTTTTCTTTGTTTTATTCTGGGGATGTACTACATATCCACTGCAGATCTTCTTTCCATCTTTTCTGCGGCCTTCCAATACTTCTTCTTCCTGATGGCTTCATGTCCTTGGCTGTTTTTGTTAATCATCTTCCATTCTTGTAATATAATTATGTTTCCTATTTTCTTTTTCCCCCACAAATTGGATATGGATTATTTTATCCTATAAACCTTAAAATTGTATATCTACTATCCTATATAACTGCTTTATTTTCCTCGTGACAGTTCGGGTTTCAGTCCAGATTGGTCTTACTATTGTTTTATATATTATAATGTTCCCTTATACACTAATACGTTTATTTTTCTAGGTTACGTATCCTAAGTACCCTAATATCAGAGCTCCCTTCATAAATTGTTCTCTAACTTCTTTGTACATTTGACGATCACTTGGTATATCCACTCTTAAAGCTTCATTTCTTGCTCGATGATTTTTCCTTCTACTCGGATATAACAATAGTTTTACTTAGCTTTCTCTGTTGAGACTATCATGTTATCTAATTTAGATGCCCTCACAAATGCTTGGGGTGGCTTCCTGTGATCATAATGATCGTGAACATTCGTGGGAGTATATTTTGATTTTTTTTGTTGTATTTTGTTAGTGCTACTGACGGATGTATGAGAGAAAACCTAGAAACTGTAACAAGATACGTGCAAGCAGAATCGGTTCTAAATGAACATATTTGTGCAAAGAAACAATAACAATAAATTCTAAGTGCACGTTATTTTGCTATAGTGGTGAACGAAATGTAGATTTATTTACCATAAAAGAAGTTTTGTGATTGTGTACACATGTGGACCAAATCTTAAACTATGTTGATATTCACAAGCCACCTCTTATTAATTATTCATAATATCTGTTTTTAGAATATATCTATCTTCTGGAACCATTAGGACTCCCGTCCTCTTTTCCGTCGACACGTCTGTTGTGTTCTTATGAATTTATTTTCGCTCACCTGAAATAGGTACTCAAACAACAGAAGTCGTCACAGCGTGCCATGGTTTTCCTTCATGGTTTTTCTGCTAGTGTCGTATACTTTACAATATTATCTGCATTGGGAGTATTAATATAAATTGTTCTTGAAAATGCAAAGGAACCAGGAATTATCAACTTAGGAAGAGGAAAGATGAAATTACTGATAAACATGTTCAGTTATTATAAAGAAAATCTGGCAAACAGGATAAAATTTACTAGAAACTTAAAAAAGTATGTGTACAATGCAATTTTTGCAACAGTAATTAATTGTGGTGTTTAATGCGTTATAACTGCCACGGAATGCCCATTGCTTTTAGGAGTCGTATATATGAAGAGCTGTTATGTATTCGTTATTATTTCTCCACACATTGTTTTTAGAACGAATATCTCAATGTAGAAAGCATGCTAATCTTCCTCGCTATCCTTTAACACTGTGGAATCACTTTAATTTCGTAATTCATAACTGACATAATATAATCTTGCGATCATTAGAAAATGGTTTTCATTAAACTCAACGGATCGGGACGGCTCAGGTGGTAGCATTTGTGACCTGCGTTTGGAAGGTCGTGAGTTTGACCTTCCTGAGCTATAGTGGTTTCCAAGGATCGTTATGAAAAAGCTGGGAAGGATAAATAATTACTTCCCTGAATTTTCTGCCTCTCCATTTCATCTCGCTCCTTATTTCAATCAAACTGAGATTCTGATTGGCTATTTCAAGGTTCTAAGTATCGACAGTTTTGGCGTTACATGGCAGGGAGTTGCCTCTCTGTAAACTCGTCCTCCGGATGTGGGAGTCACTTCCGAGGGGTGCCCTGTCAGGAACATAGACAAGAATCTACAGTTCGAGATGCTAAGTCCCCACCGAAATTTATCAAGAGTCATTAGCATTACCCTAATTTGAGTTTGATGCAATTTAATAGAAATGCTTTGATACAAATTCTTTTCTCGACCAAGGGTTGTCAATATTGATGCACCTTATTTTTACGTTGTAAGTTTTGAAGCGGTGTGGCCTATTCTCAGGGTAGAGGAAAGAGTTCCGTCAAAGGGTATGCGTGGATATGTACGGGAGTAACGATGGGTTTAATCACACTGGAATACAAGTTTCAAACTGGATTAATGACTGCTTCTTTTTATCATCACATCAAAGTCGAAGTTGCCGACCAAGGGTTGTCAATATATCACTGTTGAGAGTTACCGAATGTAGAATGCTTATTACTCGATAGTACTTAATTCGTTATTTACATAGGAACCGATTGATACCTTTTCTCTCCGTTTCTGGTCTGCCTTCGCCCAAGACAGAACCATAGGTGCTTCTTAATGGGCCTCCAAGCCAGTTCTGCTTGTCCTCACTACAGCTGCGTGTGTGTGACTTTCACCTCTCAAAGCCCTGTCTTTATTCGCACCAAAACTCGTTTTGTAACTATTTTGTCCATTATGACTATTAGTCTCGGTCATGCCATTATTAAGGGTCCGAACAATGCCTTTTCAAACGGAGTCAAGTGTTATCCACTGAGAATTCCTGCTAAGAACCTCCTTTCTTCCGTTTCTTTTGTTAAAACTATTCAACCCAATGCACCTGCACGTGTTGTAACAAAGATGCAATATTCCTTTGAAATCCATTACGATTCTTTACTCATTGCATCTCTTAATTTCGGTATCAAGTTTCGCTCTTGAAGAACTTCAAAAGGAACAAGGAAATTCGGAATAAATGATTATTATTGATTAGGTAGAATAGCATAGAGAAACGGTCATCTTACATTGTTTCACAACTCGCCAATTATAACTAGGATAATCGGAGATGTCATGTTCCTAGCAATAATTTTACCACATAAATGTACATGGAAAACAGAATTACGGTGCATAAGCAAATGTTAGATGTATTTAAGTTTTGAAAATCAATGCATTTATATGGAAATGTTTTCGTAATTCATATTAAAATAATAAGAAATAGAATAAATTGTTCATCACTACCACTTCTCTGATGAGTAGCTCCTCAATTAGTCCCTCAGGGACCTAAGGAAGTTGAGTGCACCCGTGCCACCTCTTTCAGCGAGAGGAAGTCCCCACGCCAGTATCGGAAATCAAACCTAGGTCTCCCCCTTAGTAAGCAGCAACACTACCAACGCGCTAAGGGGATGAACCTATAGCTAACTTTGGAAGTAGAAGTGTCTGTAAATAACTTATCAGATAGTTATAAAATTTGCTAATGAGGTTTTTCATTTTTTTCTAATAATGGCTCTAATAATTTTGATCAAAGCATAAGTTTAATTTGACCGAGAAACTGTGTATCTTCAATTTTCTGGGAATAGTTTGTGAAATCCTCTTCATTGCTAAGGAATTTTAGGTAATTTACCACCATAGTGGCACAACTAGGGAAGCTGAAGAAGATGTATAACTGGTAAACATAGAACAGCAAAATTTTGCTTAAGACAGCAAGCATATCTCTATAAGACTTTACTATTTATTTCAAATTACTGTTATTCATTCACATTAATTTTAATTTTGCAGTAATTTTGAAGAGTTTTCAATTGTTTCATGGGATGTCATGATACCGGCATGGAATTTCTTGGACATCAGAAGTGATACACATTTTAAAGATGTAACTATCTGTTCAGTTTATTGTATTTCTCTTGTATCTGGGTACAATGAGTTTTACAGCGTAACCATTTCTGCAAATGTTCCAATAATGTGAAATACATATAAGAATAATATTTCGCAAGAATAATTTCCGGAAGCTGTATACAAATAAATAATAGAGACTAGAGTAAGTCATGTGAATATGATACTTATATTTTATGGAAAGCAGAAATTTTATTCTGCTGAGTTTGAAGCACAGATACCACAGAGTTTTAATCTGAGGGAAGGAACAGTTTCTGTGGGCATATGAAATCAGGTTGGAAAGTGCTTTCCAGCTCTTCACATATGTAGATCTCATACGTCAGCATGAATCACAAATTTGCACCGTAACAATTTTCATACCTCTAAGTTCCTCTCTTGGTTTTCATACTCATGTAACGCACCGAAGAGTAGAGCGAATACGTGGCGGAGATTAAAAAAAAAAAGAGAGAAAGAGAGAGAGAATGAAATTAGAAAAGTGATTTTAAAAGTTGTAGCTCCAACTGGGCATGTAGACGAGTGTAAAGTGTGCAGTCCTTCAATCTGGAAATCAAAAGCTTGACGAATTTACTGAGGGAGGAAGTTAACGCCATCTGGTGCTAATAGGCCGATACATTAATACTGTATTAGCAAGTCAGTTTTTTAAAAATTAAAATCGGTTGGGGCGGAAGGAGCGACATCTGGTGGTGGGAAGGGGTTGAAGGCACCACCCTCGACACATGACCACCCCAACGTGCATTCGGACGAGCACACAATTTCGGGACTATAAGGGGAATGTGACGAGAATTTTTTTATCTGGTGGGTTTTCCAATTTCGCATGTATTTGCATACATAAAAATGAAATCCAACTTTGTAAGTAGATGAAGGGCTGGTTCCAATCCGGGTTTCTACGGTTTGGTTCCAGCTGGAGGGTCCGAGTGTATGTATATCAACCAGAACTCGGATATTAAAAGTTATCCTACCTAGTCCGAAATTAGCATCACGGTAACTCTCTCCCTAACAAACTGACGGTATTTCCTTGGGCAGATATTAATACTTCCATCTAACAGCCACATAGGCTACTTTATAACTAAAAAACGACTGCATTAATTAACATAAAACTCCTTATTTAACTTAATTTGAGTTTCATTTTGACTATGTTCAACTTATAGGATCCATTAAATATTATATACATAAATTATTAAGGTATAATGTTGCTAAACTTAATCATACACTTACAAGGTATCCCATTTATGAGGTTCAAAAATTAGTTGTAATTTTAGGTGTATATAGTGGTTTATTACATCATTTGATGTAAAAGCTCTTTAAGACTTTTTGATAGTTGATATGAGTCCTAATACAGATATGAAATCGTACTGAACCTCTAGTGAAGTGTTCTGTAACATTTCTGAAATGAGTACTGCAACTGCACTTATATAATGTTTGGCTTCACTTACTCCAGAGATCTGCCTCTCTGATACAAGAATGCTTCACAAAGCCCAGAAAAATTGATCCAAAATGTAGTCGATGACATAGTTCCTGGGTAAGGAGTTCTCTTCCAATCCACCGCCCTTATTGATAATACAGTGGGGCCCATTCTACTGAAACATCGAAAGTTGGTCAGCAAATAAGTCTTGCAATATATGCAGACACACATTTCTTGTATAAGGTCTTAACGAAGAAAGTGATTCACGAATGCATTTTCTTAACAGCCCACATCATTCTTTTTGGGCGTGTCCACAAGCAATACGATGATTTCTGACATTATTAGGCAGCTGAATCTACTGAATGTTTTCATACAAATAAAAGTTTTTTTCGTTTGAGAAAGCAATGTTGTCATGTGTGTAAGCATTGTGAATTGGTAAACGCATTTCTGTGGCGGATGAGTGTTAGGCTTTGTCTAGTAACGAAGGTTCGTGTAAATATACAGATGTAGATGCTTGTGCATGCTCTCGTGAATTCGTAATTGTCAACGGTGAAACAGTTGTTTTAGGTTTAATTTTATTTAAAATTATTTGTGATTGTAGTAGATAGGAAGCGAGGCTAAAGATAACACTTAAAAGTGTGAAAGTAATAAGATAGTTAGAAGGAAGGGAAACTGAATATTAATCATGATTTTAATAACAATACTATTTATGTAAATTTTAATTGAGTATTATTTTAGTGTTAAATAGTGTGAAAAATTTATTTAAAACAAATATCAAAATATTATTAAATATTACAACGAATGGGTAGAACCAGACTGAAAAATTCAATGCCATAGCCAGCATTTGAACCACGGATCTTCTGGTCTCCGCACAGCCGTCTAAACCATTGAGCTACTATGGCCAACGTGCCAACATGACATTAAATTCTCCAACTGACTCGCATTTTCCCGGTAAACTACTTAGGAGTTCTCATAAATACATGAGACAACTACCTTAATGGCGACGGAAATTAATTGTTCTTTCACACTAGCCGTGTGTAGAACGCGCTATAAAAGGGTAGAGCCAGACTGAAAATTCAATGCCATAGCCGGAATTTGAACCACGGATCTTCTGGTCTCCGTCCAACCGCTTTAAATCATTGAGCTACTATGGCCAACGTGCCAACATGACATTAAATTCTCCAACCTACTCGTGTTTTTCCCAGTAAACCACTAGGAGTTCTCATAAACACATGAGACAACTACCTTAATGGCGACGGAAATTAATTGTTCTTTCACACTAGCCGTGTGTAGGACGCGTTATAAAAGGGTAGAGCCAGACTGAAAAATTCAATGCCATAGCCGGAATTTGAACCACGGATCTTCTGGTCTCCGTCCAGCCGCTCTAAATCATTGAGCTACTATGGCCAACGTGCCAACATGAGAAATAACAATTAATTTCCATTAATTGTACCTAATAGTGGTCCGAACTATAAAGCCCGGGCCTTAAAGTACTTACAGCATTGTATATGATATATTTATTGTGCGTATTCCAAAATTTTACAATTTACAACTTTTGGCTACATTAATTTGTCGTTACCTTTTTGCTACCTTGGCTTGCATGACGCCCTTGTCTTTTGCTCTGCCAGGTGGCTCTTAACCTCCATACCTCGTTGATTACTTAATTAGTCCCTTTCTTCCCTCTCCTCTTCCTTTCTTACATTTTTTACGTTTCTGGCCCATTTTTCTTTTAATTTCTGCAAGAACTCACCAATACTTCTTACCTTCTTTTCCTTCCTACCCGTTAACAATTTTATAGCTACTATCCTCTTCTCTACTTTCTCCCATTTTTTCCCCCAAACCTTTTTTCTCCATATTGCAACCTCCTCGTATTCTGTTACATAGTGTTCTATGCTTTCTTTTCCCCCACACATTCACAAATTCCCACTTCTCTGCCTCTTATCCCTCTTATAAATATTATGCCTGCTCTCATCCAAGCTAACCCCCCTCTCTCTCTTGAATATTGGAGTAATCTACATATGCTTCTCGTCCCCAATTTCTTTTTATTTTCTTGTAAAATTGTAATGATTTCATATTTTCTAGACTTTCCCATATTTCCTGTCTTTCTATATCTTCTATTCTGCATTTTACTAATTTACTCACATCGCATGTATTCCTTTCCTCTAATCTCCATATATCTCCCATTGCTATTTTTTTTCCATAATTCCTCCCATTTCTGCCCACCAATTATTTGAGTTCTCTAATCTTTTTTGCTGTTTCATACATAATTTCATAATTTCACCTTCTTCTTTAACCGAACACCTATACCAAAGTTTTATTATTCTTTCCATTATTATTCCATTTCTTCTTGTCTTTCCTAATTCTACTAAAGCTACTTCTCTAGGTGCTGACCTTGGTAGGTTTACAAAACCTTCTGTAGTGTTGGTCCACCGTTTAGTCGCCATTAAGGAAGTTGTCTCATGTGCTTATAAGAACTCCTAGTGGTATAGCGGAAAAAACAAGAGTCAGTTGGAGAATTTAATGTCATGTTGGCACGTTTGCCATAGTAGCTCAATGGTTTAGAGCGGTTGGACGGAGACCAGAAGATCCGTGGTTCAAATCCCGACTATGGCATTGAATTTATCAGTCTGGCTCTACACTTTCATAGTACGTTCTACACACGGCTAGTGAGAAAGAACAATTAATTTCTATTACAACGAACATTGTAACAATTGGATGTGACGTGAACCAATAGAAATATGTCAAGTTGCTATAGCAACGGCAGGACCAGTAACTTGGAATTGACCGAAGTTAGCGCCCTTCTGCATTCAGCCATCTTAGAGATCGGACCTGTGTAAAGTCTGCAGAAAGGACGTAGTGAAGAAAACATTGTACAAGTAGTACAGTTGCTTTAAATATAGGTAATACCGATGTACACAAAAGTGATTATTTTTTTAGTGTTTCAAAGAGTTGTTTTAAATGGTCTAATTAAATTGAATTATAATTTTGGAAAACAAAGTTATGAAAATCATTTAATCTTCCTACAAATCCATCATCGCTTCTCATCCGCGATCACACCCTAAAAATAGATCTTCATGCAAAAACGAAAACAGCTGTGGTAAGTTCCAGAATCCATCGCAACTGGGAGCATAGGGTCCAGCTCCGAGGTAATCAACGACCATCGCCTCATCCCTACACATGAAACAATTTCATTTCAACGGGCGCCTTAAAGCTTGCTCGCTCGCTCACTCACTACTCGCTCGCTCGCTCGCTCGCTCCCTCCCTCCCTCCCTCCCTCGCTCCCTCCCTCTCTCCCTCCCTCACTTCATCAACAAAAAGCATGACATCCTGTTGCTGGTTAAACTTATTAGGCAATAGAGGAATATTTCTCATTTATCAAATGGGAATACTTTTTCCTTTTTCTCTCGCTATCCAAATTTTATGGAATTTGGAGCGATCACATAGTCAGCTTTTTAAACATCTGAGTATTGTTTTACTTACTATGTTAAAGTACAACGAAATGCAAGTAGAAAGTTTAACTATATTAATAAGTAGTAGATAGAAGATTAAGTTTCTGTAAAAATAGTTTGTAGTATAGTGAATAAAAAAGGTCATGAGTGAAGGATATCATATTGTTTTCTGACGGACCGCAGGACATCATTCGGAAGTACCAAATTAGAATTAGAATTACAAGGATATGTGACTTCGATGTTGGGTTAGTCTTGAGCGTGGATGTTCATTAAAAATATATTAGATTAAATATTGTATGTCTTTGTTATCTGGTTAACCAGCATAATTGAAAGACACATCCACATGGGGGTTACATAAAAACAAACGGGTACGCATTCATTCAGTTTTGATAACTCCGTTTTTATCATTGTGTTTGCAACAATAATTTCAATATTGAGTACATTTTGTGCAATTACGCTCCTATTATTCATATAAAATAATAAAAGAAAGATACAATACATACAGTTAGTATCTTAAACCGCACTTCGATTGCTTCTATTGACATTACTGGTAGTAATAACATTTGCCTGTTGCAGCCTCAGGATGACTAAACATACATATATTGACAAATAGTAGTTATTACAAAATATGATCAAATTTTAGGGAAATTTTATTTAAACGTTTATTTCACTCATTAAATATTCCTAGGAGTTATAATAAATATCATTCAGGGATCTGAGCTTGTCAGATAAATTCACTTTTGAAACTAATTACTGTATAATATGACATTTTGGACTACAGTCATTGTTTTCACATATTCCAATATAAACATTAAACATTAACAGAAACAAAACGTGCGAATATGAAAATGACCTGCGGGCCATCAATTTGAACATTTTGGAAATGGCAGCAACCTGCAACCACCGAGGGCAGTTATGCTAATTATAAATGTCGATTAAATAATTTATGTTTTTCTCTCTTATTTAGCATACGCTGAAATCGGGTTGATTACAACATATCTACCTATGTGGGGAATATAATGAAATTATATGTGTACTTTATGTTAATTGCAACCTAGATGTTCAAAAACTTCCCTACATACATTTGTAGTATTAGAATGAAAATAACTCTTACGTTTCGGGACTAAAATCTGCACAAATCACAACATCTGACTAGAAGTTCAATTTAAGAAACAAATATTGTGACAAAACACAAAAGGCGACAGTTCGCCTCAAACTTCTTTTATTTGTCACAAAAATCGTTCTGCCGGTGCTAATGTACATTCACTTTCCCTTTTACACAAATGCACATTGTCAATACGTCTCTTTAATATTTGTTTATGTCTTTGTTGCACGCACCAACTTGTGCTGCTGGTAATCTCTGTGACGTACATACAGGTTCATCTCTTACATGGAGTTACATGCTGAACACAATTCCATATTCGCTTGTAAAGTGCTTCACTGCGTGTTCCGCTGCCCGCCGATTCCTTACCACGGAGCAGCACTCGTCAGCTCAACTTAATTGACACTAGAAGTACACTAAACACTCTTAACTCTAAATACTTACCTACCATACTTCGTATCCGCACTTATACAGATCGACCGTCCGCGGGAGATCGTTCCAATAGTCGAATGTTCTTGAATACTAATTTAGAACGGCCTTGAACGGTATCTGCGCAGTAACAACACTCGTTTCGTGACGTCAGCTGGTGATTGTCCTTGAAGGCGCGGTTCTCCCACTCCTCCAGCCGTTAGGTGACAAAGGCGGAGCAATTCCTCTATATCCACTCATCTCTTACATAACAGGCACACGATGGCAGCAACGTGACAGTACGGTATGCATATTAGTGTATATCAATTGAAGGGTATAATAAATGCAAGAGAGAAGCTAGAAGATAGTTTTGACATTCTGTTCTCTTTGCATTATAAAAAGGGGGAAAAAACAGCAATTTCCCATTTAAGAAAAATTACGGTATTTTACAAAATTGAAACCAATAATAAGGAATATCCCGGAAGTTATTAATTGCGCAATTGGTTCCGCAATCTTTTAGGCTTATCAGTTATGCAAATATCATTAAAGTACGGAGAGAACCTCAGAGGCTATTAATAATATATTGAATAGAATATATTTCATTATTCATCAAAGTCAAAAATCGTTGCACGCATATATGAGAAAATCAATAACTGATACTTGATGGAATTTTTTCAGAGCTATAATATACCTCAAAATAATATAAATATTTCAGCTTGAAGTATCTTGGTTCCTATTCACGTTTACAAATACAAATGGTGAAAATTACAATATTAGTAATCAATCCTATTAAGCAATTTATATTTTGTTTAGACGTTGCGTTCATTATTCTTTTAACATGAATTAGAGCTCGTGGGGTTGAGGTCCCTTGTAGTCGATATCCCTGTTCACAGATAGAGAGACATTCAGACGGAGAGACACAAACACACAGATTTTTTTTTCTTTTTATAAAGATTCTGTTATTTGATTCAAGATCCTCAAAACAAGATTTTTCAGTAGTGTCTCGGGGTCAGATATTTGTATGGAATATAATCCTTTGTCTACTAATTGTTAATATGCAGCATAGAAAGTAAAACTTCTAAAATAATTTTAAGTTTTCTACTTAAAATTAAATTTTTGCAAATAAATCAGAAAGAAAATCTATTTGTTACAATTCTTGAATAGTAGAGAGAGGATGAGAGAGAGAGAGAGAGATTGAGATTGAGAGAGAGAGATATATTGAGACTGACAAAGTAGATTAGAGGAGAGGGACGGAGAGATGAACGTCATCAGATCCAGAAAAAGTAGAAGAGAGAAAGTTAGCAAGAGTGTAGAACAACAGAATCTCTGCTCCATAGTAACGAAAGCTGAGAGGCAATTTCTACCAATTTGCAAATTATTGCTTATGAGCATTTTTAATTCTTAAACTGTTTATAATAACAAGATGGAAACAGCATATAAAGAGAATAACCTTTTCCAAACAGCCGCTAAAAATTGCGAAAGCTTTTTTAACGCATACTGCTTACTTGCATGTTTAGTGAGAATAGAAAATAAGTGAAAATAGTTGAAATTTGTTGAAGATGGTTCCATTGGTGGATTTGTGTACATAATACCAGAAATTGGAGTATGTTGTTTACCTCCTAAGCCGTGCAGGGAGTGGAACGGTCACTCCTAGATCGTGGTCGTGTTCCTCACCAGCCAAATTGCGTGGAAGTCTGCAGCCAGTCCCTCCCGTAACTTAAACAAATTGCCGATCTGGTTAACCAAGCTTGCTTTATAGCTGGGGGATTCCCTGCTTTATGTATAGCTATGTACTGGAATATCCAGCATTAAATAATGCCTAGTTGCGTTTTGAGCTCGTATTAAAATGCTTAAAATTACCAGCTCCCTGGCCCAAAATTCTTACAATAAACATTATTGGGGTTAATATGCATGCTTTCTTGTTTCTTTAATGTAACTTAAAATTATAATTAAATTATAACAAAAAATCCTGGGAGGAGCTAAATAACCTAATCTGACGTACATAATGGGCTATCGCAGGTGTTTACATGGTGTAAAGTAAGAGACGTACAAACTAACTGAAGAAAAATGTGTTGTTAGCATATTTTGAAGACAAAGCCAAAACAATGCAACAAACTGTGTAATAAACTCTATTTATACTTCATTCATTCAAAAAATTACCATTACAAATTGTAATAATTCTACAATCAAATTTATATTTATTCAGAAAGTCAATAATGTTACTATATAGTTTGTTTAATCTTAATTAAGGTTCACTGATATTAATTAAAATATTTTTAATGCTTTAAGTCGCTTGACTACAGAGGTCCTATTGCGACAGACATTGATTTAAATACATAAAACATGTAACAATTTTGATTAAAATGGATAAAAGTATATATATCATTATTTTAAATTTCAATTTGATTGACAAGTAAATTTGCTTATATAATTACGGTAGCTTTACTTCTTGGTCGATGACAGATGTCATGAAAATCTCTCTGGTTCTTTAATCCTTATATGCGACTGGCAAGTTTGGTGGATTTGATGAAGTGTATGAGGTTCCTCGTGTTTTTGGCTTTTGACAAAACTGCGTGGAATACTGATGGACGGGTGTGCAGCTCCCCATGTTTGGAATAAAGCGGCATTTGCCTATTATGTGTCTCATGGATTGTCTTGTATTAAATTCTGTACATTGTGGCGGTTCGGTCTTAGTGAGTAGATATGAGTGTGAGAGTCTGGAATGTCCTATCCTCAGACAGGAAATTAAAATTCGCTCCGCTCTCTTGAGGAGTGCAATGGGATATCGAACTCTTGATTTTTCCACTATTTCAAATATTTTCGATATGATATTTTATAATAACCATTTATGACGCCAGGGTACATGTGGTTTAGTTTTTATATTCCTGATGATACGAGGGCTGTTCCATAAAGAATGATCACAATTTTGTTTAACCTTTTTACCTTTACTCATCCTCATAATTCTGATGGTCCTTCTCAAACTAGTCTCCCCTGAATGCGATGCACTTGTCCCAGCGTTTCTGTCAGTCTTCAAAGACATGCTGGAAACATTTTTTGAGAGATCCTTCAAAATCCCCTCCACAGCCTTCACCACTGCTTCTGATGATGGATAATACCTCCTACGAAGACGTTTCTTCAAATTAGGGAATAGAAAAAAGTCACATGGAGCTAAATCCGGTCTATAAGGAGGGTGAGGGATGCACTTCACGTTGATTTTTGCAAGATATTCAGCAATAACATTGGCAATATGCGGCCGCGCATTATCGTGGTGCAGCATCCAGCCTGCTTCTGGAAATGTGGTCTTTTGCACCTGATATGGACTTGCAATGTTTTCAGGACATTCCTGTAGTATTTTCCAGTTACTGATGTGTGTGCAGGTACAACATGCTGATAAACCATTCCATGAATATCAAAGAATGAGATCACCGTAACTTTCCCAGCAGAAGTAACCACTTTTGCTTTTTGGGGGGGTTGGTGATGAAGGAGATTTCCACACTGAGTTTTGCTGTTTGCTCTCAGGATCAAAATGATACAGCCAAGTTTCATCAGCAGTAATTACATTTAAAAGAAACTCCGTATCTTCCTTTAACACCAAATTTAACTGCATGCGGACCTGCATGCGAATGTTCTTTTGTTCGGGAATCAACAGTCTTGGAACCCATCGCGCACAAACACGTCTCATCTGTAATGTTTCTGTCACCAACGTGTGGGTGACACCAATATAATGTTCAGTATTTCAGAAAGTGATCTTAAAGGAATTCGTCGATCCTCTCTCACAATGGCAGCAGCAATGTTGATGTTTTCTTCCGTAAGAGCAGTAACTGGAGCACCGGGTCCAACTTACTTTGAAATTGATTGTCTTCCCTCTTTAAACATTTTAAACCACCTTCGAGCTGTGCTGTAGGGAAGAACAGACTCTCCATAGGCCTCCTGTAATGTTTACAGGCCTCAACTGAAGATTTGTTGAGACGAAAGCAGAATTTCAAAGCCGCATATTGTTGCTTGTGTGTTACATCCATTGCCGTGGTAGGTGATACTGAACATGTTTGAACTTGTATGGTCCTCACAGGCGGGAACCAGGAGTCCCAACAATAAAACTGCTACGGCGTGTTTGTTTCACATTAAGCTAACAGAATATAATAAGACTGAAGTTTAGTGCGAAAAATTATGACGGAAAAAAATTATTATCATTCTATATTGAACAGCCCCCGTATTTTGGTGAGGCATAGCAATAGTTTTATCTGATACATAGTGCCTCGTAATTTCTTTCGCTGCTTCATCTGGTGCTTCGTTCCCTTTAATACCAATCTGCGAAGGTATCTATGCCATTACTACATCTCTATTTCGTTTATTGTTTCGTTGCAGAGGGTTTGTATGATTTCAATGAGAGGGAGAGACAAAGATTTACTTTTCAGAGCCATTAGCGTACTAATTGAGTCAGAAAGCATAATTAAAATATTGATAGTCCTTTTTCCATTGTTATGCTGTTCTCACAAACCTCTTTATATTATGCTTTTCTCCCAAATTCTTCATGTTGTTGGCACTAATACCATAAAAAAACAAGTGACAATCATAGCCGTGCTGAGCATCGTAGATACGAATTAAGTAAAAATAGTTTTTTTTTTTGTTTGTTCCATTTAACTACTATGATCATATCGGCGGCCGTTCTCCTTTGGAACATACAGAAGGTGTTAACTCGTTATCTTTTTGGTTTTTAATCATTACATCACACACATTCACACTCTCATTCATACTTCCAGACTCTGGGGAAGATGGGGAATTATCTTGGTCGGAGAAAAATCCCCACCCCCACCGCCGGGAATCGAACCCGGGACCCCTAGCACGGTAGACAGGTGCTCTGCCGACTGAGCTACGGGGGCCAGCCAAAAATAGTCTTATGAATATCTATAACCTGTCTATAAATATTGATGACTGTCTATGAATACTGCATGGTACGAATGTTTAAACCAGGCTTACTCAACTCGCTACAATCCTTTCGCAGTTATTCTTACTCCCAAAATAAAATATCGCGTTTAAAACTTGTACCAGTCATAAGTAATTTAGTGTGACATATTTGTTTGTATGTTACCTATATAATCGAGATAGACCGAAGAATATGATAGAGACATAATCGAGAATGTAGTAAAACATTCTGATATGTTGCACACTCTTATCATCCCCTCTTATACAGCCCGCCTCGGTAGCGTGGTGGTAGCATGTCTGCCTCACGCCCAAGAGGTCCCGAGTTCGAATCTCGGTCAGGGCGGCTTACCTAGATAAGGTTTTTCCGGGGTCTCCCTTATCCTAAAAGACGAATGTCAGTTAACTCTAAGCTCCATGGTCCTCGGGTTTATTTGAGCATCATTTCACCCACTCCATTCATCGTCCGACATGACATGACAACGTTGGAGGACGTACATTACAAAAAAAAAAAAAAAAAAAAAAAAATCCCCTCTTATACAAAGCATCTTACAACTACTTAATAGTTGGTTAATCCAAATTTAATTTCAAAATGTCTTTGTAAGATACAACAAGTAAACAGATAGACACATTTGTAAAGAGTGCATCCCTATGTGATGACTTGGAATTTCCACACTCTTTGCATTACCACCAAAAATGACTTGCCGTTTGAAAATATATACGTGCCTAATATTTGGACGTTCAAAGCCATAACAAGGAATGATTAAAATATGGTTGATGACAACATTTGTGTTACATAAATTGTGGCTTTGCTGAAATCTGCATTTATCGTATCCCATTGGCGGCCTTTTAGATTTTAGTCTTTTTTAACAAGAATGATTTCATGATTAATTCCTGAGCATTAGACACATGGAATTCATTACACGCATTTGCTGCACAGTAAAATTTTGTCCATCTCTTACGGCTTACTAATACATGCCATTTAGAAGGAAGAGGACTTCGAGGTTATCCACACAAAAAAAAAGATATACATTTTTATTTCGTGATAAAAATATCTCAAATAATTAATATTTTAATCCAAATAGTTAGTCATTTTCTAAAAATGTCTCTGAAACCTTCGTGGATGACACTCAACATAAATGCCTAATTTTTTAAATTATGCAGTTCACACACATACACACTTTCTCTAAAACCTTTTTCTTTATTCAGTCATTCCGAAAAAGTCTACTTCCATATCAATGTTTGAGTGGAATGCATTACTTCCTTTAATTTCTGCAGGTATTTACGAGAGAAAATAAGAATTATCATGCCAAGAATAAACATGTTCAAATGCAAAATGGTGCACATGGCACACCGATTTTTTTTAACGCTGTTTGTATTACATTATCCATAATAAATGTTGCACAAATGGAATGTTGTGAAGCTTGAATTTTCCAGCTCTTCTACAGTGAAAGTGCTAATAACTTACCATTATTTTGTTTAGAGATGTATTAAGATAATAATAAGCTACAAACAGTGTATTGCAATTGAAAAGGTGTAATACAGAAAACAATTTTATAAAGACGTCCTGTTATAGCAAATAAGATGCCGGGTTAAAATATTTGTAGATCTTACTTTCTTTACCAGTACACAGTAATTACAGAAGGTATTCTAAAACAAATTTCGATACCAGTATTTCACTAGAAAAGTGCATTCTGAGGTCTCCTGAACTAAAAAGAAAACGAACTTTTAGAAGAAATAACATTCGTATGTGTACATTAATGTATGTGTGTACACTTGCGTGTCTCTGTTTATGAACAGAAGAATTGAAAAACAAAATGTTGGTTACATACCAAACTTTTTTGTGCCTTAATTTTCAGGATGCGACAAAATCTTAAAGAAAATTCTCCTACTTCAGAGTACCCTTATATGGAACATTTTTTGAACATTCATATGATATTCACATGACAAATAAAATATTTTGAGAAATATCCTCAGAAGTTCCCCTGATCTTCTTGGATATAAAAATCCATACTACACAAACAATTAGGGCTGGTTAAAATACAATTTATGTCAAATAATTTTTGAGGGAATTTTTTATTTATTTTATTAAATTTTCCAAATTTTCTGAAATGGCAATTCGTTATTCGTTTTATCAGTTGGTCGTGCAAATATGCCGCTTCGGCCATCACAAATCTCACATGTGGTCCCTGGTACTGAACCAAGGCCTCTTTAATAGGCGACTCACAACCAGGGTGTTTCAGAATGAGAAAATAGTGTGAATGTTACACATGATAGTACATTTGGGGGATAGAAATCAAAGCTAGCTATATTCCAATATTCTCATAAGCACCCTATCAGAGAAATGTCTTTTTTGTTGTAATTTTACGTCTTCCAACGTTAAGTCATATCGGATGGTGAATGAGAGGGTTGAAATGATGCTCAAATGTGTCCAGGGTCCATGCAGCTTAGAGCTACCCGATATTCGTCTTTAAGGATAAGGGAAAACTCTGAAAAAATCTTATCCAGGTAGCTCACCCTGACCGAGATTCGAACTCGGGACTTCTTGAACGTGAGGCAGACACGCTACCATCTACGCTACCAAGGCGGGCAGAGAAATGTCATAATCCTTAGTCTGAACAAGATAAAGTGTATTTGTTTTGACTGCCGCTTAAAGCCTATTGTACGAGGGCTGTTCCATAAAGAATGATCAAAATTTTTTGACAACGTACCTTTACTCATCCTCATAATTTTGATGGTCCTTCTCAAAATAGTCTCCCCTGAATTGCGATGCACTTGTCCCAGCGTTTCTGTCAGTCTTCAAAGACATGTTGGAAACCACTTTTGGAGAGATTCTTCAAAATCGCCTCCGTAGCCTTCACCACTGTTTCTGATGATGGATAATGCCTCACACGAAGGCGTTTCTTCAAGTTAGGGAATAGAAAAAGGTCACGTGGGGCTAAATCTGGACTATAAGGAGGGTGAGGGGCGCACTTCACGTTGATTTTTGAAAGATATTCAGCAACATTGGCAATATGCGGTGCAGCATCCAGCCTGCTTCATGTAAATGTGGTCTTTTGCGCCTGATATGGACTTGCAATGTTTTCAGGACATCCCTGTAGTATTGTCCAGTTACTGATGTGTGTGCAGGTGTAACATTCGATAAACCATTCCACGAATATCAAAGAATGAGATGACCATAACTTTCCCAACAGAAGCAACCACTTTTGCGGGTTGGTGATGAAGGAGATTTCCACACTGAGCTTTGCTGTTTGCTCTCAGGATCCAAATGATGTAGCCAAGTTTCATCAGCAGTGATTATGTTTGAAAAAACTCCGGATCTTCCTCTAACGTCAACTTTAACTGCATGTTACCTCCATTGCAGCGGTAGGCGATACTTAACATGTCTGAAATTGCCTGATTCTCACAGGCGGGAACCAGCAGTACCAACAATGAAACTACTACGGCGTGTTTGTTTCACATAAATCTAACAGAATATGATAAAATTGAATTTTGGTGCGAAGAATTATGACCGTAAAAAATTATGGTCATTCTTTATTGAACATCCCTCGTAGTTCTAAATATTTTCGTTGAACCTACAAGAAAATTAAAAACTGAATAAATTTTAACTCGATTAAGAGACGTAGATAAAGATTTTGTAAGAGTATTATGTAAAATGTGGGGAAAGTCATATGAGTGTAGGAACTTTTTTACTTCTTTATTTCTCATGTTGTATACAGCGTATGTAATGCCAGAGCATTAACTATCACTACAGCATTATGCATTCTCCTTATATTTGTAATGAAATGTTTAATAAAACTGTTTTTGTAAATTTCATCTGGATTAACTGAAGTGCATGGGTTAATATTTTGTGGAAGAGTGTGTAGGGAAGCTCGTGTGAATGGTTCTCATCGTCCATTTCCTTCTAAGTGTGTTTTGTGTGTGTGAATCTCGAGTTTGAAGATATATGTATCATTGTGCTACAAGGTTTTCTTGTCTTCTAAGGCTCCCGTTTACAATTATTATTCTTTAGACCTGTAGAATGTAGAGCTATATTTTCTGCATATAAACCAGTAAATGTGTGTTTACTAATTCCTAGAATTAGATGTACACGTTGAACGGTCTTGGGAATGTGTATTTTCAAGGATGTGTGGTGTTGGCCATGTACCGTATTTAGCAGGCCGTGCAACTTGTAGGTAGGATATAAATGTTCAGCAGTTTAGTCAGTAATCCGTACCGTATATTAACTGGGCGAATAATCCCGGGTCATTCTGCCCCTTGGAGGCCTGCAGCACGCATTACCTCACTAACACGTGTACCTGGTCCCGAATACGGTGTTTTATTTAACAGCCACCGCTAACTTTTAACAGCGACCCGCTTAATTTCATTGCCCTATCTGTTAGCCTGTCCAAACACGACTTTGTTACAAAAACTGTTTCCGTCAAAGGGAAATGTTTCCTGGGTGAAAAAATTTCCAGTCTCTGGAAATTCTGCGTTGGTTTGTAGGAGATTTCAGATCAAAACAAATGCTACATCTTACAACACTCAAGTTAGCGTCTATCCTTACTGTAATATTCTTTATAAAGAATAAATGGAATTACAATTTTTTCGAAGGTAACTCAAGAATTATTCGTTTAATTCTAGTAATTTCTTCAAAGGATATACTTTTAATTCATAGACTACTGTTTTATAACAAATCTTGTTAGTAGTTAAGTATTATTACCTAAAATTTGTAAATTACATACAAAATGACTACAAAATGTTTATAATGGCATAATAATTACAAAATAATGAATAAATAGAAAAATGCCTTAAGGTAGAAAGTGACAAAAACGCACTTTTTTTCAACTGGCGCGCACGATAAGAATTTGTGTACACATTAGACTGCATAATGCAGCAGTTACCTGATGACTTTATCAGAATCAGGCGTTGATAATAATTATTAATGTTAGAATTTAGAAAGAGATGATGATTTCAGCCTTACAGCCAAGACTAGAACTCCAAACCTTCGGGAAGGAGGGTCGAGGTCACATAGCACTCAGCTCTGACAGCTGCAGTTTGATCCTAACCATTCCAGATTAAACATCCTAACTGTCCCTTCGACACCCCAGACAGATATGAGCAGAATGTTCTCTGGCAGGGATCAAACAATTCTCTCTTAGAACATATCTAAGGCACATCATCGTCCATCGCGCCAAACCCTGCAATCCTAAAATATGAAAAAAGAGAGATAGAAAATGTCGTGGTATTGTTGTGGAGAAGTATTGTAGAAGTTATCACCTTTAAGACATAAAAATTCTTAGTAAAAATTCTGTCAGAAGAGAAGTAAAGCCAGTGGTCCTGTGTCGCAGATTTAAGTCACATGAAAGAAATTGAAGTCTAATAAAAATAACTCTATGTAAAATTAAGTGGCCTCTTGTGCCCAATACTTAATGAAACACAGAAAACACAGCACTTAAACAGCATCAATAAATTAAAACTCAATTTCAGAAGCTATCATGCTGAGGCAGAAACGAAGTAAAGATTGTCATATTGCAATAGCGGTTGCTGGAGTATCAAGATGTATTGTAGGGGTTAAGTAAGACACGTAAGTTACGATCATGTAAACAAACTAGTGTTCACATTTTTGGTAATAGTGTACAGAATGAACAAAACTGGAAAGCGAGCTCTAATAAAGTATGGGTAGGTAGTGTCAGACTGAACATTTCAGTGCCGCAATCGAGATTTGAAACCCGGATCTCCCGGTCTCCGTGTAGTTGCTCTTAACCATTGAGATACCAGGCCAAAATGCCAGCATAAAGCACTTCGTTTTGCAGGGTTTAACTATAATGCAAATAAAAAGGAGTTAGATTCAAAATTAAAGGACTCCTTCCCTTTCTTATTAACAGTTAAAAATTTGGCTCCTGAATGTAAACGTCGTCGTGCATCTACTCAAGGCGGTCAACGCCCAGGGTATCAAAAAATAACCCACAAGATCATCAAGAACGTTCACACCGCATCCGCTTTATTTGACACTAAGTTTAGGGTATAAAAATATGAAAGTAGACTTTTTATAAGTGTACCAAAATGACATTCTAATGAGCATTTATCAAGTTTTAAACTTATTTAAACCCAATTTCAGTAATTTCTTCAACATTTCGTGACATAAATGAAGTAGTGATTCATAAGTACACGTCAAAAACGAAGGAATAGCCCAAAAATTGGGTAGCAACAGGTGAAAAGGCGCCAAAGATAGTGAAAACAGTTTCATCTGCACGAAATAGAATTAGTGATGGGGTATATTACACTTAATACTGAACCAATTAATTGAAGGTTGCTATTATCATGGTAAACTGCCTTCACGCAGTCTAGGATTGTTGCTGCAAAACGATATGACCTTCCTTTCAAGTTCCATCGTACTTTGGATTTCAGCAATTGCTTAAAAAGTGATGGTTTTTTTCGTGGTGGATTTTGCATACCAGAATATTTATTTTATTGAGGATATTAAACGTATGGGAAGTCATTGGACTACATATATTTATTTACAATGTTACTTTATGTTTTCATGGTAAAGTCGAGAACTTTCCAAATATGTGAACCTCAAATGTTACATCTGAATCATTGCGCCTGAAAATAAACCTTGATACTAGCTGATTTACTCGATGTTTCATAGGAGCTGTTTAAAATCTCGAATGACAACTTCACTTCGTTCATCTACCCTGCATTCTCTATGAAATGATTTCCCAATGATCTAGAAGATTATCATATTCAAACATCACCTTTGCTTTTATCTCTTTCAGTCTTGTAATAATAGTGAAATGTACACTCAAGTTTGAGAATTAGGTTGTTTTCACATTTCCGTCTTTGCTATAGTCTGTAATTGCTCTGGTACTTTTCGAGCATGTTATGATGTGATATCTACTAAATTTCTGCCCGCACAATATACAATTGCAGTCTTCGTCTGGCTAGTGGAACTTCTGGTTTACACATATCTTGTGGTGAAATCCGTGGATGGAGAGTCGTGTTGCGTACTGCACTCTCTAGTCCATCTGTCGTCGATCTTCGCTGGTGAGGTGTAGAAGTCGAGGTTGATTTCAGTTTTCTTCCTTTCCCTGATGTTTACTTTCCCTGCTTGCTTCTGTTGATTGTAAGTAGAATTGTGCTCATATGTCTTCTATGAACTACGTCTCCCTCATCATTTCATATACCATCTGGGATAGCGCTGTTTTTCCAACTGGGATTATCCTCTTCATGAACATTGGTTTTACTCTTTCTATTCTCATCAGCTCTCCGATCTTCAGCTTTTCCCATACGATCTCAATTCCATGTCATCACTGGCGCTACTGTCGTCTTGAATAGTCTCGTCGCCTAAGTTTGCTATGTTTGGAATGTTGTACGAGGTCCTGATTGCTACTGCTGCTCTTTTCTAAATGTGTATACCAAAGAACGCCACTGTTGTCTGTGGTGTTATTCCTAGATATTTATAATTTCCTACTTTTTCAGTGGCTTCTTGTGTAATGTTATATTGTCTTTGGCCGTTGACTCCTCTTCTTTTCTGAAGGTCACCTGTACTGTTTTTTCTTCATTTATCTGTAGGCTGTTTTCCTCCGTTCAGGTCTCCAGGCTGTGTACTGCCCTTTGCACATTCTCCTCTGTCGCTCCGATCACCATGTCGTCCGCGTATAGGATCAGCTCCGTTTTCGATCCTTTCTCTACTATGCTGTTCCCATCTGCTGTGTAAATGTTGAAAAGTGTGAGACTCATGGATCCCCTTGCATGACTCCGTTTGTCTGTACTACGACTTCAGAGATTTCTACGTTGCTGTTTATTCGGATTATGCTCCTTTGGAGACAGGCTTCAATTATTCTCCTTACTGGATCTCTCTCGCCGATTGTCCGTTTTATTTTCTCCATCATATTTCGCCTGTTGATTGAGTTGAACGCCTTCTTGAAGTCAACAAACACTACGTGGTATTTCCCTCCCTTGTGTGTCAGGGCATCTTCTACCTGATCTATTAGATATTTCACTGCCTGGACCGTGCTCCTGCCTTTCATAAAACCGAATTGGTTTTCTGGAATGTGTCCATTGAAAGCTTCTAGTAATCTTTCATTTAGTATCTTCGTGAAAACTTTAAAGGATGCTTTAAATGATCCGGTGCTACTCTAGATTTTTCAGTCTTGTGTCCCCCTAATAATAATTACACAAACGGATGTAAAATATGCATGGATATTCTGTTTATCACTTCCTTAAGATCCTAGGATATCAAAGTTTAGAAATACTGTACAACCTGAATCTTTTAACAATTATCGGAATGTGAATAACAATATGAATGTCTTTATTGTTTAAGGTCACTTTAACTTCACCTGATGTTCTTAGTTGCGTACTGTTTTCCTGTATTATCTATTTGTGCTTTCTCTAGTACATACATATAGGGGAAGTATTGTATTCTACCGAAAATTTCGATATCAAGATTTCATGATGAACAATCGTTTTGAGGGTCTCTGAATTTAAAAAGTCAAAAAGAAAGAGGTAATGTATGCGTGTCTGTAAGTGTTGTGTATGTGTGTTTGTAAAATTAAATGTATATCTTGAATTTTCTGGGAATGTTCAGAAGTCCTCTTCGTCCTGGATGACAATCCGTAAACCGCAAGAGATTTTTATGGAGTTATGCAAAGTCTGGGCGGTTTTTCCGGTTTTTCCCACCATTCATTACCAAATGGTCCATAATCGCATTTTCTTTCATCAATATCAGCGATATTTCATATCATCTACTTCCTCATTCTCATATCAAGGCTGAACCGGCATCCTGGTTTTCTTGGATCCAGAGATTCTCTACTCCTCGGCAGGCATCTGAACCCACGAGTGTAAATCCTCCATACCAGGAGGATAAAATGGAAATGGAAATAACAGCTTGTGGAGGAACGAGTGAAGGAAATTATGTGAATGCAGCACACCAGAAATTTAGGAATTTAAATTTAGATGTGCAAAATTTCTCGATAAACCTACAGTTTGTTTATAAATTCTAATGACAATTAGTGTAAATTGCGCGGATGAAGTTGTTTGAACGTCACGTCGGCTTTCTTAAAAGCTGGGCAAGGAATACTTTGCTATTCTTTTCAGTAGCACGTCTTTGTAAATTTTCGCACCCTAGAGAAAGAGAGAGATATATATTCCATAAGTTGAAGATAACCCTGACCCTTATGTATATTCAGCGACTGCGCAGAGAACAATCGACATGGAGTTCCGAAATATCCGGTAAATCAATGGAGAAGATCTGATACAGAAAGGAATTACAGCCGTTCAGGAGCCGAAGGGAGAGAGGATTTGAAATTGAATATCTTATCTAATCTGTAACAGACTTTGTTTTGTCTCCTCCGCTGTATCGGAGTTGGGATCTCTTTCTCGCCCAGCGCGGTCCAATTAAATGGCTGGGGTTGCCCTATAGTGTAGCTAGCAGTAACGTGCAGTCACGTTAAGTTGGCCTGAGGGTGGTCATGTTATAGTTCGGGTCACCCTCAATTACTGACCACCCTCCTGTCGTCCTGCAGTTTCTCCACAACATTACAGGATCGCGCAGTTCCTTTACCACTACAATGTTATTACGAATTATAATATAATTAAAATGTCTGAACAATTCTGATGTGCCATATTCATATGAATTTCGGAACTCACCATAATTTTTACTTGCGTATGGTAAAGTGGGATGGTTCAGGCAATTTCGTCTGCGGCCCCATTCAGGAGGTCCGGGTTTGATTCCCGTGGTCAACCTTCCTGACTCTTGGATTTTTTCGGGGATTTTCCCGGGTCCCCAGGCGAATGATGAGTAGGTTAATTACATCCTGTCCCTCGATTTCATCTTCATTATCATTTCACATCACCTCTCATCTGATCTCTTTCAGGGTAGAAATGTCGGCGTGTGTCTCGACGCTGCTTGGCAAGATGATATGCTTTGAGTGAACTACTTTCTCTCTTTCGGTAGGACGGTTTCCGGTCTCCCGACCTATCTGGTGGACCGTTTCTGGACTACGGCTGGTGGGATGCTGGTTGTTCTTGTGCTGGCCTGCCGGGCAAGTTTCTAACTGATAAATAGTAGGGACACTCCCCTCTGCGTTGTCATGACTCCTTGAGCTGGACGCCCTCTGACTTTTCTTTTCTCTCCTTCCTCCCGCCGATGACCCACTTGTAGCATTGGTACAATAGATCAAGACTAGTTGCAGTGCCCAATCCCCTCCATACCGTAATCCAATCCAATCGAATCCAATGGTAAAGCAGAGGAAGTGTTATTTATCTGAAACTACACCTTGCACGAAAACTTTTTTTATTTTCTCAAAAAGGCTCTAAGTATTTTTATTAAATTAGCATGTTAGTTACTAACACTCCCCACATGGCAACCTTGGCCTTCGGGGTAACCTCACCCCACCAAGTGATGACCGGACCCATTTCTCAGGTGGAGGCACCCAGAGGGCGGTGTCCATTACCTCCGATGATAGGGTGATAGTGAAGATGGCGGCGGGGTGAGAGGACCTACAGTTTTTACCGTGGACTCCGAACCACGTTGGGCATAGGGGATACTTCACGTGTGCTAGACAGAGGTGAAGGCGTGGATAGGGCCACTTAAAATCGCCAACCCCAGAGCCGGGAATCGAACTCGGGACCCTTAGAACGGGAGCCGCGAACGAAACCACCGCGATACCCCGGCGCCCATTAAATTAGCATGTGTGTAAGATGTTTACATAACAGAAGTGCCCGCCGTGGTAGCGTAGATGGTAGCGTGTGTGCCTCACGTTCAAGAGGTCCCGAGTTCGAATGTTGGTCAGGGTGAGTTACCTGGATAAGGTTTCTTTGAGGTTTTCCCTTGTCCTTCAAGACGAATGCTTGGTAACTCTAAACCCCATGGGCGCTGGACTCATTTGAGCATCATTTCACCCAATTCATTCACCGTCCGAGATGACTCAACGTTGGAGGACGTAAAATAAAATAAAAAGAAACATAACAGAAGATATGTTTCTCATATTTTTTGGAACAGTTTTTGACATTTTGTTAATTCTATGTAATATTTGTATAACTGGTAAAGTGTAGGAATATCTACAATGCAATATTTTACTACAAAACATATAGATTTTGTTAAAGTTAATAGTTCAGTGTCTTTTACGAATTTCTGAGGAATATATTAATAAATTGTAATTTTAAAATACTTGTTACCTTTTTCAACTGCTAAGTTGCTATTCATTTCTTTTGTTGCGATCATAAAAAGAGCACAACATTTCAGAGTCATTATGTAGACCGCCGCGTTTTGAAAAATATCGCTTTAACCTATTATTTTTCTTTTACTTGCAACAAAAGTGACATGATGTAATGCAAGTAACAAGAAGAATAAGATTTCTCAAGAATGTTATTTAAAGCATGAATGCATCACAATAAATTATTTTTCTAGCTATTTCACGTTGACCACGAAAACGTTTCCAGAAATGGTTTCGATATTCAAAATTCCTAAAGCGTAATTGTCAAATGCTTCGTACAGATCTATGAAACAATTTAGATTCATGTGCAAGGTTTTCTAAACTTAATGGTGTAATCGGTATTAAAATCACTAATTTATAAAAATTCCAAACAAGTTCCAGAGAGGTTCAAGGTATTTATAGCATATCTTTAATGTGCATTGTCTTATGTAACTAATTTAATATAAAATGATTTTCAAAAAAAAAAAAAAAAAAAAAGAGAAGTGTAGTCTCTGAAAAATGTCTCGGAGATAAAAGTTTTGAAAGTTTAAAACCTGAAATAACGCTTATTAAATGCTCGAATATAGTCCTTTGTAATATAAAGTTAAATTAAATTCCGTATAGCATTAAATATTCGTATAATAATAGTAATAATAATAATGATAATGATGATGATAATAATAATGATAATGATAATAGCTGTGATAGTAACAATGATAATAACAACAATAATAATGATGATGATAATGATAATGATAATAATAATGATGATGATAATAATAGTAGTAGTAGTAATAATAATAATAACAATAACAACAACAACAATAATAATAATAATAATAATAATAATAATAATAATAATAATAATAATAATAATAATAATAATAATAATAATAATAATAATAATAATAATAATAATAATAATAATAATAATAATAATAATAATAATAATAATAATAATAATAATAATAATAATAATAATAATAATAATAATAATAATAATAATAATAATAATAATAATAATAATAATAATAATAATAATAATAATAATAATAATAATAATAATAATAATAATAATAATAATAATAATAATAATAATAATAATAATAATAATAATAATAATAATAATAATAACAATAACAATAATAATAACAATAATAATAACAATAACAATAATAATAACAATAATAATAACAATAATAATAACAATAATAATAACAACAATAATAATAACAACAATAATAATAACAACAATAATAATAACAACAATAATAACAACAATAACAATAATAACAACAATAACAACAGCAACAGCAACAGCAATACCATCACAGAAACCAACCTATTAAATTGTTTCAACTTAATTGAAAACTATACTTAATATAAATGTCTCTTATTAATCAAGATAAATATTTTAGAAAGGTTTTTATTACATATTGCCTTAGGCTGAAAGGGAAATATGAGGAATACATTTGGCTTAGATAATGGACGTGAGCTAGCCTGTACGTAATAGCTTTAAAATGCCCTTCTTTTTGCATGGCCAAGGGGGTAAAGTAAATAAATAACAAATTAGTAAAATTAATGACTTTCCAATTTAGAAAAGTAGAAGTGTAGGAAAAGTGAAACCAGTAACAAGGGGTATCTCAGAAATAATCGTCTCCACAAGGAGTTTGATTGACCTAAACTAACAAGAACTACCTTTTTGTGCAGTAAAATTTTGTTACTTAGAAGGAAAATGACTTCAGAGGATATTCACAGAAAATTGAGATAAACATCTAATTTGCCATGAAAATATCTCCATCATATGGTAATCAATTCCGTTTGAGCTATTTGAGAAAATCAAATTTGTCGATACACTTTTACATATAAAGATAGTTTTGAAGTAGGGATATTTTGAAAATCGTGCGGCATAATTGAAGGAGTCTGAATTTAAGTAGTTTCATATTAACAAACAAACAAACAAACAAAAAAAAATGGTAAATATTGGTATAGACTTTTTGGGGTGAAATACAAGGGGCGTCCAGAAAGTAAGTTCTGTTTCAATTTATCTCCGCTGCAGCGCTGCGATCGTAGTTCCGCACATGCGCGGTAGACGCTCTGTATCAAGGAGAAGAAACGTGCGCCATTGTGAGATCGCTGTCAGCCACGTACGCTTTGTTGTGCTTGTTTACAATGTCGGTGTTGATTGAAAATCCCGCCGTTTGTGAAATCAAATCTGTGATTCGTTTTCTGAATGCTAGGAAAGTGAAACCAATTGAAACTTATCGAGAAATATGCGATGTCAAAAGGTGTTGTGTTTCTTCACGATAACGCACGACCACACACTGCAAATGCGATGAAAAATATCCTACAGGGATTTGGCTGCGACGAGTTTGACCACCCCCCGTACAGCCCTGACCACGCTCCTAGAGACTTTCATCTGTTTTTGCATCTGAAATCTTTCCTGGCGGTCAACACTTCAACAATGACGAAGACTGAAGGAAAATGTTTCCAACTGGTTGAAGACGCAGGCGGCAAACTTCTATGAAACAGGTATACAAAAACTTGTGGTCGCTATGACAAATGTCTGCAAAATTTCGGCAATTATGTGGAAAAGTAGTTTAAGAGTTGTAGAATTTTGTGCAATAAATAATTTTTCAATTTAATTTTATTGCCAAACAGAACTTACTTTCTGGACTACCTCGTACTTTCTCTACCTACTGTAAATACTAATAGAGAAATTAAAAAAAAAAAATTAAAAGGGATATTTTTATTGAAAAAATTTAAGAAAACTAGATTACGAAAACCAAACTTCGAAAACTTCATGCACTACTTGCAGGTTTCTTGACACATCCATTTAAAGGTAGCATTTGGGTGTTTATATAGCAATTCCATTTATACTGTTTGAGAGTTTTCTCTACAAATATTTCAAAAGAATTGTGTTTATAAAAGTTTATAGAACATGCAGGAGTTTAATCTTAAGTTTTTTCTAATATGGTTAAAGGTAAAAATGCTTGTAGCTTCTTTCTTACATGGAAATGCAAATTGTGGTGGTATCTTTTATTGAAACTATTTATTGTAATTAACATAACAATAAGAGAAAAATTGTAGCGTAAGTAGATTACAGGATCACTGAGTTATTCTACTTAGTGAAATTATTGGATTTCGTTCTAACATTCGATTCTGAGTTTTAAAGGGAAATGTACATTTTGAATACAAAAAGGATACCTTTTTATGAAAAGGTGAATAGCATCACCTTGAAGTGATGATCGAAATGTTGAAGTTCAAATTTGATATTTACATTTAATATCTTCCAACGAACATTTTCATGAAGATTGTCGTACCTAGAACTTCCTTTCAAATGGACAAATTTTTTTAATTGTGTGATTCATGATTCATGTTTCGAAAAATATTTACCAAAATGTTGTCGCACATGAAGAAACCTAGCAAGATGACTATCGCCAGCTTTCGGGGTTAATGGTTTATATGTTACTGTTTCTTATTTTTCTGGTTGCCTTCACCTACAAAATAAATTCAATATTAACGATTCGTTATCATGTTGCAAGTTTCCGCACAGGAATAAGTGAAATAGACATGAAACAGAGCTTCACGAACTACGCAACTGACTCTATCAACAAATACCTAAAGAAGTACCTAAAGTACCACAATCATACGATTAAATTAATTAACAAAACTAGAAGGCAAGGAAAACAATGAGATCACTGTGATCTATGCAGCTAAGGCCATCCTCAAACGCCGAATTGTCTGCATTTCGCATTATGATGGTGTCTCCAACACGAGGGATGGTAGCTGCGCAGTAACACAAGCTCTTGACACGTTTTAATCACATGATTTCTAGCTAATAAACGGTGGTAGTTTTTGGGTGTACACTTGCTTGCTATTTAACAGTGAAATTGAATTATTTCAACCTTAATGCGACTCTATTTTGCGTACATTTCAGGAATTTTGAGAAGAAAGAGCCAACTGCTTCTCTCTTTATATTTTTTTTGTGAGGCAAATGTTTGTCACCGTCTCGGTTCTTGACGAACACTAAAATACGTTAAAACGTAGTTACAATAACGCAGAACATTTGAGGGAAATTGAAAAAGAACTACAGGGATGTAGGAACCCGAAAATTTCACATTTCTCAAGAAATCAGGTATTTGCATTTTTATTACATATGTTTGGTATCACATTTTCAGATCAATTCATTGAGTAGCATTGGAGAAAACAAACTTTTCTTAAACGACTAAAAAATTTAGAATTCGCTTAAGAGTATTTTTCGCACAAACTTATCACATATAAAACTTGAGTTATATTGTCAACATTTCAAAATGTAAGCTTTCCTTAAGCTTTGAAATAATTAAAATAATTTCCAAAGCTATGCGTATTGTGATATTTATTTTTCAGTAAATTTCAGGTGATTAATTTATCATAATCTCCGGAGCAGCTTATGAGAACTCAGATAACTACTTACAATACACACCTAATGGAAATTAATTGTTCTTTCACACTGGCCGTGTGTAGTGTACGTTTCCACAATACACACCTAGTTACCCGATATGTAAGTACCCCTTTACAAGCACCAATAATATATTTCGTAACAGTGGAAAAGGAATAAGGATTTGAAATTGTGAAAAAATGTAGAATATTTTATACTTTCGATACTCTCCAATGTACTTAATGCACGTAACAACTATTTTTTCGAAGTTAAATAATCCTACGAATAATAGAAATTGTGCCTGCACGAGAGTAAAACTAACAGCTGCTGAACATTGTGGTTACAGTAGCAAGATGATCAACACGAACCTTCGAGGTGAAATTACGTTGTTTGTTGACCTTTAAAAGATCAAAATGAATTAAATGAATTAAATCGTTAACAAATATTAAAATCTGGTCATGTTTTATTCACTAGAACTTTCTCTACCCTTTATCGTTTATTTATTCCTACAGAACTTATTTTTACTCTATTCTCTATTTCATTTTTACTGAGATAAACGCTTGTAGAAATATCTATATTTCAGGTTTCGTTACAGATACAAAGAGAATGGTGACAAATATGCTGACCTTAAAGGCCCATACTGTTTCCAAGAAATTGTGAAGAACAGTTGAATGTCGAAATAATGACAAGGTGTTGAACAATTTGAACTATTAATAACGGATATTCGGAAATGGCTTAAAACAGGAAAAAGATTGTTTAAAATAAAATATGTGTTTGAAAAATATCTACAGTTTTTTGTGAGGTGCCATCTTGTTACCACTTAGCATTTATCAGCTACAAGAATGAAAAGAACTTAACAGGCTACCTAATGGCAAAAAATTAAATTTATAAATGTGATTTGTCATGTACATAAACATATTTAATATATGGCATTTTAATCAAAGTCGAGATATTTTTGAGTAATGCTATTCTCTCTCTTTCTCTTTGACAGACAGACAGACAGACAGACAAACAGATTAAGAGTAATACACATATGAGTACATACACACAATGACTTTTCCCCCAAGTAAGTGGTTTTTTAGATTCCTTATGTCTCCGATGTAATATAAGTGTGGAAATTTTGGGGGGAATACGACTCTTATTTACTTTATTTTTGTAATTTACGTCCTTCAGCGTTAAGTCATATCAGACGATGAGTGGAATTGATGAAATGATGTTCAAATGAGCCCAGGGTCCATAGAGCTTAGAGTTACCCGACATTCGTCTTTCAAGATAAGGGAAGACCCGGAAAAAGCCTTATCCAGGTAACTCAACCTGACCGAGATTCGAAATTGGGACCTCTTGAACGGGAGGCAGACACGCTGCCATCCACGCTACCGAGGAGGGCCTTGAATTACTTGCTATATCTGAGTAAATAAGAATGACGTAGCTACACAGGTATGATTTGAGTGGTGTGACAGCTACCATATATAGTAATGTTCCATGTCTGGATAACAAATGAATCAAAACTTAATATAGTTCATGCATATGCGTACAGTGAAAGAGGAAAGGCACGCAGACAGGTTAGTTTATCACACTGAATGCAGGCAACTCAACTTTCTACCATTAGAGCATGAAAGAGAAGTGGATCAAAAAAGATTATCGTCAAATGAATATAATCCATATGTTCGTATATATTTGCCTTTTCACGCGTTGACTCCATTAAAGACAGAAGACAATTTGAAATCTGAAAAAATGTAAATTATAGAGAAATACTAAATGAAAAGAGAGAGAAGATAAAGGTATTTTATAACTGTCAAAGCATAAGGCAAAATCGTCTGGGATGTTAATTCTCTTGCGTTCATTTGAAGTATGCACGCCACTGAGACTACTCGGGGAAGTGAAAAGGAATAAAAGAAGCAGAGCGGGTAGGGACAAGAAAAGATGTTCCAACTTCCTTAAACCAGCGACATCTTTCTTTTGTTTACTGCTGCAAAAGGAGGAAAAAACAATATCAGCGCAAAGATTTAAGGTTTGGTGAATTCTTGTGAATACATATATGGGACTATATTATGTCGTATCCAAGGTAACAGTTCCATTCCACATCCGGCACATGTCGGGGATGTACAGAGGGAATTTGTAAAGTGCCACGACTGGCTCACATGATAACTAGCCGCGTAGTAGTGACTTCTGAAAATCAAGGATAGAAATATATACTCGCATAGCAACGAGAAAAAATAAAGTTTCCTTAGGCATCGGGGCTATCCACGTACGAGTATGTTGCCTGGTAGATAGACAACAATTATACTCCGTCTAGAAAATCGGTATTGACCTTTCTTCAGAAATTCAACAAGAAATTCAACATATTAGATCTCTCTCTCTCTCTCTCTCTCTCTCTCTCTCTCTCTCTGTGTGTGTGTGTGTGTGTGTGTGTGTGTGTGTGTGTGTGTGTGTGTGTGTGTGTGTGTGTGTGTGTGTGTGTGTGTGTGAGGGAGAAAGTTCAAGGTAACAACACAATACATTTCAGGAAATTCTCCATAATGAATCTTCTAAATTAAATAAAAAGTGTTTCTTATTTCGCCTTAAATTACCGCTAACAACTTTAAAATATAGCCTTCGACATACTGACATGAATTAAATGCATATCTACTTTACTATTATAAATTTGAAATTTTTGTTATCTTCATTTTACTTCATATAAGTTTATGTGATTGTGAAACAAAAATCCACTATAGGAAAAAAACGTATTATAGAAATAACATACAAATCATTAAAATTTACATTGTATCCTTAAATTTTGTATCAGCAGTGGTTTTCGAAATATTTATTGTTTTATACTTAAACTTTCACGGTTTCTTCGCCGAAAATTTTGTAAATGTGAACTATATTTATTTTCCATTGCTTGAACTCGTTAGAAAAACCCGATAAGGGTATATTGTGGTGGCTATGTTTGCCTGTTCGTCTTGCTTAGGGCAGGGCTTGGTTTCGGCGCCGG
Organism: Mantis religiosa; assembly: GCA_030765055.1. Taxonomy (NCBI): domain Eukaryota; kingdom Metazoa; phylum Arthropoda; class Insecta; order Mantodea; family Mantidae; genus Mantis; species Mantis religiosa. The sequence goes on from CM060952.1 coordinate 107,117,838, forward strand.
TTGGTATATTATGGATTAGAAATGGGGAGAAGGGAAGTGCTCTCAGCTGAATGAACTCATTTTATAGGGACGAGGGAAGCAACTCTTCACTTCTGGAATATGCCACTCAGATGTAGAAATGACACAGTAACTGACTGCGTTTATTCAGTGCTGTTCTTTACTGTTTTTCTTCAAAGTCCTTACAGTGTGCACGTAAATAATATTTTCTACACAAGATGAATCTTAGTTCAAGGTTCGAGACAAAATGGAATTGTGTAACAGCGAATTGTAGCTCTACTTGCAGGAAAAATAAAATGATGAGAAATAACGGACTTCGCAACACAAATAACATATTATATGCAAGTAAACCTATATTTTAAAACGAAATCGTTCCTATTCTTTACATGGATTTTTTCCTTACTTTGTACCTATTCAAAAGCTCCTCTAACCTTTTCATTGTAATGCCACATGTTTAATATACTAAGATAAGAAACAGGTTAAAAGTTTCTCTCCATTTACTTTCTCTCAATCATATTCCATTTATTTAATTGAATTTTGTACAGGTCTCAAGAGATAGACAAGGGCTTACTGTAGGAAGAATGTAAAGCGCAGTAAAATAAAATTTGCGTAAACTACAACTTTTTGGTAGTGTTAGTTGTTTTCGAAAAATTTTACTTTGTAAGTTCTCCTAACTGCCATCCAATGGACGTGCTTGAATGTTTGTAACTACGTGGTTCAACCCTATGGCTGCTGTAGAGACGAAAGTGATACAGCATTTCAAGTAGTACTGAGTCATAAAAACCTCGCCCAGGTATATTCAGTTTCTCACGAGTATCGGGAGCCAATGTCCATGTCGAGACCAACCCAGTCCGAACAGGTCTCAGATGTAATCTAACGTAAGAAATACCACAAGTTCCAGGAGGCCCGGTGGCACCCAAAGTAAGGGTGGGAATCACTCCCCTGCGATGAGGAAATTAAGAATTGGGTCGGGATAATTCGCGGCACTCGTATAATTTACCATAGCATATGTCTAACGACCTGGGAAAACCATGAAATAAACCTAGTGGTTGTCCTAACAGCAGTCGAACCTTGGACCTTAACACGTTGACATTCCTATTGCCAAAGTGAAATCAGCACTTATCTTACAAATAGTGCAACTTTTGGAATTCACAAATAGGTCACCTTAATAACGTAGTTTATTTCTATGCTAATACTTGTTACGAATTAATATCTCAAGAGAAAGGCTATCGAAATGTGCGTGTTATTCGGATGCTGTCACTTCAGTGCTACCAACCTGCTAGAGATGTTATAATTTATAGCATGTTCTTTTCGTGTGGCTGCGATCATTAACGTAGTGGACAGCTCTTTATCATCCCCTTGCAAGTAATTACTGGAGCCATTATTAAATTAAACCGGACTTGCCCGGGACTTGATGGATGGTCCGTGACACACACACACGTAAATCATTAAAATGCAAGAGAGAGGACTTCTCAACCTGTGACATGCCATGTCCACCTTTCTTCAGAAATTTATCTTCTCTTTATAAATTATTTATCGACAGCAGAAAAACCTATGTCGTTTCCTGTGCAAGATAAGAAACAGACCAGTTGTTGCTTTTGCAAGTAGTAATTTGATAATGAGGCAGTGGCAAAACAGTCATTTATTAAATAGCTAACTTGCTCTGAACTTCATCTGTAAACTTCTTTGTTGGGTTATTATAAATCATCTGCCGCTAGTTACTTTTGAAATTATGCAGCCTGCTGAGTTTCCATCACAACTGCAGAATTTACTTAATACTAACAATATAGCCTGTTTTGATGATTTTCACTTTGTCTTATACTAAGTAGAAGAAATATGGTGTTGCATACAAATACTGTTATCGAAATTTCAAGAACGGAAAAAAGAAAGAAAAATAAAGAAAGAAAAAGAAAGAAAGAAAAGCATGACCTACCTATATACTGTTTTTTTTTTTTTTTGAAATTCTATACTGTTTACATTTCATTGCCAGAAACAATTGAATGTCGACAGCTCTTTAAAACGACAAAGTATTCACAAATTGGAACCAGTAATAACACATTTCTCGAAAACAGCTAATGCCATAAAAAGTTATTTTAAAATAAATTGTATGTTATCTACGTTTGATAGCAGTATGTTTCCTTCAAATAATTTTTTTAAAATTTAGTTGACCTTAGAATGCGTATTTTCGATGATGTCACGTGACAAAATTATGAGTGAAATACTATTCCTATCTTCATGTATTCAGTAAAATAATTTGGATTGACATATGCCTGTTTTTCAGTTTAAAACCAGTCCATTTCTTTTGAACATGATTTCATCAGTGAACTATAGCCACATAAAACCATTCTGACTGCTAGAGAAAAACCCAGATACAACATTATAAAAGTGGGACTAGTCTGCTGGACTTAATTCCTGTAACTTTTGACACTAAAGTTGTCATCCGCTAACTTGGTTAGTGTCCAATGGATATGTTAGCTGAGCTGCACGTAATTTCTTGTTGTACAATAAATAAAATATATGTCTGCAAGTTCAAAGAATATGGAAATTTTTACATATGTTTCAAAATCCTCAGTTTACTAACTGCAGTGGCCCTAAAATGGGAAATGATAGTTATTTTACTTATCAGTTAGTATTATTTTTTTAACATATTTATTGTAACGCTCTATGATGTTAAATTAATAACTGATGTGTTGCATATACATGACTGTATCTACTCTTGAACAAACTTCTTAAAAATCGCTTATTCCGCTATCTAATTCATGTTAATCGAGGTGAATATTTGCAGAAATTGCATTATTATTAATTTTCTTTAGATGAAAGGGGAATAATACGTTAGACGTTATGCGATAACCAGATCTTTTAAGAGAACGTCGCCAGTGATGTCTTTGATATGACCAGTATATAAATATTGGTCGTTACATAACGACTTCTCTTTGAACTATGTTTTAAGTATCGGAGAATTCGAACAATTAATAAGGAATATAATGTATTTGACATAAAGAGGGAATTTCAACGAGATATACAGTTTTTATGCAGTAACATTTGCTCTATTACTTACTATTTACCAGTTATTCAAAAGTTACCCACAATGTACAGGACTTCTGAGCTCATTCACAGAAAATTTAAGATATACTGGTCTTTCTCTTAAAATATCTTAAACATATGGCATTACAATTAAAAGTGTTATAGCTATCAAAATTTTCCAAAAATATTCTACGTAAATGGTAGTCCAAGGTGGTAGAGTTTTCTTCAAAATCTTCGTGTCTTTTTTTTTTTCGTAGTTGTTAAACTTGAATACCAAGTTTGGTATTTAACCGATTTTCGTTTTTGAATTACGTTATATACAGATGAATGGATGAACACAGACCATCTTCTAAAAGTGCTTTGTTTGTTTGTTTACTTTTGTCAGGAGATCCCATATGAATTTCTTGTACAATCTCAGTGTCAAAGTTTTGGACGTTTTGCAATACTTCCTCTACTTATTACTTAAGTGACAGAAAAATGAACATCTGATTTCTTATAGTCACATCACTTTCTGTACACATTCTTCAACAAACTTCTTAAAATTGTTATTGTTCTATCACAGCATATTAATCAAGATAAACATTTGGAGAAATAGTTTTATAATACACTTCTTTGTATACCAGCGCCGTCCTTAGTTTATGGGGAGATGTAAACAAATTGGAAAAATGTGTTATTCTGCTGGTGAGTATGGCTGGAGCAAATATTTGCACTGTTTCATTCCCACGTGGCAGATATGTGCGCTGTCAACGAACTTCTATGCAAAGTTTTGCTGTGCGGTTTTTCGATGTTTGAGTAGCTTAAGCTGTAGCACCTTTATGTTATGATTAAATGTACAGTTGTGTGTACTGTGTAGTATATGTTTCCTTTTGAACGCTAAAAAGTGGCTGAATACTTACAACAATTACTTAAATATTTGATTTATTCACGTAACCTCACTTCATTTACAAATTAAAACGTAAGGCGTGGGTCTTTTTGCGGAATAACAGGGTGTAATGACTTGTAAGTTTTATTGGCATGCATCAAAGGTAAATTCGCAAGTGGAAGTCGTTTAAGGAATGGTCCGTTGTCAGATTCCAATTATATATATATATATATACGAAATCTGACAACTTCCACTTGCGAATTTATCTTTGATAATGATTTCGCCACAGCAATATATCCAATACATCTTCATGCTCAACTATTATATATTTTATTTTCCTATTTGTAAATTAAAATATATGTCTCGCAGAATGGCGTGGAAGCTTGTTTTTCAAAGCTCGGTAAATCGGGATCATTGTTTACTGTTTGAAGCACTTTTGTAATTGTGATGGCTCATTTCTTTCAAAGAAGCGATGAAAATTGTGACGAATAGCACTTTTAACATATTCATCATATTCACCCTTCACAACTGGCTTCTTTCTTTTTCTGTTTTCTTGGTTTGGAAAGCCGGCCCGTTTTCACAACCTCATTTCGACGGGCACTAATACTTGGCGCTGAACCACCGGTATATTCTGCTGAAAAATTAATGTCCTCCATTGCTAAAGTGGATATTATTCACACAACTTGCAAAACAGTTCAATATAATTTGTTTTTTCACCACTTTTTAATGGTTTCCCTCTGTAATGTTTACATATCACATGGAAGCAGCCATGTTGTACAACTGATTCATCCCCTAGTTTCTGCTTTTAAACCGCGCAAGGGCAGCTGCACTCTGATTAATACATACACATTACGCTTATTATATTAAATAAAATACTAATTAATTAGTGCTTGACTATTGCATTTGTAATACTGCGAAGTTGTTTAAACACTTTTCATTAGATTAATGTCTTTAAAATGATATACGAACTATATTTTTCATTCGCAGAGAGCTACGAAGCTAAGCAGCCAATTATGTCGCACTCTTACACGTGCTTTTGTTTACATCGTCCCGTAAACTAAGGACGGCGCTGGTATAAATACATGGGAATAGGGGAATAATGTAGGTTTAAACAATAGTCTGAATAATTATATGCTGGTCAGAATGCAACCTTCAAATTATATTTTCTGTGCACAACCATGAGGTGTGAGCAGAAATTTCAAACCAATAAGAAATAAGAAATGTTTAGCTCCATAAAATGTATATTTAACATAAAGTGTATGTTTAATGAGATAGGTACATTTTTTGCACAGTGAGTTTGTCTGCTACGGTTTACCATTAATGCAAAAGTCATCCAGAATAAAGAGAACTTAGTAGGTTATTCCCAGAAAATTCAATATATAAATTTCATTTGTAATCAACATATCTTTAACGTATTGTAACTTAATCAAGTTCTTATAGCCACTTTTGAGGAAATAAAAAATGTTGAGAAATTTTCCATTTGAATTTTTGTTGCAGATGGGAGAGCTTCTAACATGCAGCGACATATATAACGGAACTAATTTTCGAAGTATTTATAAATATTAACATCATCATAAATTTATTTTATTCTATGAATAAAAATTAATTGTTCTTTCACACTAGTCATATGTAGAACAAGGTAGAGTCAGACGAAAAGTTCAATGCCATAGCTTCCTCGCGGTCACCGTCCGGCTGCTCTTAACCATTGAGCTACCAATGACAACGTGCCAGTACACCATTAAATTCTCCAACTGACTCATTTTACCCGATAAACCGTAAGGAGTTTTCATACAGATATGAGATAACTACCTTAACGTCAAATTACAACGTTTAAGTTTCGAGCTTTATAGCTCAGGCTACTATTAGGCAATTAATGGAAATTAACTGTTTTTTCACACTGGCCATGTGTAGGGCAAGTTTTGAAAAAAAATGCGAGTCAGTTGAAGAATGTAATGTCGTGCTGGTACGTTGCCATGGTAGTTCAATGGTTAGTGCAACCAAACGGAGATCCAGAGATCCGTGATTCAAATCTCGGTCATGGTATTGAATTTTTCAGTCCAAGCTTACCTTTCCAAATAGTACGAATGGTTTGTCTGAGGAGGTGCAGTACTGAAGTCCGCATGCTTGCATGAAGTTCTCTATCCCTCTTTCTCTTTTTGTGCTGTTGTGTCCTATATTGTTTATACATATTTGCCTAACCTCAGTTTTTCACTGTTATATACAGCATCGTTTCCTGGTTAGTTTCTCATAAAAATGAAATCTATTTTTCTGTTGCAAAGCTTGACTGCTTTGGAAATTTCGATTAATCTCAGTATCTTTCTAATATTACCTCTCTCATTCACTCCAGCTTCTATTTCTCCTCACCCCGTGTTCTTCTTCTTCAGCTGTTTTGCCTTTCCCTTATGATAATTTTTCTGGGCTATCCTCTGTATGTCCAATTATTAATTACCTTCTCTGTCAGCCATCTCTCAGTACAAATTTTACTCTAAACAATATTCAATTCTGCATACATGCATAATATTCTTATTATATTAAATATCTGCTTATTTACTTAATAATTTATATACTATATCATTCTGTTTTTTCTTAATTGGCATCTTTCTTATTCGGTTATTTCCTACCTTCATATGTTACGTCTAATATTTATTCTTATTTTCTTTAACATTTTTCTAGTATATATTTTATATTGTATTTGACGTAGGACACATGCTACAGGAAGTAGAGAAGGTGGAGAAGTAGCCATCCTGAAATACACAGTTTGAAGTTCCGTGTATCTAAAAATAGTTTTAGAAAAAGGTCCATGTATATTCGCATGTCTGTGAACAACGTAACTAAAAACAAGAATTCGGTTAAATACCTGAATTTCAAAGAAACGAAGATTTTCCAGAATATCTCCCGCATCCCAAATCATTCCTTAAACTGGAAAAGTTTTCGAAAGCTGCGTTTACTAAAATTAGCTCTAATGATTGGATTAAAACAAATGTGATGGTTTTTATTGCTAAATACCCAACACGGTTGAAAATGCTCCTAAAAACAGAATACTAGAACAAGTTAAATATTTTAATTACTTAGGATGTGTTATTTCCTATGAATGTGACAGAGATTTAAAACAAAAGATCTATAAATTTCAAAACATATGTGGCACCATAAAACGAACATTGAAAAACAAATCAAGAAGAGATACCATATTAAACTTTTATAAAAATATGGCAGTGCCTGTTATATCTTATGAAGCCGAAACCTGGACCATGAACAGAACTGATAAAAGAATAATTGAAACGGCTGAAATGAAATTTTTGAGGTACGTAGCTGGCTGTAGTCTTAAAGATCACATTAAAAGTGAAACAATAATAGAACAACTAAAAATATTTACTTTAAATGACAAACTCAGGGAGTACAAACTGAAATGGCAAGATCATCTCTCTCGAATGCCAGAAGAAAGACTCACCAAACAGGCCTTGCAGTATAAACCAGTTGATATTAGAGATATTGGAAGACCACGGAGACGCTGGGAAGATCCCTTCTGAGCCGAAACAGGCCTATCTGGCCTATGTTGAAGGTTGTTGTTGTTGATGATGATGATGATGATGATGACGATGATTGGATTAAAATACCACTAGTTTAGGATTGACAAATGAAATGTACATTTTGAATTTACTGGGCATGGTGTCTGAAGTCTTCTTCATTTTGGATGATTTTTGCTTACTTGGCAAACCGCATGAGTTAGACAAGATCTTACTGCGCCAAAAATATAAAATTTGGGGAAGCATACAATCTTGTCGAGATATTCTTTGTTACTGGTTACAATTTAATACTTACTATTTTATAAAATAAGAAGTTGATATTGCGTTTTATGTCTTGGGCAGCAAAAAGAATGAAATATCAAAGATATTACATAGCGGCCAGCTCTTAAAATATTTGACTATCCTTAAGCTTGCTAAACTCTCCTATTCTTATAGAAAGACTGTAATAAAACCATTTCCTTAAACGTTTCTCAATTAATATTAAGTGTATAAAAGAATAAAAGTTATAAGATAACAGTTTGTATAACAATGGTACACACATCCTAGCTTTTTATACATAGCAATGTATTAGAAGCTTTTTGGCTGTGAATATCTTAGGGCCGCTGATACATCCGTTATATGAAAACTGCTTTTGTTGAAACGTGCACATTTGCACAGCCATCCATTCAGGACATTAGGAATTCTGGAGACCACTCATAGTCGACCATTGTTCTCTGGTAGAGCAATTTGTAGTGCGCGTGCGCTTTCGAACCTGTCAGCATCATTGTTTTTCAGTTTTAATGACGTGATTCATTTACTGGTTTCATTATTGGCTTTACTTTGCCATTGGTGATTTGTAATGAAATCGAAAGATTTAAGCATGCTATTGTGATATTTTGCTAATGTATAAAACTTTTTTTGGCCTGCCTAAAAACGTTCGATTTATGTTCATGCATCGATTTTAAATTGAAGGCTCCTTTCATATTTATTAATTTGTCTACCACCCACCTGGCAACCCAGCAAGGTGACACCACTGCACCGCTTTGACTCATGGGTTTTTCGTGGTTTCTCTGATAGGTATTCCAACGTTGAGGTTGCTGCTCTTCCATCGCGGCTTTGGTGTCCCTATTCCCTATATTAGTTATTTCCGCCATTAATGTTGTAGATAGATAATGCTGATTATAAGATCTGACAAATTGAAAACGCATATTTATTAACACAAATCAACGTAAGAATTATTGACAAATAAAAATCAAGTGCTTTATTCGTTCTCACTCATACAATAAAGTTTTAAAACTCAAACCACGTATTATCAAGTTGAGAAACTAGACATGTTATCGTTTATAACATTGAAGAAAAACTAGTGAAACAACACACGAAATACTGCTCTTACATACAGCACACCTTTGTATGCTACAGAATATATAAGGGTCCATTCCTCTTTGGAAGCTTGTTTGTGTGTTGCAAACAGCAAACGAGATGGGGAGGGGTGGAGACGTCCTGATATCCGTGACATGTGAGGCCAAGAATAACTATGCCTGTCTACAGATAGGTACGCTGATGAGAACACTACGGATCTCAGTATGGGCCTCTCACCAACAAATTAATCATCTGTACAAATTGTATCACCTCTGGGTAGTTTAGCTGTGTCTCAATTAGAACAGGGGGCCACGTTCACGTGGTTGCAGCAATAAACGAGGTATTTAAATACATGTGTTCCAACCAAGAACTGATTTTCTTCTAAACTCTTTCTCCAATCATTACAAATAGGCATTTAAATACACACCAGGGGTACGAAAGGACCATTGCAGACAGCCGTCGAGGAACGAAATGCTTCTATTCCATCAAGATAAAAATGGCAATTATTAAATACCCAACTCTAAGTAAATACCCTGCATTTGGCACGCACGCCAGCAATCATTGTATGTATGTAACCTAACTGTCTATTTGGTAAATTCTGTGTGGCTGACTAAGGTGATTTGAATGCCAGTGTAATACATGAACCCCAGATAGCAGCATTAGCTTTACTGCCTGTTGTAAAATCCTAACTCGTGTTGTTCTTTCCCATCAGATACGAAAATAGTTAAAAGGGTCTCTGATTTATTTCTCATATATTTAATGAGGTTATTTGTTGATTCATGGTTTTACAGCCTACTGTTAAGCGAAGATAACTAACCTTCAGAGACGTTTCTCATATATAAATAGTCGTGATTCTTGCACACTTGGTTTTGTCTCCAGATAAGCTATTTTTATCCTACAGATACTTGTAATAGACACCGTTGCTATGGAGAAAAGACATAAGATAATTAGACTTTAAATTAAAGTGATAGTTATTACGGCAACGAGTGGGATAAAGTAAACAAAATTCACTCGTTGCTCGGTAGAAGGTGCGATAAAGTGAACAAGTAAATTTTTATAACTTTTAACGGCAACACCAAACATTTTCATTCTTTAACTTTATGAAAGTGAACTTGTTGTATATTACCATAGAAGCAGTAATATTATGAGTATTTAAATATTTGCAAATAGGAACACTCCTTTCCACATGCATGCTGCCGGGACTGACTTTCGTCACCCCTCCTCCAACTATTTACATATTAACGTTCTTAACGTCTATCGTAAACTTAATCAATTTCACTAGTTTACGGAAACTAGCAACAAAAAATAGTATTTATACATAGCCTACAATATTTTATAACTATAGGTACGCTGCAATTCAATGCCTCATTTAATTTATTACTGTCTTTGTAAAATAATTTACTGAATATTTGTCATATATTAATTTATCATAGGATAAAATAATGTATTATACAAGTGGACAAATCTCTATTATCCACTCGTAAAATTTCAAATGCTCTCCTTCGGGTCGCGTTTTAAATTGTTCTACTCATGGATAAACTCTCTGTTTATCCCATTGAATAATGAATTACTACTAATTTTGAATAAATTTCAAACTATACTGTTAGCTTAGCATTTCTACTTTCCCTGCTATATATTTTTTTTTATTTTTTTTCGTGGTTTTTTATATTTTTGTTTTGTTTATTTATTTAAGACGGGAATGGGTACCGGGTAATAATTTTTTTTCCTTGTTTTATTGGTTTGTACTGTGAGACAAATGAAGGGTTCTATTTGTTTAGATGGTTCTTAGATCTGCATTTGTTCCAAATGATAAATGTATGGCTCCAGAGAACGTAAGGTTTTCTTCCGTATAGAGGTCCATCTCTGCTCTTTCAAAAATATACGTAGGTGCTTTCCCAACTCATTGGCTCCTCGCCTTACTTTTATCAGCCAATGTAGTGCACCAGCAACCAACCACACAGCAAAATTGTGAAATTTCTTGTCCTTGAAACGAAACTCCAGTTGTACCAGCTGTGGTACCGAACGTAAGTATTCTTCTGGACGAAGTTTATGTAATGTGTCTTGGATGGAGGTCCAAATCAAGTTAGCCCGCTGACAGTTGTACAAGCGATGCTCAAGTGTATCCTCTTCCACACATACGCCACAGATCTTCGAATTCACTCTCCCGTGACGCCACATCTTTTCTGCAGTTGGAACCGTTTCATTAACCACTTCATAAACCGTTTCTCTCCATATCGACGGAAGGTTACAGTTGCTTGCATTGGCCCAAACGCATTTCCAGTCACGACTGTATTTTGTTTCTACATTAGGTCGTTGAATACCTGGCTTCGTCAAGTGACGATAGAGGTTCTTGGTAGTCAGAAAATTCTCCAGTCGCTCCCCAGAATTTTCAAGAGCACGAAGCTTGGCAACCAAACGATTAAATTCCCGTGTAGGTCTCTCCACGGTATGTAACTGGTCATACCAAAACTTCTTGTCAATCGGAGACTCGCTGCTAAGTAACGAGGACAATCCTCTCTTTCCCAACAGCGCCATACACTTGTTGTCAACATCCACTAGACCACAACCACCTTGCTTTAGAGGAAGACGCAATTGCGGGCGAGCAACTCGATATGCTTTCCCCGTCCACAGGAAGTATCCGAGCAGAGTCTCAAAACGTTGGGCGAACTGCTTAGGGAGCGGCAAAATCTGCGCTACATACCACAGTTTACTCAAGGCATATGTATGGATGTACCAGACGCGTTGCAACAACGTTAGATTTCGAGAGCGATCTTCATGTAAGTTAAAACGTAGCGCGTTGATCCTCTGGGTCCAATTAAGAGAAATCATTTCTGATATGTTAGAGGTAAATATAATCCCTAGTATAGTGGTCTGTGGAACCACTTTCATATGCAGCAAAGTTGGTGGATGTTCCCAGGTACCTAGTGGAAGGATTTCTGATTTGTGGGCGTTGAGCTGAGCTCAATATTAGTCGAGCGAAAAGGCTCTGTGAGGCTTGCAGTTGGAATCGATTCTCGTCGAACGTTTACTCTGACCCTGAGTTTTTGAAGGTTTCGTGGTAGGTAGGCACATTTCAGGATACCCGCCTCAGTAGCGTAGATGGTAGCGTGTCTGCTTCACGTTCAAGAGGTCCCGAGTTCGAATCTCGGTCAGGGTGAGTTACCTGGATAAGGTTTCTTCCGCGGCTTTCCCTTATCCTGAAAGACGAATGTCACGTAACGCTAAGATCTATGGACCCTGGACTCATTTTAGGATCATTTCACCCATTCCATTCATCGTCCGATATCACTTAACGTTGAAAGACGTAAATTAAAAGAAAAATCAGGAAGCTGATTCATCACCACGGTTTCTTTTGCATAATTATTTCTGTTTCATTGCGCTTCATTTTTAGCTCTCATGTATATTTCTAGGTTTCCAGACAAATGTAGCGGATGTTTGCTGGACAGCAGAGTCGATGGCTCGTTCATCGTCCTCTTTAGACAGTCCGAGAGGTGGGATAGGCTTTGAACTATTAGGGACTCCCCGTGTGTTTCTATAGCTTCTCTGCCTGCGGCTTGGATTCTCCTGTGGTTCCTCAATTTACCCGTTCCCTCTGGATGGTGTTAGCTATGTAAATTCCTGTGCTCAAGATGATCGCGCCCTTCATTATACACCAAGAATTTGATATCAACATTTCACGTAAATACGCGTTTTGAAGTCACCAAATTAAAAAACAGTGTACGCACTATGTTTCCTAAACAACATAACTCGAAAGGAAATTCTTTAAATGAAAACTTTGTATTTCAGTTCAATAACTTATAAGGGTGTGACCAAAGATTATCTGGAAGCCATTTACCTAAATTAACCTTTACATGGAACAATTTATAAAAACTATTTCCTTTCTTTCCTTTTTTAACTTATTATTTGGCTGATCAGCAGAATTGCTATACAAACCATTGATAAATTACATAGGTATTGTAAATTAACTTGTTCTTTCACACCAGCCGTGTGTAGGCCAAATTTTGGACAAGTTGAGTCAAACTGAAAAATACAATGCCGTAATGTGTTCAATCCCCGTCTATGGAATTGAATTTTTCAATCTGACTCAACTTGTCCAAACATAGGTACTATATACAAATGCATTTAACATCTGAGGAATTGCTGTCATCTAACGTATACAATAGTTCATAAGTATATAATATTAACAAATAAATAACAATTAAGAATACAATATGTTTGAAAGGAAAGGGAATAAATGGTAAAGTATACAACAGGATAACAAATAAAATTAAATTAAATAAGATGGATAACGGTTGGAAAGAGAGTTTAGATATGTGAGGTTTTTTTTTGTGTAATTTACGTCCTCCAACGTTAAGTCATATGGGACTATGAATGGAATGGGTGAAATGATGCTCAAATGAGCCCAGGGTCCGTAGAACTTAGAGTTACCCGACATTCGTCTTACAGGATAGGGGAAACCCCCGGAAAAACCTTATCCAGGTAACTCACCCTAGCCGAGATTTATGTGAGGTTAGATTATAATCAGCGGTGTTATGAAAAAAGTAGAGAACGTAATTTGAATTAGAAAATTCACTATCTTCTCAGGATGTCTTGAGATAGTTTTCTTTTTAATCTGGTCCTTTCTAAGTTTCTCCGTCCAATGTGATAGGTTACAGTGTCTATTACTTCGGATAATCTAACGAAGAATGTCCCTGAGGTGAGTTTGAACTACACTTGCACGGAAAGAATACCAAGTTCCTAATGGAGTTGATCATTTCTTATCAACCTTTGTAATAGTGCTGAGAAATTTGTTCTGTATAACCTGGAGTCGATGAATATGAGTTTGCTGCAGCTCATACAGGAGTAGTGTAAGAAATTCTGGGACGTATAGAAAGACTTGTAAGTCAGTATTCAGCACTCCAGGCCTAGCTGTGATTGCTTCTAGTGCAAAGGATACAGTTTCTTTTTATTCTAGAAGTGGCTATTGTTGAATGTAAGTTATGTGAGAATTCCAGGTAAACTATTTTCTAAAAAAAAACACATGTAATCTTTTTGATTTAAATATATGTTGAGATATTTACTAACAAATAAAATGAATACTATAAATCGTGTGTTAGGATACACAGTTTATGTCAAACATATTTTCTTGTGACTTTAACTATCTCCCAAATATTCTTTATCATTATTTTAGAATTTAAATATGTGTACTTTTGTCAAGAGGTAAGTCGATGTTCATTTTTTCTCGTGGTCATGTAGCCAATTCATAGCAACTATTTAAACTAATTACATTTTAGCCTGCCCGCCGTGGTAGCGTGGTGTTAGCGTGTCTGCCTCACGTTAAAGAGGGTCCCGAGTTCGAATCTCGGTCAGGGTAAGTTACCTGGATAAGGTTTTCCCTTATCCTGAAAGGCGAATGTCAGGTAACTGTAAGCTGTATGGACCCTGGGCTCATTTGAGCATCATTTCATCCATTCCATTCATCCTCCGATATGACTTAACGTTGGAGGACGTAAAATTATATATATATAAAAATAAAATAAAAATTTAGCCTATTGTGTTTGTATTATATCAACAGCGATTTGTGAATCTATGTAATGCACAGTTCATCTAACAAGAAGTAGATAGTAGAATAAGATCTGGTGTGAATAGTTTGTAAAAAAAAAAAAAAAAAAAAAAAAAAAAAAATGGACAAAGAAGGTTATATGAATAGCAGGTTTGTTTATTAGGATATATCTGTGGGTGGATAACCTGTTCAGATAAGAGAAATTTAGTTCGTGATAGCTTATAAATCTATAATTTTCTCCAAGTTTTTATCTTCACTTGCAGCTTTTGTATTCTTTTAGTTTGTGAATGTATCTCAAGTGGTGTTTAGGGAAGCATGCTATAGCGTCTCTGTTGGTAACAATAAATATAATATAACATTCACAGTTGTGTTCTTCAGTAGAATTGCTTATAATTAAAACCATTAAATCATTAAGGACTTCAAAATGTAGCTTGACACTTAAATATACAATATGGAATTGAATTCGGTCTTCCGCACGACAGCGAGAACATACAAGACAAGGTGTACATCTTAAAGCAATCATCATTTGTGAGAAAGTGTTTAAAATATTGTATAAAGAGCAAACCTTAATAGAGAGACAAAATCAAACCTCACAACAATATATAGCACAAAAAATTTGTTTAAAATAAATTAAAGCAGCATAAGCTAGCTTTTAAACATTTAACCTATAGACTCAGTTTTCTCTGTCTTTTTACCTACAACAAACGTGTAACGAAATGAGTTCTGAAAATGTTTATATCAGCTGAAATAAGGTAGACAAAAGAAAATAATTGTTTGTAATAATAGTTTGTAGAAGTTAAATAAAAACACAAAATCAAAAAGATGTGTGACTACAACCACAACTTTTGTTACTGTTATGCAGATACTGTTATACTGTTTAGCAGTGGACAGAATAAGCTATCAAAAGACTTTAACACTGATTGCATTGGAACTAACAGCTATATAGATTTTATCAACTTAATTTTACAGAGTTTCGCATAAACCTTAATAACCTAGAGTAACAGAATAATAAACAAGTTGCTCTTTAAATGTTAAAGGAAACATAATATAAATATCACGATGTATAACATTACGAAAAACAATGTAGACACGAACATTACAGAAGGCTTTGGATCAGTGTTGCATTATGTATATGCATAGGGCGCCCACATCGTGACCATAATTACGGAAACACATGGGCACTAAACATTTATTGTACTGCGCCAGCGGAACACCAATAAAAGTCCACTACGTTTCTTGTATTTTTACTCGCTTCGTTCCACACTAAAACTCTATAGGATGTCGGTTATTCTTGTTTTACGTGTGTGCATACGGCAATAAAGGTCTGGTCATCGCTTTTTAGCCTACTTTAACGTTCAAGTACTGCAAAATATATGACGTTTTGACATTTGAGAGGAGACATATAATTTCAAGATTACTTAAACACCTCAGAGCAAGTTTCACATATAATATGCTTTATTTTATAAGCTATTCAAAATTCTGTAATGGGATTTTACATGTTTTGAGTCCCGTGAATAAAAAAAAGAAAAAGAAAGCTAAACAGTCGTTTGTTTTATGTGTGTCTGATCAAAAGAAGAAATTGTTGGATAAATTACAAACTGGGAATTTAAGCATGACACAGGCTTTTGAAGAAAGTTGGAGAACATTTTCTAAAAATTTCTGAAACAATAGCTCTAACGTTCTTGATTAAAAACATCCATTTTAACTTTTTACATAAATGAAATGTATATATTGAATTTTCTGGAAATGTTCTCAAAAGTCCTCTACATTCTGGATGACGTTTGCGTAAACATAAACTTAAGAGATAGACAAAAGTCTTACTCCACATAAATGTAGATCTCGTTAAAACACAATTTATGTGTGATACGTTTTTTGTGGTCATGGAAAAACTGATAAGAGATACAAGCATTAACACTGGGGGTGTAATACTTAATAGACCCACTCAATTATTAATGTATGCAGTTGATGTGGACATAGTATCAAGTACTACTAGAGGCATGAACGAAAACGTTTTTGGAAATAAAAGAAGTAGCTTTGACGTTAGAACTTGAAGTTAATGAAAGTGAAAAAAAAAATGTATGATGATAAAAAATAACGAAGGAAGGAAAATAAATATTGGTAACTATCATAATAGGTAATGGTAAACTGTTAGTAGTCAATGAATTTAAATACTTGTGCACACTTATCAGTACTAATAATAACATCAGATGAAATTAGGAGGGTTATAATAGCTAATATAAACTATTATGGGCCAAACAAAATTTTTAAAGCCATGCATATTACTTTGGCACACATAGATAAGTATATATAAAACATTAGTAAGACTAAATTTGATATATGTTTCAGAGACATGGGTGATAACAAAAACAGATGAAAATGCAGTTAAAATATTTGAAAGAAAAGTTTTGAGGAGTATGTTTGGTGGGATTAAGGATGGAGTATTCTGGAGGAGATGGACAAATAATCTTGGGATTAGGAATTGGTAAGAAGTGGCTCAAGATAGGATTGAATGGAGGTGAGAACTTGCGAAAGTCAGGATACAAAAAGGATTGTAGTGATGATATTTTTGTGGATTGAAGCATTTCGGAGATACTGTTTGTTTCTGTATGTATTTTTCAATACTTTTATTTTTCTCAAATGGGAAATCTCTATTCACTTTTTTTATCCGTTAGCTGTCCAAAGAGATCGAAGTTTTAATACACAATATAGCAACAACTCTGCCAGTTAGGAGCAGTTTACATTCAGTATCTGAGACAGCAGTATTTGTTCCTTCATTGTCAGACTCGTATTTGACTGTAGCTAAAGGTCTATTAAACTCCCATATTCTCTTGCAAATACCAGAAAATTAGCATTAAGATAAAATGCATCTTATTAATTTGGTGTAGATAAAGAATAAGCATTTGTAAGGCTATTTTTACAAGAGTAGAGAAGGTCATGTGAGTGCAGTACATCAGATTTTTTTAGGTAACTACATAAGGTGACATTTTAGATTGTTATACTTTGTCTTTGGTTCAGTAGTTATTTAATAACAACAATAAATTTATCTTTGGTTCAGTAGTTATTGAATAACAACAACAAAAGTTACATCATTTTCGCTTAATATTTACATTCTTACCATGTACGAGTATCACGAAAAAGAGGTAAAGCTGGGAACATATTTTCCCTCTCCCAGACCTGTAAGCTGAAGAGTGCCATGCAAAAGACACATATTCTGCGACCAACGAGAAAAATAGTGCTTTGTGTTCTTAATAACAAAATATGAATTTCAGATTTCTAATCATAGCAGGGAAAACCCTTTTCTCCTCACACAATTATTTAACATCCCCCCTCCTCGATCTTATTTATAACATGCAAAAGAGTTAATGTAAATCTTTCTTACATGACGATTATTAAAAGATTGTAGCAGTGGTATCGCATGCATATTGTAGCAGAGTCAATTATCTTTTGTTTTGCTGCGATTTAATTGTTAAGTAGTGTATGTCTACCTAGTATATTATTTGGAATTAAATGTGTGTGGAGCCTTTCTTATTCACTTCTGTGGAGTAACAAGAATTTTATAGCTTCAGTGTGTTCGTATTCAAGTACAAGGGCTATATAAATTTTTTTAATATTCTAGTTTATGAAATAAGGCTTTTTTATAAACTATGTCCTTCAGAAAGAATTAGCTTTTTAGTAATGAAAGAATTATAAAAATCGGTTGACTGGTTTTCGACATTTCCTTACATACATTTTCTCTCTCAATAATATTAATGTAAAGTAGAACGATTACCATAGTAGCCACGGTTGACCAGATTAATTCCAGTTTAAAGCCATCCTCTCCCCCTGCCACATTATCATCCCTTTTGTTCCAATCCCCCTAGCGAGTTCCTTCATATGGCGTTTGAACCTCAATGCTCGATACAGCTCCGACGTTCGGGGTGAAATACTCTAAACTCATCAAAGAGGTGTGAAAAATTGTTCGTGTGTGAAATTGAGTTTTATTTAAACACGCCGTTTTGTTGGCTTTGGTTCTCAGCGTACCATTCTATTGGGCATGAAAGACCACTTAAATTTTCTCAGAAGCTTCTTTATCGGGCTTCAGGTTCTTATAGTGCCGTAAAAGGGGCACGGGCTTTACTTCCCTTGAGAAGGAAGCCGCGCTAAGGAATTTTGCGCCCGAAAATCCAGCACCTCCTACCGGTTTGAGCCCGCGACCTCGAACCAGAGGCTAGTTTGTTACCCCTAGACCAAGGAGTATGACTTTAAGTCAATGCTTCAGCTTATTTCACAATATATAAAAATGTACATTTGAATTTTGTATAGTTTAAACATATTCAGTTTATATGCGTCTTGTTTAAATACGCCAGAGCAAGCTTCTCAATCCAACTTTCGTGTATCTTTCCAATCCATATTTGACATGCCCTCTTTCAGAAAATTACCATTTCCAAAATAAACTTTTTTAATTAAACTAATTTGTAGATAATAATTAGAAAGTGAAGTAATTAAATATTCTGCCATGTTCTTTTTGCACCGTTTGCTACAAGGCGATAGATTTTATAGTTTATTTTAATTCTTCTATTAAATTTTTCAATATCTTCAATAATTACTGTGTTGCTTTTATTGTAAGGCTGCAGTTCATTGAAATCCTTAGGACAGTCATATAAAGCATATGAGGTATGCTGCTTTCCAATGTAGTTTAAAGCATGTATGGGCATTCTTAATCACACGTGATAATGCATTTCAGAAGGTTTCGACCCCTTCCCTTCTCATTCCCTATGCAACACACAAGTAGTCTTCTAATGAAATGGTGGAACACATGCATTTCATAATACTGGTCCACACGCGAAATGAAATGTGTACTATTTAATACCAGTTTTTACAAAATGTGCCACCGCATATGGTCACACTGATGATACAAGAGATGAAGATGGAACAGCGGTGGAATGAGATACCACTACAAATCCCACTTAGCGGTAGCTTGGGATCGAACCCGGCCACCTTGTTGAGAGTCGAGCGGTCTAACCCCTCAGCCAGGGCGCGGCCCATCGAAATGCAGAGTTGAATAATCTCTTTCATATTTACAGTATATTTTGTGTTGACAGAAGCATGTTTTAAATTCTAATTGTATGAAATATAATAAATAAAATGCTTGTGTTGGATTTGTCATTTAAGACATATTGTACCTTGTATTTTAATAAATAGGCGTTTGATTGCATTGTGCCATTGCTTCGATGGATGGATTCCTATGTTACATCACATCTCACCTCCTGAGTGTGATACGCGGCTCGCCCGCATATCTATTATGTGTTTCAAATGGGAAGAGTTCTCTCCTGTAGCGAATCAGATGCGTTAGAGCCTTCACCGTTGCCACCTCGTTATCCCCACTCTTTTAATGTTTCCCTCTCTCTCGCACACTTGCGAGTGTTCATGGCGCAAGACGTAAGGGAAGCTGAAGTTTCCAAAGTTTTATAATAATGCACTTGTTGAAATCACAATTACAACATGGATATTCGCATATTACGCAAATGGTTTACATATTTAGCTTAAAATTAATTATAGTTTATGAATTACTTATTTTTCTAATCCAACGAAAATACCAGCGGTGCATCCATATAGCTGTGAATGTTACTTACGTTAAGAGATAATTCGTCATTGTCATTGTCTTCAACGTCTGAGTACTGCAAATTTATGATGTTAGGTTTCAAAATCTCGTTACGTGCTATTTCTTTCCAAAAGTCATCTTCCTCTAGTTTATCTGATGTCTCACGCAGTTTTGTTGTGTTCCTTGTCAATTTCTTTGTGAATAAGTCGTTCAACGTCAGTCAGTTTAAAAATATTATTTCTGTTTGCAACATAATTTGAGCCCACATTAACTCTATTGGATTGTTCTTGCAGTAGTAAGGGCGGGGGGGGGGGTGGATCGCGTCTCATTGATCCAGCTGATGCACTTTTTCATGAAAGAGTAACTGAATAATACTGCTTTGAACTCTCTAGAATAAATAGATTACGAACAATTCATAAAGATATAATGTGACCAGACACGTTCTGCCAGACTAACAAGAAGTGTATCGTTTCCTCTCATCGAATTTAACAAACACCTTGGCTTATTCAAAGTTCATATTTCTTTCACCACGTCGTGTCAAATGTTTAACTTTCAGTTCTGAGTAATTTCAAATATACGTTCACGCATACATGCCAACCAATAATGATATTCATTACAGTGTTTACGTCGCAATGCATTGTTATAATATAATGGTATCTACTTTATTTATTTGTATTAGGAAAAATATGGGGTTTTCGTGGTTATATAAAATACATTACTCTCTACCTTCCACATGGATCAGTTTTGGCAAAATCCGCAGGACTCCGATACATGTCCTTGAATTTAATTGCAATAACCTTTGAATTACTGTTCATTTTGAATGGCTCAGTAAACCGTAACAGCTCACCTAGTAGCACTCAAGGACAAACACCTTCCCATTTGAAACACAATATAGTCTACAGCGGTAATGTTACTCTAGTCTTATTGGTGCGACTATGGTTCACATATATTGTGTATATTGTTATACACAGATCCGTTAGGAGAAGAGAGACATCGAAACGCCGGACGAGGACGTGCAATCTAAAAGCGTTAAGGACGCTGCTGCGCCCCCTTCGGTACTCTCCGGTTTCATATCTTCCTCTCGGAGGTTTAATATAAACATGTCCAGCCTTGGCCGCGGTGCCAAATTCCGTATCCGCTTCTATTATATACTTCAAGAAAAAGCTGTTTTTTCCGACTAGGATTCGAACATAGCACCACAGTATGAGAGGCAGAAATGTTAGCCCTAGTCTACCACAGTTTCAATATTCCTTTTAGATGTGGTTTTATTTTCTAGCACGTAGCTGTATAGTTTACAAAGGGGGAGAACACCTAATATAAATCCATTGCGGCTATCACCAAGGAGATAGAAATGAAAATTGCATCATCTGTGAACATGACATGGGATGCAAGCAGTACATAGTTTTCAATTTTGTCCAGATACCACTGAGAGGATAGTCGCAGAGGATAGTCTTCAAGCCTCATTTGTGTGGACCTTTTCAAGTTGAAAAGGCTGCAACAACATTTCCTGCAGAGTTCTTCTCACAGACTACTTAGGTGCAACTGTCGAGCGATGGCGCGAGTACTAGCTGTAGGATTGTTCCTCAGTACATCTTTCTCGCTCTCAGGGGTCTGTACAGAACATGGCCGTCCTTGACTTTCTGCTCGTCTATCCAAGGAGAAATGACTGGTGTCTTTGCGAGAGTACGACAGAATATGGCACGCCAATATACCCTTTGTGTTAATCGCAATGGACGTGCGTTCTAACATTTGCTTTGACATTAACTCGTCTAGCGCTTAAATGAAGCACCGCAGCAAACTACTTTCATTGACAAAAGGTGTTTAAAATGATGTTATCTATCAGCTTCCAAAAGTTTGACGGTCTAATTTTGGGACATTCTGTACATTCAAGGAAATAAGCGATAGAGAACGGACCGTTATGCAATGACAATGAAATTGCGTTCATGCCATAAAAAAGCGAAGGGAAACTTTGCAATTTGCAGTTAATATTTGAAAATCCAAACCAATAATAAAGAAATGTTGAATACCAAAATTTTCATTTGACATATCTATTTTCATTTACGTCTTCCAGCGTTGTAATATCAGGAGAGGAAAGAAATGGGTGAAATGATGTTAAAATGAACCCAGGGTCCATAGAGCTTAGAGTTACCTGACGTTAGTCTTTCAAGACAAGGGAAAACCCCGGATAAAACTTTATCTAGATAACTTACGCTGACCGAGATTCGAACCCGCGACCTCTTGAACCTCTTTAGGCAGACATACTACCCTATGCGCTACCGAGCCGCCCATATAAATCTTTTCTTTAATGGAATCCACACATCTACATCATCTATCTGTTACGGTTTCAAAATGAACAGGAATTCAAAGGTTTTTGCAATTAAATTCAAGGACATATATTTTATGTAAATGCAGATCTCAATGGTTGGTATTTTAAGGAAAAATTTTACAGCCATTTTTTAGAAAATAAATAATAACTAAGGAGCTCCTAACTAAGGAGCTTCACATTTCAGATGTCCCGATTTCGACTCTCGGTTAGGGTGGGTTATCTGGATAAGGATATTTTCGAGGCTTCCTTTTATCGTAACAGAGGAATGGCGGGTAACTCTAAGCTCTGCGGACGCTGAGCTTATTTGAGCATCATTTCTACCATTTCATTCATTGTAAAATAAGACGTTATTTAAAAACAAGTAACGAATCATTTTCCATAACTAAAATTTTTTCTTTATTTATGGATGCTCTTTAACAGCAATGATTTAAAACAACTTAGTTTTGCTCAGACCCTTCTTTATGAGCCTTGATATACTTTTACATGCGGTAAAAATACGACATGGGATTACCGCTTTACTTTCCTTCCGAAGTAAGTTAAGCTGTGGGCCTTTACATCTATAAGAAATCCATCGTCCTTGGCGGGGTAACAGTTTTCATATAAAGAATAGTTTGAAGAGTACAGAAGTTTGTGAAGGTCCTCGTGAGACCTTATGTAAGATAATGATATTAAATTCCAGTTTAGTAATTAACTGGGTTCCGTTGTTGATTTGTGCCATTAATTTTGAATGGAATACAATTATTCCTTCCCTGCTTGCTGTCCATAGAAGGAAAAGCGATAAACTTGTTTTAAAAAAAAGAGAGTTGGTAGAAGCTATGTAATAATAAACGATACTGAGTAGAGAAAGTAATGCGAGAACTGTAATTAAAATTCTGTAGGGACTTGGCCGACATGGATACAATGTTTTCCCATTAGAAGTGCCACAAATCAAATGAGTGATGTCGACTCTATCGTAATCAAGTGAACAAGGGTAATTCGGAAGAAATGTCACATTTGGAGAGGCATGCTGGGTGGTCAATGGAAGAGGCAGTATTATAAAGCTGATAGGATCGGTCACTCACTCACTTTTATGGCCATTTGACATGGAACCAGACAAGACTCGTGGTCCCAGCCGACTTTTACAGAGCCTACTCTACAAACTCTGCTACATTCACATGACATCCTCTGCTCACTCACTATCGTTTATTTTAGTGTAACTTCTGAAAGCTGGTCTAACAGAAACTTTTTCTTCTACTTCATATTAATCAAGATAAAGTTGGCAGAAATGTCTTCATATGTTTCAATGTATGTAGGACAAGAGAGATATAGTCGGGTTAGGCGTAAACATCTGCGGAGATGCGGGTTCAAATGCTTAGGCCTACAAATCTGGGTAGTTTCCCTGAGTCGCCCAAACTTACATCTTAGTTTTAAAAAAAGTAGAACAAGTAAAAATAGAAATAGTGAATTCTCTATTATCTAAACACCGATAATGTGAAAGTGGAATTTTAGTGCCATCTCCCGAGCATGTGTAGAGCGGAAGTGTAATTCTCTATTGACACTTCGAAGCTACCATCTATCCGTTACATATTAAAGCAGAGATACAGTTATGTAGCTCTAAGGCATCTATGGACGCTTGATGAAGTAAGATAGTACGATGCAGGTATGAAATCCAGAAGGCTGTCTAACACATATCGAGCCATGAGGTCCGCCACGATATGCCCAGGCAGTTAGGAAGACTAAAATAAACAAGAAAAAAAGAGGTTTGTAAGAGCCTGTACCGATTGTTAAAACTTCAAAATCAATCGGCACAAAACTAATCGATAAGTAATAAACTAATTCCTATGAAGTTACTTGAACTTTGTATCACAGAAAGTATTTACCTAATCCTAATACAAAATTTTTTTGTGTATATATGTATCTAATCTCTCAAGAAAATAATTATCAAAACATATTTTGAGGGGATTTTCGTTTTTGTAAACTGTCATATCAAAACCTTGAATTGTTGAATTTAAATTCTAATATGATACATAGTACATATCTGAATCCTTTTTAAAAGTACTTTTGGGTGATTAGTTGCTTCATAAGATCTTTTTCCGGTGAAATATTAGGTTGTCTCATAAGTAATGTCGCTTTTTTTATTTTGTTGTTTTGGAAAATTTATTGTGTTTATTTGGTTTGGGAATGATATTTAGAGAAAGCCATGGCTACTGTTGCGTACTACATTGTGAGCATGTAGTTAATAAATAGTCATAAGAGTAGAGATAGGCTGGCCCCGTAGCTCAGTCGGTAGAGCACCTGCCTGCTGTGCTAGAGGTCCCGGGTTCAATTCCCGGCTGGGGGTGGGAATTTTTCAACAACCAAGAAGATTCTCCATCTTCACCAGAGTCTGGAAGTATGAATGAGAGTGTGAATGTCTGCGTGATGTAATAGGACAACCCAACGAATACGAGTTAACACCTTCGATATGTTCCAAAGGAGAACGGCCGCCGACATGACCACTTCAGTTAAAGGTAGGGTATAAATGGAACATAAAAAATTGAGATTACGAAATTTGAACTTAGAGTACTCCTAAAACACTACTGGAAACAAGATTACAAAACCACTGCCACAGGTCGAAGAATGTACGAAGTGGAAGGAGAAGGTGTAACAACAATGGAGACAAAAACACTTTAGATTTACCACGTTCTGGAAGACCTAAGTATGTAATATGGAGGATACACGCCTAGTTTTGCGAGAAAATCCGCAAAGAAGTACCCTTAGGCTAGCAGAAGAACTTGGTGCATCAAAAGATATCATGCATCGCCATATTAAGGCACTTAGAAAATCATACAGAAGCGGTAGGCTGAACGTAGAGTGGATATTTGTCGTCAGCTTATCTGTAATCCCATGGATGATAGATTTGTCAGGAAAATTGTCACTTATGAT
This sequence comes from Mantis religiosa, assembly GCA_030765055.1. NCBI lineage: Eukaryota > Metazoa > Arthropoda > Insecta > Mantodea > Mantidae > Mantis > Mantis religiosa. The sequence goes on from CM060952.1 coordinate 107,142,936, forward strand.
GAAAAATGGGTATATTTCCAAAATCCTGATGCCTCGGAACAATGGTTTGATCCCCGCCAAGTTGCCAAAGTCATCGTTCCAAAGTAATGTTGTATATCTTGTGGAATTTTGAAGGTGTGATTCACTAGGAGATTATTTTAAACGGGCGGGCGATTGATGGGGATCTTTATTCTCAACAACTGGAACGAGTTCATGAAATTTTGAGACGGAGATACTCTGCATTAGTTAACCGAAATAGAGTTCTATTGCAACAGGACAATGCAACACCCCATACTGTACAAACAACCATGAAAAGTTCAGGAATTGGGAAGAACTGAACTGTTACCACACCCAGCATACAGCCCTAATATCACACCATTAGATTATCATGTTTTTCGATCCATGGCCAAATTTTCTATGTGGAAGACATTTTGACAACTTTGAAACACTGCTAGTGGATTTCACCGAATTCTTCGTATCAAAGACCAGAGACTGGTACCATCGTGGGATAATAAACCTCGCTGAAGGTTCAAAATCATGGAGTATAATGGTATATACCTTGAAAAGTAGTTAATTGCTTGTCAGAACACATTTAAAATAATTGTTTTTCTTAAAAAACGATATTATTTATGAGGCAGTATCAGTATTAATATTAATTTTTAATTGGAGCGCAATATTTCCTCTACTTAGTACAGGTAGGTAGTGTGCGGCGTAAGACTATGAGCATATTAAATATATATAATATTAGAGATTGTGAACCGGAATGATTTTAGACTACAAGTTGTGGATAGGGTTGTGTATATTTAACGGTGGTTTACCGTAAGGGCTTACAATCTACTCTGCAGCTTGGAGCGTAGCTGAAAGGATAGGGGGTCAGATGGTAGAGATAAATAGTAAAGGAACTTTGTAGTCAGGTTACAGATATATAGATAGAAATAACACAACTTTCTACGAAATGCCAGTTCACTATAACATCATAATTTTCTACAATACAAGTCAACGCCGAAGTCTTGAAGAGACTTTGGGTGGATTGGTGTTGATAGCTACATTACTAAATTAAGACCCAGTCGGGCTTACCTTCGAGGAGATGTCGGTGCGTGGTGAAGTGACGATTTGGCGTAGCCTCCGGCCGCAACGATATACTTTAGACTATTGCGCGCCTCGATAATCACCGCTGTATTAACGGCCAAGCCCAAAAAGAGGGGGCCAACACACGAACCTAGGGACTTTTTCCCTTTGATCAGCAGAAAAGCTTCTGGAACATTCCATCCGCCATGTTGGTTTAAGTCTAACGACCTGCTGATCATCCATTACTAACTACCAGGTTCAACGTCTAGAGTTGCTGGGTTTAGTATTCTTACTTGGTTAATGCTCCAAAAATATGCAAATTACGGGTTTGACGTCTAATGTTCCGCTATGAGGTTTCTACATATTTTACTTCAACAAATTAATACTTTCAATTGTATAAAGAAACCTCATGATATTAAAATTTCATATAAATTCCTAAAATAAATCAAGTTCCTTCACTTCACCAAAGCATACGCGACATTATATATGGTATCTTTTGATGCACCAAGTTCTTATGAAAGTCTACGGGTACCTTTTTGCGGATTTTTTCGCAAAACTTGTCGTCTATCCTCAATATTACATACCTTAGGTCTTCCAGAACGTGGTAAATCTTGAGTGTTTTCTTCTCCATTGTTGAAACGTTGGAACCATCGTTGTGCCACACGCTTACTAACGACACCTGCTTGTACTACACGTATTCTTTGAGCTGCGGCAGCGGCTTTATAATCTTGTTTCTTGCAGCATTTTAGGACTCAAACTTCAGCATCTCTATTTTGTGATTGTTTATTAACAACTGAAGACTGATGCATGCTCATAATGTACGCAACAGTGGCCATGGCAACCTGTAAATAGAATTGCCAAACCAAAAAACACAAAAAATCCCCGGTCTTATTTTAAACCCAATAAATTTTCTAAAACACCAAACTTAATGAGACCACCTAATGAGTCAGTTTTAAAGAAAATAAATTTTTTGAAATCGATGTCAGTTAAGCTCATTTGCCTCGAAAATTGATGAACAAATTGTTCAAAAAATTAATTATTCGTAGCTTGACGCCATAACGCACTCTTCTAAACAAAGGTTATACTGTACCTGGCGTTTTCAAGACATTATGACACTGGCCGGTCTGTACCGCGTGCGTGGCGATTGATTTTCTTCCTGTGAGAATGACCGGGTTTTCTCTGAAAAAGTGTGTAGTCACTGTCCGCTGGAACCATGGTGGGTTAGAAATGGTCCGGACTCTAGTAGAGAAACTAAAAGTCCTGACAGGAAGCAAATATTCTATTTCGTGTTAAGTAATTCAATATCCTTAACCGAACGAGTTGTCTCAGACGGTTTCGTCTGTGGCCAACATTCGGGAGGCCCGCGTTCGATTCCCGTGGTCGCTGATCCGTGGAGTTTTATCGGAGTTTTTTCCGGGTCCCCAGGTGAATGCTGGGTAGATTAATTACATCCCACGAACTTCCTGCCCCTCCATTATCATTTCTCATCATCTCTCATCTGGTGGTCTCTTTCAGGGTAAAAGTGTCTCGGCGTCGCATGGTAGGATGATATGCTCTGCGTAAACCACTTTCTCTTGCGGTAGGACGGTTGCCGGTCTCCGAACACAAGTCGCGTAGTGGGAATGTTTCCGAACAGTCCATGGGTGGGTGGAATCTCCGTTGTCCTGGCCTGAATAGGGAAGCTTCCATCTAACTAAAATGTAGGAACCATGCCCTCTGTACTATCTTGGCTGCTTGGGACGGTCGCTCCCTCTCTCCTCTCGCCTCATAGTTCCTCCAAGGGATGCCCCACTTGGGGTATAGGTACAATGAGCGGTTGCCAAGTGTGGTTGCCGTGCCGAATCCCCTCCAATATAATCCAGTTCCAGTTCTAACACCCTGAAATGTAGCTGTGCTTTCAAATTGAAACATTGCATATGGGGATTGGGATTTCATTACTGAGGGATTCGATACGTAGGCCACCATGCTGGGCCCATTGTTCCTGTACCCCCAAGTGGGGCAACCTTGGGAAGAAAGATGAGGCGAAGGAGACAGAGAGCGGCCGACCCAAGGAGCTTTGACAGTACTGAGGGCATGGTCCCTACAGTTTACTTGGATAGCGACTTCCCCCGACAGGCCAGGAGAACGAACTCGCTCCCCTACAGTGGGACGACAACGAGCCCAGCAGCCGAACCCTAATGGTCCCAGGCAGGCGACCCGAGCCCCAAAGGTCTCTGGCTGGCGGTCCCGAAATGGTCCCAGCAGAGGAGCGGAGACTGGCAACTGACCTACCGGAGGAGGAAGTAGTTTTCCTAAGAGCATATCATCCCACCATACACCGCCGAGACAGCCGCCGACACTTCTACCCTGAAATAGACCACCAGATGAAAGATAATATAAAATGATAATGGAGATGAAATGGAGGGACAGGACATTCGGGGGACGTAATTAACCTACCCAGCATTCGCTTAGCAAACAGGGAAAACCCCCAAAAACCCCATGGATCAGGTAGGTCTGCCACGGGAATCGAACCCGGGCCTGCCGAATGCGGGCCTCAGACGAAATTGCCTGAGTCATCACGCTCGGTAGCATTGCATATGAGTAACTTTATCCCCTGAAACACGTGTACAGATTTCAAAGTAAGTTATTTCAAAACTTCAGAATATGATACATTAATTTAAAACCCCTTAATATCTAGTGGTCCACAATGGAGTGCAGTCTGGTTATGACAATGTAACTCCACCCTCTACCAGCTTAACCTACTCTAATCCTGTATCATAATTTCTAGATGCTGGATTATCATTACAGGATAATTGTTCTTAGTGCCAAAGCACCGTTAAGATAACGGTGCTTTGGACTTAATATGATAAAATAATGAATGAAGTATAAAAATGTACCTACTAATAATGACAAACTCTTTTGGTTTCGCCTCCATTTTGCTGATGAAAGTTCTCAAATAAATACCTCATCGGTCATTCAGTTTAACTACACATGCAAATAACTCTCTATCCGCTTCTCTAGAAGACCGAATTATATCTCATTTACTAGCGTTTTGTTTTGCATCAATCATAGTCGAAACTATTTCATAAAGGTCTTATTGTATCCAAACCACTCTCTTTATTTCTCATAGATTGCAACATGGTTTTTGGTTTGTTTTTGTATCTCTGGATTGTTTTCCAGGACAGCCACGAAGAGGAATACCGGCCGGGTAGGGACAAATTTTGGTTTCCTAAGTTCAATCTCATGCAAAGGGTTACATTTTATACACGTTACTGTACATGTCTTACAGGATTAAGTGCTATTTTACTTTCTCTACCATGTTTATATTAGGTCGAGAAGACAATGCATTTCGTTAAAAAAATCCATATCAGTATTTCACTGTAAATACCAGTAAGTCCCCAATAAATAGGGAATTTTTAGAAAAAGTACGCGTGTGAGTCACTGTGTGAACAGAATAACTTTAAAATGAAAAGTTGCCTAAATATAATTCTTATTTAAGTTTAGCACCTTACAAGGATGCGACAAGACTTCAAGAAAATCTGTTCATCTCAAGCTACCACTTACATGAAACATTCTTTCCCCGGAGGAGATTCGGCACTTCGACCAGTTTTGCTCTGTTGTACCTTATGCCCCTAAGTGGGTATCCTCGGGAGGAAAGATGAGGCGGCATGAGACAGAGGGTGGCCGTCCCAAGGAGCCACTATAGTGCAGAGGGCAGAGTACCTATATTTTAATTGGATGGAAACCTTCCCCGGCAGGCCAGGACAGCAGACATTCCCCCGTATTGTGGAGATGGCCCCAGCAGCCGGTTCGGAGACCGACAACCGACCTACCGGAAGAGGAAGTGGTTCACTCAGAGCATATCATCCTGCCATGCACCATCGAGACAACCACCGACACTTCTACCCTTAAAGGGACCAGTAGATGAGAGTTGATGTGAAATGAGAATGGAGTTGAAATGGAGAGACAGAAAACTCGGGCGATGTAATTAACCTACCCAGCATTCACCTAGCGACCCGGTTAAACCCCCGAAAAAACCCATGGTCAGGTATTCGAGCCCGGGCCTCTCGAGTGCGGGCCATAGATGGAACCGTTTGAGGCATCTCGCTCGGTTGAAAAAATGTTAAAATATGTTTTTTTCCTTTTTTTTCAAAAATGGCTCTAGCATTTTGTTTTAAGATTTTTCATGACAAATTAAATGTATGTCCTTAAAAATATATCTAAGCCATAACATGGCGACAAGCTCTTAAAATATTTGACTATCGCGTAAGGCTATTTTATTCTCCTAGTCCAATTGTGATTATTAGAAAAAACGTAATAAATGTCCATGCAAACTTTTGTATCGTTAATCGGTACAAAAGTTCAAAGAAAGGATACAAAAGTTTCCATCACGATTGTATCCATTTGTATCGAGAGAGAAGCACAAGCAATTTTAAATATAGATCGTACAAGGGCGAGTAAAAGAAAATAATGCAAGTGCACATAGCAAAATATTCTCTAAGTAGGGCATCGAAATATGTATTCCGTGGAAATCAGGTAAGTTACAGACAAAGAAATAATCACAGACATACCCCTTACACATTGGAATATAATGCAGTTCCTTAGTGTGTATGTTGGTCACTTGTTTCGGCAGGTTCGTGTAATTAATCCTAGACCGCGCTAGAGGTACAAATCAGCAACACAAAAAAACAAGAGAAAGAATGGTGGGAAAGCAACATGAGATTGGCGGGGTGAAGAGTTGTAATGTATCACCCGCCACGCCCATTCTATGTCCTCAGCTACCGCCTTACGTTGCACAACTTGATTTAATGGGAACTTCTTCCTAAAATCCACAATCTCTTCCTCACAAAGGTCACAAAGAATGTAAGTAACGCCTTGGGTATATTCACATTACTCGCTCTGCTGCATGTATTATCTGCTTTGTGAATAAGATACCTTAGGCGATGTTCATTTTTCAATTAGTGTTTAGTTTAAATATTTGAACATTCAAACTAATAACAAAAAATACCTTGGAACTGTTTAAGTCTACTAAAAAGAATATCTTTTGCATTATATGTTTTATGAGATCTGCACAATTTGAGTACTAAAATTTTGTACTAGAAAGTACTAAAAAAAGTACTAAAAATCTCTTGAGGTTTACCAATTGCACAAAATTAATTTCAAATGAAGATAACCGCACAGGAATTTGCAGAAAATTAAGATATACCTACATTTTATTTTTCGGATAAATATCTGAAATAAATAGCTTAACTAAAATTATTATAACAATATTTGAAAAAATCAAACATTTCGACAAATTCTGCATATTGGAAGTTTTGGGTTAAGCAATTTTCTTGAAGCTCTTTGTGTCACACCCTTAGAAGATATAAAAATTATTATTGGTGAGGTATTAGTTTGTGACTAACCTTTATGCAATCACGCTGTAGTCTCAAGTCACTGTTTCCATATTTTTTCTCTGTTCCGTCTGTAGCTCAAGACCATTATCCACGTGGTATGAAAGACTGTAAAGTTCTGAACATTATATACTTAGAATGGTAAGTCCTTATGGAATCACTGTGTACAACACTTCATTAAATAAAATGCTTGTAAACGTGCATCTAGGTGAAATCAGCGTGAATTTCCACTGAACCCATAACTTTTACAACGCTGATGACGTTATGCCTCAAATGCTAATGCAATCTGACTTGTCAATAATATGATGAGCCTATGTCAACAGATACACACCCACGAGTGTCAATTACATGATAACTTCTCACTGATATATTTAGTTTTATGGTTGAGTTATGCTGTTCATGTATGTGCAGACACAAGCTCACAGTTACACATACGCATACATGAAGACTTTTCTAAAACGCTTTTTGTTTCTTTTCTTTCCTCTTGTTCCCCAAGGAGTCTCAAGGCCTGATTTACCGGTAAAATATTGGTATCGAAATTATTGGGGGAATGCCACACTTCTTTTACTTCCTGTAGCTATGTGCTGATAAAAACTGACGCAGCATCGCTATTGTATTATTTTGTTCTCTTCGATATCTTATCCATAAACAAGAACTGAACTCCGAACCTACAGGAAGTGCGAAACTGCCTCAATATTGTCCGCTGCTTTTTATAGATTTTCAACGAGATAAGTAGGCGGAATAAAGCGCTGGGAAGAATAAAGGTGAAGGAAAAAAGGGGTGAAGATTGGAGAAGGGGTAAGCCCAATTCAATGCTACGTTAACTTCTTCTTTTTCTTTCATCTTTCAAAACTTGTTCATTTTCTGGTTGGTAATACTTTCTTCAAAACTCTCTTCTCCCCCAACCCTTGTCCTATCGAATCCCTTGCTGCTTGTGAACAAAAAAGCAAAGAAAAGAGCTCTGGTTTTCCGATTCCGAACATTCTTTAGCGTCTAGCACGACTTAAAGTGCATCTACATGCAAAAACCGTGTGAAGCACATGCGACCTCTGAACTGAAAAACACGACCTATGTCCTAACCTACAGACCTTACGGAATATCAAGGTAGAGTTTTACTTTATCTACCGCTCATCTATTGTAGGTAGAAATTCAACCTACAATTCAATACCGAGTCTAACACATATTTTGGGGTGGATGTCTGCCTCACGTCCAAGAGGTCTGGGGTTCGAATCTCAGTTGGGCTCTACTTTCTGGATAAGGTTTTTCTGGGTCTTTCCCTTATCCTGAGCTTAATTGAGCTTCATTTCATTTATCGTCCGATATGACTTAACGTTAGAGGACGTTAAAGTTTTCAGAATGAAATGCATATTTTGAGGACCTCTTAACCTGAAAAAAATTGTATTTATGTGTGTATGAGAATCGAAAGCCAAAAACGAATACAAAATTACTCGTACATATTTAAGCGTGTATTTACTCAGTGCTGGAATTACTAATTTCCACTATATACCTGAAGATTTTGTCATATAATTGCTCTTTCATACAAAAATAATGGAGAGTCAGATCTAAACTTAAATATGCAATACCTTAGCCAGGAATTGAACCACAAATGTCCGGCTTACTGTACTGCAAAAATGAAAAGTTGGTAAAAAATAAAATTAGTGTGGCAACTTCCAAGGCTGCCACACGAAAATTAAAACACACACATGCACACACACACACACACACACACACACACACACACACACACACACACACACAAACACACACACACACCTATACGTATGGCTCTAACGATATTGATTAAAATATCACAAAAACTTTAAAATATTTCATGACAATGCAATGTGCATCTTAAATGTTTTGGCAATTCTACTCTTCATTTTGAATGAGTTTTGCGTAACTGTTAAGATAGACACAATCTTACTACACAAAAAATGCAGAACTCGTTAAAGCTCACGGTTTATTTCAAATATGTCTACTCGTAATTTTTATCACAGTTAATTTCCAAGGCATTTCAATTACCTAAACGTTTCTAAAATTCTCAAATGGAAAGTAATTACTTGTTTATTTTTTCTGCTAGTCATACAAGGAAAACATGTTATAATTACCGCCAGTTCTTGAAATAGTTGACAATCGCTTAAACCTACTGTATTATTCCATTTTATCATTAAGATATTATCTCGTAGTGCTCAATTAGTTGAACTAGATTTATAGTTTTTCTAAAAGCTGGTTCATCAATAAACCCTATTAAAAGTTTAAGAAGTTCTTTTGTAACAGTTACATAATTATATTTAAGTTGTTTTACCTGACTATTGCCTATACTATACAGTATAAATTTTGACAGATAAATAATATAATTAACCAGTTGAGCTATAACAGTAACAAAAGATGTTAAATTTCGAAACTAACTCTCAGTTTTTCTCCAGGTATCCTTTAAGGACCTCTCTAATTCATTCGAGATAACGTACCCAATTGCTTACAATATTGAAAGTCCCAAAAGTATCCATTATTAGATCAACAAATGTTAATCAATAATTAATTATTGTAATAAAATAATTGTATTGGAAAACTAACTTATATGTTCGTCTAGGGTAAAGGGAGGTATTTTCCTGACATAGGCAATTTTGTGATAATTTTTCGAAGGGATGGCACGCGCCGGGTGTTAACGCGCCTGCCGATAGCTCCTGAGCTCTAGGAACAAATATGTCAACTACCGACAGTGAAAGACGAGTTAACATCAACTAGTTTCTCTGTGACATCCCTTCGAAAAAGTATCACGAAATTGCCTATGTCACGAAAATACCCCCCCCCCCCGCCCCGTCAATTTTATACGCAAATAATTTAAAAATCATTCACATCTTATATTCACATGTATCCATTTCTCTAGTGATACACAGAATTTCTTTTATTAAGGCTTAATTTTCCTATCTACTTCATGTTAATTGAGATAAATATTTCATAATATGCATATTTCATAATAAAGAAGACTAACGTGGTAGTTGAATGTGATAGGCTTCAGGAGCATATAGCAGTGGCAATAATATACCAGAATTTAATTACCACTCTATGCAGGATCTCTAGACAAACGAAATGTGGAAAAATGCATTTGAAAATTCTAAATAATGTCTTGGAAGTAGTTAACAACAAATTTTAATGGACATAAACCTTCATAATGAAGTCTAATGTTTTTATAGTTTGAAAGCATTTCAAAAGTTGATCCTGATGATTAAGACTTCACTGTCTATTCGTAGAAAAGTAATGATATAAATTTGGTCTTTTATATAAATATCGTAAACACGTGGTATTTTAATCTATATCCTATATCTATCTTTTTAGAAAACAAAATAAACAATTGTCCATGTAATGGGTAGTTTGGAGTGATATGACTGTTTCTTTGAAATGTCAAGATTTTTCTGAGAATCTTCGTGTGACATATTTGGAAGAGACCACTCATTTATCTAGAAATGCCTACTTACATACAATAGCCTGTAGAACGTGCCACGACCGGAAATACGGCCGTCGAGCTGAGGTAATGTGATCGTTAAGCACATTTATTAAGCAATAATCAAACAGCACTCCGGCAGATCTTTTCCCAGAGAATAACAACACTAAAGTTGTATTTATTGTACGTTACGGCGAACATTTGACGTGCGTTTTATGGTATCGTAGATTACAAAGAAAGAGAAGCTGCTAACACTGTCCATTTGTTACGGTAGAAATCATGTTTGAAATTCACAACGTACTGTTGAGCTAATTGGATCGTCTGATACAAACTCTGGTTAGTGAATAGATGTAGTTATTGGTGTTGTGAATTGTATGCACTAAAAAGCTACAATATGGTCATACATAATAAATACATAATACTTACCCATCGAATAGTTAAATACTCGTACTCCCACGCGATATGTTTTAGTAATAGCTCATTTACATATGTTCATAAATGGCAAAGAAATAGATATTATCAGAATAAAATTAATCACTTAAGGGATAATATTTGGGAACTGGTTAAAGCCATGAAAAGGAGTCATATTTCTGATTATGCTGTCTACACTCGATAAGAATTTCAGTTCAACTTCCTTCAACTACGAAGATTTTTAAGAAAATTCGTCCTTCCAGGCTACTTATTTCGTTATTTTTATTTTGTAAAATTGGCTGAGATGATTTTGATTAGAATGTCACATATTTTAAGATATTAAAATGCTTATTTTGAATTGTCTAGAAGAGCCTGCAAAGGCCTTTTCTTTCGAACGAAAGAACCTTTGAATAATTAGTAAAGCTTAAGAGCACAGAAAAACTTACTTTACGAAAAATGAATATATCACTAAAAGCCGTTCATTTCCAAAAACTTAACCATGTCTTAGATGTTCTTTATTGGTGAAAATTTACAAAAAAATTATATTTTCATTTTTTCGACTTATTCATTTTTTCTCATGACCATTTAAATAGCTTGGTCTACTTTTTAAAGTTATGATTATTGCTTCGATCTCCTGTATCTCCTATTTTTATCTAACACGAAATGTTTAATGAAACCATTTCTACCAACTTTTATGTGTATTAAATAAACCATAGTGGACAGAGAAATTCATATGAATGAAACATATCACGTAAGTTTGTAAGAATTTATCTAAATTCACAAAAATCACGACGGTGCAAAGGTTATACTTTTTATTATTTGGAACATGCTCGTATGTTAATATCCTGATCATTAAATCCGTTTTAGCAGTTCAGTCACTTAGGTTATGAAATTTGTTATTCTATAGCCTAAAATGTTTATCTTAAAGGGCAAGTCTTTTCAGTGATGGAAGAATTATCAAAATTGATTGATTGTCCCTTGAGATTACCAATTGCACACATGTTGCATATAAATAAGTTGTAAAAATATATGTTCCGAATCTCGATGAAGAATAGAACTTAAAATAATTTTTATTTCATAGGCCCAAGTTATGACGCCAATTTGGAAACAATAATTTAATTTCGTCGGTCCATGTTGTGACGCCAATTTGTACAAATATATGCCTTATATCATAACTTTAAAATTTCGATTGTGCCACCTGTTTGCGAAGTTGTTATAGCGTTTACTATTTCGAACGGAAGAATCAATTTAGTCAAGATGACGCAGGTAGGCATGAAAGCTCAGATCTCCGGGCGTGGTCTCGGATCAAATTGAGTTTTATGATTCCACTCCACTATATAAATTATACTCATCTTTTCTTTCAATTAGTTATTTATTTTGACATACTGAACTAATAGAATATACTATAATTGCTTCACTCCTAGCAAAACTTCTTCATGTTTACACAGAATCCTCTTAAACTTTGTCTGGTTTATCTTGAAACAAGGGAATGAGAGAGTGCACTGCTGCCTATGCTGTTGTAGGTAACCCATGACCGCCTAATCTCATATTGTATCACTTCTATGTTACGTTCCAATCGACTCCGTCTGATTATATTGTAGCTACCTTTTTAATACTTTCAAGTGCAGCGCTTTAAAAACTACTGGTAGATGTCGGTAGTATAGATATACCGTCAATTAGGGATTTTTTGGGTTAGTCACTTTCTTCTTATTTTATGATGAAATTGTCCAAAATATCAATCCGTCTTTTCCCCAGTACATCTTTTCTACCTCCTTCATTCATTTGTGCCCATATTAGCTCGATAGCATTTGTATTACAATGACATGGAGGTAAGGTTTGTCCATTTAATTCAGCTATGGAGTCGATTGTATACAGTTTCAACTTACCTTTGTTTCTCTTAATTATCTCGTAAACACTGGATTACCATATTTTACTGTCAATATAAAGTACTGTTGTAAAAAAGCAAACCCTGCACTGATTGCAGCACCTGTCGGTATCTGACGGAGACTAGGCAGTCGCGGATAGCAGTGGCAATGTGTTTAGGAAACTTCTCACCCCTTCCTTGTCACAAGGAGGGGTAGCGCTAAGTAGGTCATGTTTCACCAGACGAACCTTTGCGTCTCTTGAAAGTTGTTTCCGTAACCCTTAGTTACCACTAAACAGTTACATGTCCGATCGATCTCTTGTCTTTTTAATTCTCGTTTGTTTTTTATCTATTAATAAGTATATTTGCAATTTATGACATTACCATAACATTTTATTTTATTGAATTCTAAAGAATATTCTGAAAGTTATCAAATAACTTCAGCTGAAGGCCATCCATAAATAACGGTTTCTATCTGCACTGTTATATTTCATTTATAAATCCACCTTAGAAGCGTACTATTACGTATAAACTGGGATGTAAACTAACCTGAGACCTACGACAAGCAGTAGACGTCATATATACTGTTTACTAATGGTACTGCATTAGCTGTACTGCACTCCATACTTACAACTATTGGTAGTATTAAGTGGTTACATACTTAATAGTGCCCGCCTCGGTAGCGTAGATGGTAGCGTGTCTGCCTCACGTTCAAGAGGTCCCGAGTTCGAATCTCGGTCAGGGTGAGTTACCTGGATAAGGGTTTTCCGGGGTTTTCCATTGTCCTTCAAGACGAATGTCAGGTAATTCTAAGCTCCATGGACCCTGGACTTTTGAGCATCATTTCATCTAATTCATTCACCTTCCGATATGACTTAACGTTGGAGGACGTAAATTATATATATATAAACCCTAATAGTACACAATTGTATGGTTATCATCAGGTGGGAATAAAAAATCACACTGTACACTGAGATGGACCTCATTTGGGGGGAAGTCCGAAGATATGTAAGCCAGCACTATCAACAATGTTTCTTCAACAAGCTTCACTCAGCCCAGATGTTCCAAGATTGGAGGCTTAGTTTAAGGTCACGTCCTAATAAAACACACCTGATTTTGGACGTTTGCGTCACACCGTACATAAAATTTTGAACTCTTTTCAAGATTTTGGAATCACATAACCAGGCGAAGGACAAAATATATGGAATTTGAGTTTTGTTTGTTTGTAATTTAAGTCCTCCAACGTTAAATCATATCGGACGGTGAATGAAATGCGTGAAATGATGCTCAAATGAGTGCGGGATCCATGGAGCTTGGAGTTATCAGACATTCGTCTTTCAGGATAAGGGAAAATGCCCGGAGAAATCTTATCCAGGTTACTCACCCTAACCCAGATTCGAACTAAGGAGTTCTTGAACGTGAGGTAGACACGCTACCATCTACGCTACCCAGGCGAGCATGGAATTTGAAGGCAGTCATTTTGAGAAACTTTGGCACTTGTTCAATGTTATGTATTTCTTATTAGATTTAAGTTTTAATTTTTACTTCTTTTTTATATTTTACGATGCGCACCATATTTCTGAGACCCTAAAACTTAAACAAAGAGCTTTTACACTGTTTCTATAAACAGGATATCAATGTACAAACAGTTGACATGGTGTACTTGATTGCACAAGTAAGGTGCTTGTTCTGCTAACGATTTTCACGGCAACACCTGCGCACGATTGTATAAAGAACTTGCTGGTGTATCATTTGTACACGAGACGAGTTCTGAAACAGGACACGTGCATTAACAAGTGGAAGAAGTGTCGCCATATTTGGTCACAACTAACAATGTCACTTTAAATGCGGACAGCATTGTCGCAGAGTCCTTTGGGATGTAACAACCAAGTTAACAAGAGAATATTCTATTTTATTTTATTATTACTTTTGTAGCCGTGTACTCGATAGCTGGACCTTGAATTTTAAGGCAAATGTCTTTAGATGGGTGTGGAATATTAGTTCAAAATTTATGAATAGCTGCAAAATCTTTCCTAGCGAAATTCATCTAATATTGCCTAAAACTAACGTCAATGCTTTTTTTATTTTTTGTACAACCTATATGGAGGTTTTCATTAAAAAAACATAGATCATCTTAATTTTGATTGAATTTTGTATAATTCTGAACAAATTTTCACCATAAGTGATAGATGAAGGTACACTGCACTAAGGGTCACTAACATTATTTTCTTTAACTTCTTTTAAATGTTCTCATAGAAGCTTATTCTATATCTGCTACAAGGTAATTCAATAGGCCTAAGTGATATTCAAATCTCTGGGATTTGAAACAAAACCTTGAAATTACTAATAACACAGAACCGTATTTCGCTAAAACTGTCTTAAAGAGGTCTACAATCTTTCTGAGTAATTTTCTTTCTTTTTTTTTTTTTTTTTTTTTTTTTTTTTTGTAATTTACGTCCTCCAACGTTAAGTCATATCCGATGATGAGTGGAATGGGTGAAATGATGCTCAAATGAGTCCGGGGTTCATGGAGCTTAGAGTTACCCGACATTCGTCTTTCAGGATAAGGGAAAACCCCGGGAAAAACCTTATCCAAGTAACTCACCCTGACCGAGATTCGAACTCGGGACCTCTTGAACGTGAGGCAGACACTCTACCACCATGCTACCGAGGTGGGCCTTTCTGAGTAAGCTTTTGTTTATCCATTAAGCTTTACTTGTTATATAAATGTTATTAAGAGGTAAGAGGACTTCACTAATTATTTACAGAAATGTTAGTACATACTAGATAAATAAAATATGAAACGAAGAGCTCCATGGAATATTTACAGAAATCTCAAAATTAATATTTTATTTGGAATTTAAATTACCTTTAATTTGAGTGAAAACATTTAGACGTATTTTTAGAAAGTAGGAAAACAAAGAATATGTTTCCATGTAAGCAATGCTTTGGTTGGGGGGATTTGTATTAGTTCTTCATGTCGCATTTTAGGATGTTAAATAGTAGACCTAAAACATATTAACTGTGAAACTTCTAAATAAAATGTTTGGTGTGAAATAGAAAATTTCTTTCTACTATAGGTATATAAGTGGTAGTGAAATTAAAATTAAAACTTTCCGTCTTTCCTTTGCAAAGCTCAATTCTCTGTAGTGCTCTTGCTGGAAATGTTTCCTCCACAAGTACCAACTTATTCCTGCGTCTGCACCACAACATGGACTCGATGGTTCAACTAATCGAGTAATAGTTTACTTGTAGGTGCCTAGTTTCCAGATAACAAGAGAACCTAACGCAGACTTAATCAGAACAGCGCTCCGCGTTGAAATATATTGCTGCACTTGAGACAACAAGCAATTTTGTGGGAAGTAAATCCTTCCGTTGTGGCTGCATAACTTGCTTCGATAGCAATTTGGTGTTCTCTCACCGCGCTGCAGCATCCTGCCCAACAAATTGGATGGCTCCGTGAAAAACAACGGACACCTGCGATCAATGTGACAGAGATTAAAACTAATAGTAAATGAACATATGGGCTGAAGAAGGGTACACATCAACTACTACTAAGGTTTCATTTCCAAATTATTTTCTCCGTTTCGTTTCTTTAGTATAAGCGAGTTTTTATCATGCTGTTGAAAAGTGTACAAGTGGATCTGGGCTCAAACCCGGCCATACTGATGATTTTAATTATGATAGCTCCATATCACTGAAATAAAACAGCTGTGAATATTTTAACTCAATAATAATAATAATAATAATAATAATAATAATAATAATAATAATAATAATAATAATAATAATAATAATAATATAAATAATAATAATAATAATAATAATAATAATAATAATAATAATAATAATAATAATAATAATAATAATAATAATAATAATAATAATAATAATAATAATAATAATAATAATAATAATAATAATAATAATAATAATAATAATAATAATAATAATAATAATAATAATAATAATAATAATAATAATAATAATAATAATAATAATAATAATAATAATAATAATAATAATAATAATAATAATAATAATAATAATAATAATAATAATAATAATAATAATAATAATAATAATAATAATAATAATAATAATAATAATAATAATAATAATAATAATAATAATAATAATAATAATAATAATAATAATAATAATAACAATAATAATAACAATAATAATAACAATAATAATAACAATAATAATAACAATAACAATAACAATAACAATAACAATAACAATAACAATAACAATAACAATAACAATAACAATAACAATAACAATAACAATAACAATAACAATAACAATAACAATAACAATAACAATAACAATAACAATAACAATAACAATAACAATAACAATAACAATAATAATAATAATAATAATAATAATAATAATAATAATAATAATAATAATAATAATAATAATAATAATAATAATAATAATAATAATAATAATAATAATAATAATAATAATAATAATAATAATAATAATAATAATAATAATAATAATAATAATAATAATAATAATAATAATAATAATAATAATAATAATAATAATAATAATAATAATAATAATAATAATAATAATAATAATAATAATAATGATGGTAGCGATAGCGATAACGATAACAATTATCCGGAGCACACGATATTACCACCCTTAATAGTATAGCACCAATTTGTAGAGTGCAAGTTCTAAAAGATAGGTTAAAGTACACCTTTCTGCCGCAAAGTGTGTATGTGTTATGACTTTTCCTGTAGAGACTGATACAGTAAAATAATAAAAGTATGTTTAAAATGTAAGGATTGTGCCTACAGTATTGTTTGTTTGTTTTTATTCGTTTGGTCCTATCATTGAGCAGCGCTCTAAGACACTGAAAACGTCATACAGAAAACGATCCTACCAAAGCAACATAAAACGTTTTAGCTACCCCCAGCATACATCAAAACATGCTTTTTTTCTATTTTCTATTTTTTTATTTTTTATTTTATCTACACCAAACATATAACATATGTAACATTTTAAGACATAATATAACTACACATAATATTATACAATTACTCATTCAAGAAAAGTAAGTCAACCATTTGTTTAAGAGATGGTAATATATTAAACCAAATACAATGACACATTACGTATACAGCACAGGACACTTTAACATTCATGAATAAATTCCTGAACTGAGTAATAGGCCTTGCTACATAGATAGTTTTAAGAGCAAACTTATATACTATCCCTGAAGATAGTAATTTTAGGTATTTTGGAAGTGCAGTGATATTCTGATATTTTCATAATATACTCGTTTCTGGAAATAAATAAATTTAGCAGTGGGTTTTTATAACTCCATTCATTGTCTAATATTTATGCTATGTATCTTCACATTTTGTGTAAAATAGTCTTGATTTTTGATATGAGTATATAAGAGATCTCAATACGAATGCATAAAATGCTAGATAAATTTTACCATTTTCTCCCTTAAATTTATAATAAAAAATCTAGATATAGCTTTATTCTAAATAATTTTATTTTCAGTAAAATGTTTCGTGGTATTCTGAACTATCATAATATAGAGCCTTGTTTTCAATACATTGTTGCCAACCAAATAACAGAGTTCTGCTACATTTCATCACAATGTATTATAAGCAAGACCTTGTTACTGTTCTAAGCATAAGATAGATATAGTTACTTTTATATCAAAATTTACGATTTAAAATATAATTCTGTATTGCGGTTTTGTCGCGTAACTAAATATAGCAATATAGAAATTTCTGCCTCTTCATTATGCACGTTGTGTAATTTGAACAATACCACTTCTCATAGTAACTGGTTTACCTAAATGCAACATTGTTATAATTTATTACATATTTATGCCAATGAAGATGGAAATGTTATTAGAAACATTATATTATAATGCTTTGTTATTAGCATAACAAATAATAATTTTCGGAGAAATTATTTTGCCTCCAACCAAAAATTCTTTGCTGGAGTTTTATTTGAGATGTATGTTTTAGGTCTCTCTGAGTCCAGTGTAACTTTTTCTTTGAAGTACATATGTGTATCTAAGTACTATAATTTTAAAACGACAAGTCACCTAAATTCCAAACTTCTTATTTAAGTTTAATAATCTTCCAAACATGCGAAACCAAGATTTTTGAGGAAATCTGAATGGCTCTGTTGATTAGTCACTGGACACTGACACCAAAGTTGCAGGTTGAAACGCGGCCCAGTTCGATTGTTTTTAAGTGTACCTAAAAGCGAAAATTCTCTGTCAGGAGATTTACTGGAACGTAAAATAACTCCTGTTGGAAGAAATTCTGGCACACCGGCTGCGCTGATATAATCCTGGCAAATCTTAGCATCGTTAACAAACATATAAATTTTATTTTTGTACATATTAGTGCCAATAAAAGCTGTTTTTATGACCAAGTTTCAGCTGTGAATTTTGTAATATAGTAATTCGAAGTGACACTTCGTTGGAGGTGAAGTTTCAGAACTAAAGTAGACTTTCTCATAAACTAGTTCCAAGACATTTTAATTCTGTAGTAGTTGTGTTCGTATTTCTTAAAACGCGGCCAGTTAAAGGAAGAGAAGAAGAAAACGTAATGAGATAAAAGAGTAAAATCGTCTCCATTAACGCAAGTATCAATCTTGCTTGTTCATTAATTCTACTCCTTCTCTTCTGATACTTATCTTCTTTCAATTCCATTTATTCTACTCTGGGAAATGAACATCCCATTTCCTCCAACTCTTCCCCTCTTTCTCTCCCATTTTCTGTTTGTAACACATGTTCGACCTCGTTAGAACTTAATTTCAAAGGGCTGTCTTATCTTTAAAAGATGTACACAGGCAAATTAATTTGCAAATTAATTTTGCCCTTTCACGAAAAGAGAAAGAAAAGGAGAAACAATTTAATAGTTGAGAACAGATAGTACACAGGAGACAGACAATAGACGTATGAAGCAAGTTCTTAGTAATTTATGTAGTTCCGTGAAAGCCGTTACGAATACCTTATCCAAGTCTCGCATCATCTAAATTTAGGCAACTAAAAGAAGAATCTTATAAAATTCTTTATGATGCCATACGACACTTCTTCCTGGTGAAAAATTAAAACTTAAAGGAAACATCCCTAAAAGGGCTAATGTGACAGAAAAAATTACGTAACATCCGTTCTTGTGTTTCTTTTGCGGTTTACTCAACTGTCATTGTAATGTCTTGAGCACAGACTTTCGTGTCTCATGCTTAGGAGATAAATTATACTGCACAGGCGCACGCATGCGCGGGTACACACAGATAAACAGAAATAAAAATTGTCTAAAAATATTTATACATTCAGGGAACTCAAAAATGAATTTCAATGGAATTTCTATATCCAATCTATATGGAATATCTACGAATAAGATAATCTTACGGATACATATTACATGTGAAAGATTATATAATTAATAATTGCTTTCTTGCATAATTAAAATTAAATTATTGTTGTGATAAGTGAAGGATACTTTGCGAACATAAAAATAATGATACATTTTGCGAGTGAATGTTAAATTGGCGTGATAGATTTTATTGAATCCTTTAATTACATATGTAAGTAATTATAGAATCTGTCACATTTTATTTACGAAGTATATTTTAACAATCACCTTGTGGATATGATGATTATTAAATGTTAAAAAGTTTAGGATTACTTTAACAAACAGGAGGGAATATATACGCCTTCAGTGTTATTTTAAACTTCAACTCTATTACATTAACAATAATAAAAAAGCAGTACGTTTGGATTTTTTCTTGTTTCTCCTCTGTGATCTTCGTTATGCTATATTTTTCAACAGTGAGTCTGAGGTAATTTCCATTTACCTTAACGATGGTTTGTTTTCCTTTTGTAGCAACTTTAACTGATGGAGACTACCATCCATATTTGAAATATTACTCCCTTGTATTTCCAATGATATCAACAAATAAAGAGAGAGAAAAAATTGCGTTTGCATTTCATTTCCTTTATTTCATGGTGGCTTCAGGAAATCTAAAAAGAAGTACTTAATTTAATGTGTACGGTTTTTGCTTTGTATTTTACTTCTTTGAGGGAAGCACAAATTTAACATGCTGTTGATTTTTTCCCGTTTTTATTTAAACAAGGGAGGAAATTTCGCTCGGAAACAACAGGTATGATAATTTAATAACGGAAAAATATAGGTTCCTTTCATGTTTGCTTTGACTTTGTCTTGTACGGCCTCTCGGCTACAGAAAGGGACAGGGAATGTTGAACATTGTCTTGTCTGCAAAGTTTTACTTTGCTCTCTGAGATTTGACTTCGTTTATTTCTGTACTCCGCTGGTCAAAACATTTTCAAACGCACGCATATAATATGATGTTTCCTTTTTCTATATATACATATTTCGCTCAAGTTCAAGTATTTGTATATTGAAAAAACCAACCATCGTTGGGAGTTATATTGAAAAAGGAAACCTTAAAACTGTAATGTAAAAAGGGCTCATGTAGCTGGGGAAAAATTGTTATGGTAACGTAACAGATCGATGCGAACCAGTTATTCAAAAAAGGAAATCTTAGTGTAACAATGTTCTAGCAGAAATGTAAATAACTTTTGTGAGAGTATATATTTTAACTGGAGGTGGAAAGGAATCAAGTATTGCATGTGAAAATATTTAGACGTATATTTGGTCCAGCTGTCGTTTTTATAAAGTAGATTTGTATTACAAATGAACATGAAAGATACACCAATTTGTTTATGATGTGTACCTTTACGACCTATAGATACCAGCAATCCACTGAACATTCTTATGAAATAGTATTGCATTTTGAAACAGAAAATCATAATATCAAATTATTTTGTGTTTATACGCGGGCTGTTCGATAAAGAATGATCATAATTTTTTTACGGTCATAGTTTTTCGCACCAAAATTCCATCTTATATATTCTGTTAGCTTAATGTGAAAAAAAACACGCCATAGTAGTTTTATTGTTGGTAATTCTGATTCCCGGCTGTGAGAACCAGGCAAGTTCAGACATGCTCAGTATCGCCTACCGCTGCAATGGAGGTAACATGCAGTTAAAGTTTACGTTAGAAGAAGATCCGGAGTTTCATTCAAACGTAATCACTGCTGATGAAACTTGGCTACATCATTTTGATTCTGAGAGCAAACAGCAAGGCTCAGTTTGGAAATCTCCTTCATCATCAACCCCCCAAAAAAGCAAAAGTGGTTGCTTATGCTGGGGAAGTTATAGTCATCTCATTCTTTGATATTCATGGAATGGTTTATCAGCATGTTGTACCTACACACACATCAGTAACTGGACAATACTACAAGGATGTCCTGAAAACATTGAAAGTGCATATTAGGCGAAAAAGACAACATTTCCGTGAAGCAGGGTGGATGCTGCACCACGATAATGCGCGGCCGCATATTGCCAATGTTGTTGCTGAATATCTTGCAAAAATCAACGTGAAGTGCATGCCTCACCCTCCCTATAGTCCACACTAAGCCCCATGTGACTTTTTTCTATTCCCTAACTTGAAGAAACGCCTTCGTGGGAGGCATTATCCATCATCAGAAGTAGTGGTGAAGCCTGCGGAGGTGATTTTGAAGGATCTCTCAAAAATGGTTTCCAGCATGTCTTTGAAGACCAGCAGAAACGCTGGGACAACTGCATTGCATTTAGAGGAGACTATATTGAGAAGGACCATCAAAATTATGAGGATGAGTAAAGGCACGTTGTCAAAAAAAAAAAAAAAAAAAAAAAAAAAAAAAAAAAAAGAAATTGTGATCATTCTTTATTGAACAGCCCTCGTACTATTGCAGTTAATGTCGATCTAAAAATTACAGTAACACTACATATTACCAGCCAGGAAAATATCCGGCTTTGTGTTGGAACCTTTCGAATATAGTAGATTTAAGGAAATTTAAAGTAGTGTTGCAAGTAACAACCTACTCTGAAAAATCCAGACTAATTTCTTTATATGTGGATTGGTATATACAAATAGAACTAACCGTATAATTTGACGGTTTAAAGTAATACTGTACATAACAACCGAGTGGAAGTATTCCGCCGAATCTGTTTGTGTTCGATTGGTTAGATTCTGGTAGACCTGATGACCTATATCAGCAATTCACTGAACATTCCTAAAAGGTGTTTCATTTTAAAATAGAGAATAAACATCTGATCAAATCATTTTTCGTCCAGTGCGGTTAGCTCTTAAAGCGGCTAGTACTCGTATGTTTATCATTAGTAAGAAAGATCCAGTTAAGTCTCTTTATGTCTGGACAGGTAAGAACGTAATAAGATTAACAGTCTATTGTATAAAACAACACACATCCGAATATAAAAGATTCAGCCGAGTCTGCCCGTGTTTGGACCGGTTATTGATGTTAACTATTTATCTGGCAGGTGAAGAAAGACTGAATATTAAGCTGACTATAAAATACTCGGACTGTTTCGTTGCAATTGTCTCTGAGCATTATAACTGAAATTGAAAAGACGATAAACACAATCACTTAATAAACATTAAGTCCTACATAAAACAAATATTTTCTCTCCAAAGTATAACTTGTGTGGTGACATTTTCACGATTATTTTCTTAAAAAGACCCTCTAAAATAAAATATTAAAGTTAAAATGTCGTATATCTTTTATAAATTAATCATTGAGTGATTCAAGTTGAACCGATTTTGCATACACCCACCCACCCACACACACACACACACACACACACACACACACACACACACACACACACACACACACACACATGCAATATACCGAGCCGTTTTACATGTTCGCCTCAGAAGGTTGGGTGACTGCCTTATCCTTAGTGATTCGCTGAGCGCCCTTCAGAGTCTTCGTGAGCTGTACAACCACTATCCTCTTGTACAGCGTATCCAGGACGCCCTCCACGTTCTGCACGCCTCTGGCGCTAGCGTGGTGTGTGCATGGATTCCTGGTCACATTGGCTTGCGTGGAAATGAACTTGCGAATTGGCAGCTAAGGAGGCAACGACAAAACCCAGTTATACCATCCCGTACGTTACAGCGGAAGACTTTGGGCTTGTTATCCGTAGGGCGGCGCTCTCGTGCTGGCGTGATGAGTGTTCCGCTTTGCGTGGCAACAGGCTTCGTACGGTGAAGGAGCTTCCACTCAATTGGGTGACCTCCTGCCGCCTTTCTCGGCGGGAGAAAATTACTTTGGCTCGGTTGCGCATTGGACATTGTTATTTTAGCCATAGCTTTTTATTAAATAGGACCCCGGTTCCCGTTTGCCCACTGTGCGGTGCTGATCTGATGGCCCATCACTTGCTTTTAGATTGTTATAGCTTGGCACGTCTCCGCAGGTCTCTCCAGCTGCCGGCCAGCTTGGCGGAGATCCTCGCGGATGACGAGACGGCGGTGGGCAAAGTTTTAGCGTTTGTTTTAGCTGTCGGTTTTAGAATTTAGGCCCAAGTAGCTTGGGCTTTTTAGCCATTTTAATCCTTTTCTGGTTTTATGATTTTAACTTCTATTTAAATCTGTGTCTCATCGTTATGGCGGTGTTTTTATCTTGATTATATTTCATTGTCTTTGATTAGACTTTGATTTAGTTTTTAGCCCACTTGTTTCTAAGGGCGCTGATAACCCAGAAGTTGAGCGCCCTAAATCACAATAATAATAATAATAATAATAATAATAATAATAATAATAATAATAATAATAATAATAATAATAATAATAATAATAATAATAATAATAATAATAATAATAATAATAATAATAATAATAATAATAATAATAATAATAATAATAATAATAATAATAATAATAATAATAATAATAATAATAATAATAATAATAATAATAATAATAATAATAATAATAATAATAATAATAATAATAATAATAATAATAATAATAATAATAATAATAATAATAATAATAATAATAATAATAATAATAATAATAATAATAATAATAATAATAATAATAATAATAATAATAATAATAATAATAATAATAATAATAATAATAATAATAATAATAATAATAATAATAATAATAATAATAATAATAATAATAATAATAATAATAATAATAATAATAATAATAATAATAATAATAATAATAATAATAATAATAATAATAATAATAATAATAATAATAATAATAATAATAATAATAATAATAATAATAATAATAATAATAATAATAATAATAATAATAATAATAATAATAATAATAATAATAATAATAATAATAATAATAATAATAATAATAATAATAATAATAATAATAATAATAATAGTAATAATAGTAATAATAGTAATAATAGTAATAATAGTAATAATAGTAATAATAGTAATAATAGTAATAATAGTAATAATAGTAATAATAGTAATAATAGTAATAATAGTAATAATAGTAATAATAATAATAATAATAATAATAATAATAATCATCATCACAGACACGGTGTTCATTTTTATTCGTTATTTTCCGCCCTCCGATTAGGGAGTCATAGTTGACTGGTGAGTCTATCTTGAAATCATAGTGCCCTCTACGCAGAAGAAGCAGCAAATTTTGCGGAACAGTAAGCAAATTACAGCGCTCTGAGTGTTGTTGCGGTGGTAACTAATACAACCAGCTTCCTCTGGATATGAACTCAGAGAATAGCATCTTCATGGTTGAATGCTACTTTTGTACCGGTATTAAAATTGGTGCGACATATAAATATAATTTAAACCGCTGCATAGAGGAGTTCTATACAACGCTATCTGGCATTCAGACAAGTCCCTCGGAGCGTAACGTTGTCAAAAGTGGCCAGGTACCGTCAAATTGGCATACTTTTTGTTTGCAACGTAAACATCTTACAGTTTATCAGTATACGATATAATTGTTTTTGTCATTCTCACGCTTAATTAAAATGTGTAATAATGTTGGTATCCTTATGTCTTTTAAAATCAATAGGTGCAACAAACATTTCCAAGATACAGATACGCAAAAAGAGAGACACTGGACGCTATATAGTGACTGGTCCCAATCTAGAAGCAATAAATAATGTTAGGACAGAAAGGCCTCAATCATACCTTCTCGCAATACAGACACTGTTTAAGGGGAATAGAGAAAGGAAATATAAGAAAATAGACATATAAGACTATGTACTGGAGATATTTTCTTGTTTAGACTTAGTTAAAAGCTTTGTATATATTGTAGCACTAATTTACTTTTCATTCCTAGAACATGTTCTGTTAATCTTCTGCATGTTTGTAATGAAGGTACACTGTGAGGTAACTGTGGGTGGTAGAAAAGAATTAAGAGGAAATTGAAATATTTCTATTTTATGTGACAGGTTTACAATATGCATATATCTCTACTATAACAGAAAAAAACAGATGTTCATAGTGAAATAAGTGTTCATTGACTTATCATTTCGTAGAGTCTTCATGACATACTTTTATGGTTGCATAATTAGCTTTGCAGTGCATTGCATTGCAGTATATAATTTTTTAAAACAGTTATCGTATCTACGCACCAGGTGAACGTACACACCTTTAGATCACACGGGCAGATCCACCTCTCAAATAGTATATTTACCTGCCTGTAGAGGGAGGCCGCTAAGCTGCTGTCAGTACATCAAATTCGATCGCAAGCCTCTTGGGGAATCGTATATAAACTTGCTCCATCAGCGATACTATTAATGACGTCAAATTTTGTACGGTATAATTACAGATAAAAATGAACACCGTATATATATATATGTATATATATTATATAATTAGTAGAAATTTATATGGGCTGAATACCTTAACAAAACTATCCAGTCATTTTAATTATACATATTATATTATTTAATTCAATCATTTCCTATCAGTTACCCCTACATGCTGTAGTAACATTTACTCATTACAGGAGTAACCGTGCAATCTTCAAACTTAGGTGTTACAGCTGATGCTTTTGCAACAACATTCAGTCCTAAAACAAAGACCATGTAATTTTTATTTATTGTGAGCTACAATTGGAAATTATAATTATATAAATGTACTTAACCCGTTGTTTTTTGTGTAATATATAACGTGTTGTGCCATCTAGTAATGAGTGGAAAGGAAGCCGGTATGTGGGTGCATCTTAATTAGTGACTCTACCTATTGTAACTGCATCAGGTCAGTAAAGTGATTTAGTTAACTTTCACTGTGAACCGTGTGATGGAAAATCCGTGAAGTAATTCCATTAAATCGCTGCACAAGTTGAAGTAGATAGAGTGTAAAAAGTTTCAGCTGCGAAGCTAAATTATTAGGCTAGTGTATCATTGATGCGAGCACTTTCTCGACCTTCTTGTACTAATAAAAAATTCGCATAGATCAATTACATGTTACACTAGTCATAAAAATGTGATACTTCTATCCTTGTTATTCTACCCACGATACTTTATTAACTACTAAAGCAACAATACCAATTGAAAGTATTTCATACAAAATTGTTATTAAGCTCTTCATTCTCTCATAAGTAAGAATTTAAATTTTGCCTGTTGTACAAATAACGGGGTGCTTGAAAGTATGTTATTGCTCTTGGGGATATGTGTGATATCAGATAGTTCTCATAAGTAAAATGGGTCTTTATATTTTGGTGTTTTGGAAAATTTATTGGTTTTCTTTGGTTTGGCAAATCTATTTACAGGATGGCATAGCTAGTGCTGCGCACATTGCGAGCATGTGTCACTATTCAGTTGTTAATAAACAATCACAAAATGGAGATAGCAAACTTTGAACTTAGACTCCTTCTAAAACACAGCTGTAAACAAGATTTTAGCTGCTGCCATAGCTCGAAGAACATCTGAGGTGAAAGGAGGTGTCGTTAGTGAGCGTGTGACACAACGATGGTTCTAACTCTTCAACAATGGAGACGAAAACACTAAAGATTTATCGCGTTCTGGAAGAGCTAAGGTATGGAATGTTGAGGATACACGTCAAGTTTTGGGAGAAAATCCGCATAAAAAAGTACCCGTAGGCTTTCAGGAGAACTTGGTACACCAAAAGATATCATACATGGCCACATTAAGATACTTGGAAAATCATGGGCCGCGCCGTGGCTCAGTGGTTAGACTGCTTGGCTCTTACCAAGGCGACCCGGGTTCGATCCCAGGCGACCGCAAAGTGAGATTTGTGGTAGACAACACGGCGCTGGGGCGGGTTTTCTCCGGGACCTCCGGTTTCTCCCGCCATCTCATTCCACCGCTGCTCCATCTTCATCTCATGTATCATCAGTGTCACCGCCTGCGGTGCCGTATGTAGTAAAAGCTGGCGTTAAACACTACACATTTGGAAATTCATACAGAAACTGTGGATGTGTACCTCATGAACTGACACCTCAACAGGCTGAATATAAGAGTGGATATCCGTCATCAGCTTATCCGTAATACCATCGATGATAGATTTGTCAGGATAATTGTCACTTGTGATGAAAAATGGGCATATTACCGAAACCCTGATGTCTCGAAATAGTGGCTTGATCCCCGCCAACCTGTCAAAGTCATCGTTAAAAAAATCAATTCCATCCAAATGTTGTGTGTCTGTTGGAATTTTGAAGGTGTGATTCACTGGGAATTGGTGCTAAACGGGCGGACGATTGTTGCGGATCTTTATTTTCAACAACTGGAACGAGTTCATGAAATTTTGAGACGGAGATACCCAGCATTAGTTAACCGAAATAGAGTTCTATTGCAACAGGACAATGCAATACCCCATACTGCACCAACAACCATGGAAGAATTCAGGAATTGGGAGGACTCGAACTGCTATCACACCCAGCATACAGCCCTGATCTCATACTATCAGATTATCATCTTTTTTTAGATCCATGGCCCATTTTCTACTTAGAAATAATTTTGATAATGAAGCAGTGCAAGTGGGTGTCACCGAATTCTTCACATAAAAAACCAGAGACTGTTACCATCTTGGGATAATAAACCTCGCTGATTTTGCCATTATATCTAATGGTCTATATTTTGAAAATTAGTCAATTGTTTGTCAGAACACATTTCAAATAATTGTTTTTTCTTAAGAGACGGTACCTATAATTTATTAATATATCCGGTTTTATGTCAATGAAAGAATAACCGATTTCCATGCAACTTTACACTGTAAAGACTAGTTTGGGGTGGTGGAATATCTTGAAGATCGTGATGCATTCTACAATATTGACTTTTTATTTTTGAATTACTGTTCAGTAATCACAAAAGGTGTATTACCAATGAACTTTCGATACTTAACTTTTGGAATTACAATACTAGTGTTTGCAAGATAGTACAGAAGGTATGATTTGTGAGTCCAATTTGACAGTGGTATTACTCTCTCTTAATTTACTTCGGTATCTGTTTCTATTAGATAACGTAAAGAGCACTTTTATGGTAACAAGGCCGCCAAAAACTATTGTAAACCTGTTCCATGAAATTGTTTTTAGACAAATCTCTGTAAATTATATTATATAAACGAAATAAATTTAATATAAGTAGTCACTGTATAGCTTCAAATTGCATAGAGTCATATTTTTATATATGCTCAGGACGCAGGAAGTCTTGACAATACGGGATGCGGATGTAGATGACAATGCTTATTCTTAGCCCTCGTTTCCAATCAACAAGCTTGTGGCTGAAAATATGGATAAAAACCCAAAGTACTCCTACATTTTAATCTCAGCCACAAACATTGAAACAGAGTGGTTACCAGCAAACTCTCGACAGCAGTATAAGAATGCTGTGATTAATACAAAACTACATTGACTTATATATTTTTTAATATAAACTATTTTTTAAACCCCTGTTAAGTTTTGTATAACTGGCAGCTCTTATCTGGGCTTTGTTTATTACGCCACTAAAGGTTTCCACGACTTTATTGACAAAGGTGGCAAAAGTTGTATTAACAGTCCGACAAGCAACTGCTTTGAAGACCATGCACTAAATATATGTACCAGTATCTTCATTATGTCGGCCTAGAAAGTATACCTTTAGTGAACTACAGGTTATTTGGAAATAACCTCCATATTCATTTGATCATGAAACTTCTATAGGGAGAATAATGAAAACAGCTTCACTTATGAAGCGGTCAGGGTCAGTTGCACTTAAACCGTTTTTCCATCAGAAACGTGACGTTGCTAGCAGCCGGAAACGTTGCCATATTTCCCCTCGCTGTATATTTTATAGGTTGTAGCGTGTCCCCGTTGATCCCCTAGGGATTCCAATAAAACGCTGCTCTGGATTCTGTGTAAATATTTGGTCAAACCCTAGACCCCTTGAGAACCAAATTGTCGCAGGATAGGGTGGGGGCGGAGGTCAGAATCAAAACAAAAAGAATGTCCCTTATATCCCTCTGAAATCAATTTAACTGATTTTGTAATGTTGAAACGTAGACTGCCATTTGCAGATGAACATTTTTTCATTTAATTTTTACTACTTTTGGAGAAATAATAGGCTTTTGATTATAAACTATCTTGAGACTTTTTTTTTTTTCGGAATATTCAAGTACTGTACATAATATAAATAAATCCCATTTTTACTTTCTATACCATTTACAGAGGCCGACAAAAGTATTCGAATAATATAACATGTAACATTGCACGTACTATAAATACTGTAATATTTATTTGGAAACGTTGAATTGTTAAACATGTAAACTTTAACATTTTGTGTCTCGGAAACTATTTAAAATATCACGTTGCATGTATTTATTACACAATCTGTACTCTCTTTATTCTATTGTCCCTCTTATTGGAGGACATAAGTATTCGTACGTATCCAATCGAACAGAGACAAAGGTGGTTGGACGTACCCTACACGCTCCTGCCACACAGCAGTTGTGTTTATGCTATGCCTCGAGACAGTGTGCTCAAACATAATCAGCCGATTGTAAACTCACAGGTAATATAGGACGTAAAGTTAAGGAGACATTGGTGGCAGATATAAATATCGTGATAAATATGTACAATCAAAACAAATCTCTCTCTGAAATTGCCAAAAACATTAACAGAAGCATAACTACACTGTTCTGCATAATTCAACGCTTCAAACAGACAAATACTGTTGTAAATAAACCTAGAAATGGCGCTCCTTCTAAATTCACCACCAGAGACAGGAGGCAAATAATAAAAATGGTGTAGCAGAATACGAGAGTCACTGCATCTGAGATTAGAGGATGCCTTGAGCAATATTCTGGCACTGTGGTTCACACCAGAACAGTTGAACGGGGTTTAAATAGTACTGGGTACAATGCCCACGTTCCTAAGAAGAAACTATATGTTAATAAGGTGAATAAGAAAAAGCGTATAAAATTTGCTAAATAGTATGTGGTGAAACCAACAGAATTCTGGGATAAGGTTCTCTGGTCGAACATGAGCAAATTCTGCTCATACAAGAATGATGGATGTCTTAAAGTGTGGAGCCTGAAACATGGTGGTAGTAGTGTGATGGTATGGCGCTGTACAGCTTCATATGGCTTTGGGGAACTGGTGTTCATAGATGGGATCATGGACAAATTTGAATACAAGAGGATTCTTGAAAACAATCTTAAATTGAGTTCAGATAAGTTGGGATTAGGGCATGATTATTACTTCCAGCAAGGCAATGATCCAAAGCATACTGCTGAAATTGTAAGGCTTTGGATCGTGTACAACACTCCTCACACTTTTAAGACACCGTCCCAATCTCCAGATTTAAATCCTATAGAGAACACTGGAAGGAACTCGAGGAGCGTGTGAGGAAGCATCACTTCAGAAGTAAGGACCATCTAAAAGAACATCTTCAAACAGAGTGGAGAAATATGGACTCTGTAGTCACTAAACAACACATGCAGATAATGCCCAAACGATTATCAGCAGTAATTCAAAGAAAGGGGATGGTAACTAAATACTAGCTGTTTTCTGTTCGAATACGTATGTCCAGATGTAAAGTAACCGATTTATTTCTCCTTGTAGTGCAAATTAGTTTCAGTTGCTATTTATGAGTTTATATGTTTAATGGAAGACTCAAGTTTATTTTGTACAGTTGTATTTACGTATGCTTACTCTGCGTAGATTTAAAATAATATAAGTAATAAATATGTTTACCTTCGAATACTTATGTCGGCCTCTGTACTTACACGAAGTAGAGGCAGAATTTGTTTGTATGTCCCTTCATTTGTATATCCCCGTTTAACTGTTGTTGATAATATCGCAGCTTTTTCCAAAGCATTTGATGATGCTTTCACTCTTTGAAATGTCAGGTTGTTTTTTAACTTATTTTCACACGTATATTTACACCTCAGGCTCTTTAGCAGGGACGGAATAATCCTAATTACTGACAAAATACTCATCCCCGCAGGGGAATCTAACGCGTGACCTTCGGGTGATACGTCAGCTCACTGACCACTCGACCACGAAACCAGCATTAGCGCTAAAGGCGCTGTAGTGTTTCCCAAAGTAGACTTCTCTCTCTCTCTCTCTCTCTCTCTCTCTCTCTCTCTCTCTCTCTCTCTCTCTCTCTCTCTCTCTCTCTCTCTCTCTCTCTCTCTCTCTCTCTCTCTCTCTCTCTCTCTCTCTCTCTCTCTCTGTGTGTGTGTGTGTGTGTGTGTGTGTGTGTGTGTGTGTGTGTGTGTGTGTGTGTGTGTGTGTGTGTGTGTGTGTGTGTGTGTGTGTGTGTGTGTGTGAACGTAAACAGAGTACAAAAATGAAGTGTGGGATAAATATTAAACCTGATAGTTAGGATCTAGCCAGGAGTTTCCTTTTACTTTTTTATTTTATTCTTTTTTTAAAGAAAATCCCTCTTCCCTAACTACCAGATATATGTAAAGGGAAAATATTATCAGTTTTTTGTTGCTACAATTAAAGTAGGTTCTGTAGGCTTGTTACCTTTCTGCAGTGTGTGTTATGTTACAAGACATTTGTATGATAAATACATATTGGAGTTTCTCTAAATAGCCTGTTAAGTTTTCTTCATTCTGAGCGAATTGATATACTTTTCATATTTAGAAACACTTAATATCCCAATCTAACACCTCTTTTGCCAAGAGGATTATTACCTTCATGCGTTAACCATTTCCGAAATATTTGTTGTTGGTTTAAATTTTCCAATGCTTTGCACTCTTTGAAGCGCTTAAGCGCCATTCATTTTTTTTTCTCGTGATGTTTTTTGAATAGAATGAAGTTGATGAATAATGTAAAATTACCAGTATATAACAATAGGTTTTTAAGCAGTTGACTATGGCTTCAAGCTCTGTATCTGCTTATAAATGTACCTATGTTTTCCATTTGATAAGCTCTTTACTATGATTTATTCCTTAGTAGTTAGAAAATAAAACATATTAAATAAATATTTAGAGGATCAAATAAATTCAGAATAAGATACACTATTTTTCAAATGGTTGCAATGAATTTTATTTCTTCAGAATGTAAAGAATAATGAACATGTTCCTTATATAGGCTATTTTAGGATACGGAAGGATTATTAAAAAGCCAATTTAATAGAAAGAACTTGTACACCTTTACTGTTACTTTAGAGCGATGATTTGCATCCTGGTTCTTTTTAAACTGAAAATGGAGTAAAAATGAGTAAAATTGTTATTTACATTGCAGTAAAATAGTATAAATAACACGCAAATGACGTAATAAACTTAAAGTATGTAAAGCTTTCAACGTCACTTCCGGATTTAAAATTTTAATTACTGCTAGCATAATGTAAAACTGCATCAGCTAACAACTGTATAATAAAGAGATATAAGTAATTCTGAACTGTGTAATCCTGTGTAATTGTAGGTGACTTATTCATGCATCAGGTTGTTAACATAATGTGGGTCATACTAGTGCAATAGCACTAATATGGTGATCCAAGTATCTGCTTCTCTTCAAGAAAGAGAAACCTAAGTAGTAGGATTTTCTATGGATGCTTGAGCAATCTTGCAGAGGACCAAATTTTTATATTAACGTGTAAGTTGTGTTTGTATTTAAAGGAAATCAGAAAAGAATTAATAGCAAAGAATAAAGTGATGTTATTTCTAACCAATAAATGATAGATGACGTTTTATAATTCAGTTTAAAGCATATTTTGTGATTTATAAATTATTAATAACTAATTTAATGTAACTAATAATGAAGACTTCCCCGTAGTATAGTGATAGCGCGCCTGTCTTTGACGTGGAGGGCTCGAGTTTATTCCTCGGCACATGCGTGGTCCAGGGTCTGTCTTGTGATACCAATTGAGTAATCTCGAAGGAAAGGTGGCATCCCCAAATGGTAAAGTGGTCCTTTTACGGTATGGGGAGTTGGGTGATGATCCCTGCCATTCCCGTCTTATATTGCGTATTTTATATGTAATTTACTCGCCCAAACCTACCTGTAATATTCAGAGGTTTCTGAAGACTGAAAAAAATGATTATTATATCCTGTTTGAAGAGGTGTGAAAATCATTAGACTTGAAGAAGTTTTGGTTAATTACTGTCAGAGATTATGTCTCCAATACATATACATTATGTTAAATGTATAACATTTTCCACTTGTCGCCATTTGACAACTGTCTTTATAAAACGTTTAAGAAAATAGCTGAATCAACTTAAGTTGTTCCACTGGACATATGGATACATTTTATGTTCAGTGAAACGTAGACAAATTCATTTAAACTTCGCCATAAATGGATTTCAATTATCGTTTATAAACATTCTTTCCATCAGAAGACTGCAGACTACATCTGAAATGAAATATTAAATATCTGTTCTATGATTTACCTTTTTCTCTGAGGTTATAATTTGACGGAAAAAGCATTTCACCAAGAAAAATTACTAGTGCATTTGTGTTATTGTGAAAAACTATATTTACAATGAAAGATAGCATTGAAAACTAATCTTATAATTATTTTTATAAGTATAATTATAATATTGGTAACTTTATAAAATAACAGGGACATCGATAAATTATTTCAATAAATTATTTTCATATTTTCTAACTTATCACCAATTAGATATTATCCATAAAGACAATGGCAGTGACAATAAAACGGTAAAACGGCATGTATTCAAATTACGAACACTTCCCAGTATTTTTCAAACATTACAGTGCATTAATATAGAAAGGTATATATTTAAACGTTAATATTTAACTAGTTTAAAAATTATTCATTGCAGTGTAGATATATACTAACCCTTTGAGTCGCAAGTGAGTGAACAATGCAAGGAAAATGAATATCTAAACTCACTATCTGACCCTGAGAATATTGCTTTTAGTTGAACGTTTCTTGCGTGCAAGGAGTTCCTATGTAACTTTCACAGTAATCACAA
This sequence comes from Mantis religiosa, assembly GCA_030765055.1. Classification (NCBI taxonomy): domain Eukaryota; kingdom Metazoa; phylum Arthropoda; class Insecta; order Mantodea; family Mantidae; genus Mantis; species Mantis religiosa. Next base: position 107,177,351 of record CM060952.1, read on the forward strand.
AAAGGAGAAGGTATAACATTGATTTCATATGTTAAAACCACTGCATAATGTAAAAGGCACCAGTTGCAGTTTTGTCGGAATATAAATAATTGGCCAGTCAATTTAAGTGTTGAGGAAAATGAATCAGTTAAAAGGCGGAGTAACTAAGGCAATTAGGCGTTTCTGTGAGTTCAGCCAACAAGAAATGTGTTAGCTCTTCTTTCGGGTAACGAGATCTTAGTACGTTTAGAATTTAGAGCTACAAATGCATAAGGATGTCAGGTCTGGAAACGAGAATGGAAATATAATTCTCGGAATTTAGGTGGGCCGCGCCGTGGCTCAGTGGTTACACCGCTTGGCTCTGACCAAGGCGGCCCGGGTTCGATCCCACGCGAGCGCAAAGTGAGATATTTGGTGGACAACATGGTGCTGGGGCGGGTTTTCTCCGGGACCCCCGGTTTCCCCCGCCATCTCATTCCACAGGTGTTCCATCTTCATCTCATGTATCATCAGTGTCACCGCCTGCAGTGCCGTATGTAGTAAAAGCGGGCGTTAAACACTACACATTTCATTTCGGAATTTAGGAAGTCTCAGGCTGTTTCAGATGCCACTTTTAAGTAAAAAACTACTTCTGTAGTACAAGCGATATTAACAGAATTTTTTTCCGATGGTTAATAAAAGAAATAGGACTGAAATTTCATTGTCAAAATACTGTTATAGTTATTTTCAAATACAACAGAATTGTTTTTGCACTAGGCAACTCTTTTCATTACAGAATATTTTGCAAGCAACCATTTTGTCTGTGTGACAAGTTGTAACCCCAATCTGCCTTTTAGGAGTTCTGGTTCCATTACTGACACAAGCCTTGCGTTCTGTAGAAATATTTTTACAAGCAAAAAGTAAGTGTTGGGCAGCTTTTGGTGACACCCACTTCAGGATTTGCATTTTTGAAAGAACTGTGTACCTTGCTGTCAGTCACAGAAAATTAATGTTGGTAACACTGCCTCCCTGCCGCCTCTCTTGGGGAGGGCGAACAAAATAATTTTTAAAACTCCCTGGTAGTCTTGTGAACTGGAAAATTAATTTATGCAGACGGTGTTAATACGTGTGTGAGAAAGAGGAAGTTTGGAAGGGTTTTGTTCCTCGATTTGTCACTTAAACGCGAAGGGGCTGCCACCAACTTACACTTTTTAATGACACTCAACTTTTATGAAAACTAACACTTTTAATCTGACAGAAAGGAAAAAAAGAAAACGTTCATTTATAAAATTTGGAGCGAAGTTCTTAAGAGTGGTTGATTTGCGTCAGTCATTTGATGTTTCTGTAAGTTGTTATGGTAACCAGAAGTAAGCGAGAGAAAATGTTGCTAGGCATTCCATCATGTACATAATACAAAGAAAGGCATCCTTTTAGTGTGGTAGGTTCCTATCACAGGGTTTGTCTTTAATGACGCAACTGGCAGCTACTGTGTTGGACTCGGATCAGGCGTCGGGTTGAATGACTTCGCTTTGTTTCAGTATTTACCATTGTTTGGCATGTGCAATAACGTTACGTGAAACTGTGTATTACAGGACCGCGTATGTTTACTGTGTAAATTTTGATCAGACGAAGTCATATTTACTCGCTTCTGTAGGTAGGTGACAGCATATGTGCTTCAGGTTCAAGGGATCCCGAGTTCGAATCCCGATTAGGGTGAATTACCTGGATAAGATTTCTTTCTGTTTTTGTTTTTTTCATACTTCTTCCAAGTTAAGTCATAGCCCGCAAAATTTCTTCTTTGTAGCACGTTCAAGAGGCCCCGAGTTCAAATCTCGGTCATGTGAGTATATAGATACGGTTATTCCAGTTATTCCATCCTGACAGATGAATGACGAGTAATTCTGAGCTCTATGGACCCTGGGCTTATTTGAGCTTCTTTTCACTCATTTCATTCGTCATTCGATATAACTTAAATTTGCACGGCGTAAAAGTTGGTCAATGTTGGTAGGAAATCCACAATTTGTAGGTTTTAGATAAAAAATTAAACAGTCTGGGTCCGTATTAGAAAAAAAGAAACGTAGACAACTAACAGTTCCAATCGAGGAAAATTAGATAAAATTGTAATTGTGATGAGGTTTTGGTGGTGATTATTTTGTTTTTCAAATAGTATCAAAAAGTTATGGCCTTGAAGTTGAGACAGTGATTCAAAATGGGGCAAGGAAACGTTTTGTGTATTAATTGTTAATTTCGAGTCATTTGAGAGTATTTGTTTTTTCTGTAGCGGTGAAGCAAACAAGCTCGAAGACATTTTACCCGACTTCAGAACACGTGCATCTATAATTGGCGCGCGTATTATGTTAACACTATCAATTCATGTCTGTCGAGTGGATTGTTGCTATGTTTCGCTCTGTCAATAAGAGAAAATCAAAATGGCTATAAAGTACAAGAAAAACATGTGACTGAACGTCTCGGGGTTTTATGCGTCTGCAAAAAACCCTGTGGCCTTCTGCGCTTTCCTTCCTTCATCCCTTTCTCCTAGCAATAATTGTGTGTGGAGGTTGCAGTTCTCAGGTTGTCCCTCTAAGTTGTCTCGATTTACCACGTGAGCGCGATGATAAAAAAAACACACACACACACACACACACACACACACACACACACACACACACACACACACACACACACACACACACACACATATTTACCGATGGTATTCTGGATATCCACTAGTATCGAAGGACGCCTAATACTTCAATTTTAATCGTAGTTCATTTATACTACTACTACTACTACTACTACTACTACTACTACTACTACTACTACTACTACTACTACTACTACTATTACTACTACTAATACTATTATTATTACTAATATTATTATGTTATTGTTATTGTTACTAACTTTTCATATTTCTGTTCCATACATCATTTTTGGCAGTTGTCGTCTTTCACTCAATGATAGGCAAGGACTGAAACGTTACAGTGAGGACGAATGAAGTTTCACATTGTTGTCTAACAAGTTACCAAAGTGATTTATCATTCCTGGACTATGTCTGTGCTGGGTTTCTTGCAAATTATAAAAATTTCGTTTCATCTAAGCTTGGAAAACAATGGAATTGGGAAAGGAAACTGTGAAAGAAGTGACTTAAAAAATTGAGTTGTCTATGAAGTTGGAAGATAACTCACACTTAGCCTTTACCATTTCCGATGACCAAAATCGGTGAATACAACAGGAAGAAAAAGAAAATTCAGTCATTCGTGAGTAAATTATCTAATATCGAGTAACATATGAATGAGTAAAGTATGATTATAATAGAGCCGTGGATAAAATAGGCAAAGCATTTACACATGGTGATAAGTCTCACAATACATTCAGCTATACACCGAGTAAACTTCATACCTATTGAAAAAGCTAATCCGTTTCTCTGCTTACTTTTTTAAAAGTTATTCATATGAAAATACAGAAGGTTGAGCTGAAGTCAGATGTTTGTAGAGCGGCGGCTATATAATGGCTTTGAAATTTCATACTGCTTGCATTACCATGAGATAAACACTTGTTGGTTATGAATAACTTGCAAATTGTTACAGCCACATTCTTTCACAAAACTTATGTGATTTTAAGAACATCTGTAACTTTTGTGGTATAAAGATTTTGCCTGTCCCCAGAATGAAGAGAGCTTAGTAGGCTATTGACAGAAATTTCAACGTATGTATATTTTATTTGGCTCAGAAATATTTGAAACTGTGCCAATTTAACAAAAATATTATTAGAGCAGTTTTCGAGAATATCGAAAATAGTTTGGGGTGAACGATTTTTTTTCAAATGTTCGTGTTGCATTCTTGCAAGATGCTGAACTAAAATACAAAGTTTGTTACATTTCTCAGTTGTGTTGCTCACAGACAGACATGCCCGCCTCGATAGCGTGGTGGTAGCACGCCTGCCTCACGTTCAAAAGGTCCCGTGTTCGAATCTCGGTCAGGGTGAGTTACCTGGATAAGAATTTTTCCGGGCTTTTCCCTTATCCTGAAAGACGAATGTTGGGTAACTCTAAGCTCTATGGACCCCGAGCTCATTTGAGAATCATTTCAACCATTCCATTCATCCTTCGATATGACTTAACGTTGGAGGACGTAAACTTAAAAAAAAAAAAAAAAAAGCACATGAATACACTGGAAACATTTTTTTTTTTTCGTTTTCATTTTCAGGAAATCTCAAAACTTGCATTTCAGTTGAAATACGAGGGCTGTTCAATAAAAAATGATCACATTTTTTTGACATTGTACCTTAACTCTCCCTCATAATTTTGATAGTCCTTCTCAACATTGTCTCCCCTGAATGCGATGCATTTGTCCTAGCGTTTCTGCCAGTCTTCAAAGACATGCTGAAAACCATTTTGAGAGATCCTTCAAAATCGCCTCTGCAGCCTTCACCACTGCTTCTGATGATGGATATAGCCTCCCACGTAGCCGTTTCTTCAAGTTAGGAAATAGAAAAATGTCCCATTTGGCTAAATCCAGACTATAGGGAGGGTGAGGGATGCACTTCACGTTGATTTTTGCAAGATATTCAGCAACAACATTGGCAATATGCGGCCGCGTATTATCGTAGGGCAGCATCCAGCCTGCTTCACGGAATTGTGATCTTTTGCGCCTGATATGGACTTGCAATGTTTTCAGGACATCCCTTTAGTATTTTCCAGTTACCGATGTGTGTGCAGGTACAACATGCTGATACACCATTCTATGAATATCAAAGAATGAGATAACCATAACTTTCCCAGCAGAAGCAACCACTTTTGCTTTTTGGGGAATTGGTGATGAAGGAGATTTCCACACTGAGCTTTGCTGTTTCCTCTCGGGCTCAAAATGATGTAGCCAAGTTTCAACAGCAGTGATTACGTCTGAAAGAAACTCCGGATCTTACTCTAGCATCAACTTCAACTGCATGCAGACCTGCATCCGAATGTCCTTTAGTTCCGGAATCAACAGTCTTGGAACCCATCGCGCACAAACACGTCTCATGTGTAATGTTTCTGTCACCAACGTGTGGGTAGCATCCAATGAAATGTTCAGTATTTCAGAAAGTGATCTTAAGGTAATTCGTTGATCCTCTCTCACAATGGCAGCAGCAGTATTGTTTTCTTCCGTAAGAGCAGTAACTGGAGCACCGGGTCCACCTTCCTTTGAAATTGAGTGTCTCCCCTCTTTAAACATTTTAAACCACCTTCGAGCTGTGCTGTAGGGAAGAACAGACTGTCCATAGGCCTCCTGTAACATTGTATAGGCCTCAACTGAAGATTTGTTGAGACGAAAGCAGAATTTCAAAGCCGCATATTGATCCTCGCGTGTTACCTCCATTGCAGCGGTAGGCGATACTGATCATGTCTGAACTTGCCTGGTTCTCACAGACGGGAACCAGGAGTACCAACAATGAAACTACGGCGTGTGTGTTTGACATTAAGCTAATAGAATAAAATACCTAAGTTTGAAGTTTAGTCCGAAAAAGGAAGACTGTAAAAAAATTATGATCATTATTTATTGAACAGCCTTCGTATATGGCTTAAATTACTTAATATGCGTCTATTTATACAAAAAATTAGCAGAAAAAGTAAAAACACTGAGTGAAATTCTCGCCGTGACATTCATCTTCATCAGCGAGACAATATATAATCTGCAGATTCAAGCTTTTCGAAAGACCGATAAATATGTTCGTCTCTTTGTCTACGGAGAGCATAATAAAAGTTGCCGATAAATTAAAGTTAAAGTTAACCACTTGCGCGACAGCCCTTAGAGGGCCAAGGCCTACCAACTCGACTGCCGGCCTCACGCCCACTTATGCATGGCAGAGGTGGACGATCATCCAACCGATACAGGGAGGAGATGTGATCAGCATCTCGGCATCGCCCAGCCGGAATTGTTGTTTTCCGTGACCAGATCCGCTTACCTAGCGTGAGCTCCTCATTTTCCTCACGATGCTGAGTGGGCACCGGTCCTATACCCGAAACTTAAAATCCCCACCACATGGGTGGGATTTGCCGATAAATACCAGAGTTAATATTTAATTTCACTAATCTTAATATTTGCGAAGAGAAGGTTAATTTTTAATAATCCAGCAATACGCAATGCAATTTATATGCCTATACAATCGCCAATGTTACATTAGTACTCATATATAACTAACGCTTTTAATAGCAACAATAGGTTTAAGATGTCTCCATGACTAGTCAAATGCCTATTTTCAATATTCAGTAAACAACCTCCGATTATCCTCATTCCAAATTAGAAATTAGTGTAATTATTTCAAACCGTAAGGAAAATTACATTTTGAAATGTTGACAATATAACTCAAGTTTTACCTGTCATAAGTTTGTGCGAAAAATACTCTTAAGCGAATTCTAAATCTTTTAGTCGTTTAAGAAAAGTTTGTTTTATCCAATGCTATTCAATGTATTGATCTGAAAATGTGATACCAAACATATGTAATAAAAATGTAAATACCTAATTTCTTGAGAAATGCGAAATTTTTGGGTTCCTTCATTCCCTGTAGTGCTTCTGCAATTTACCTCAAATGTTCTACGTTATTGTAACTGCGTTTCATCGTCTTTTAGTCTTCGTCGAGAAATGTACTCAAAATAGAGTCACTTTGAGGTTAAAATAATTCAATTTCACTGTTAAATAGCAAACAAGTGCACACCCTAAAACTACCACCGCTTATGACTACATCTCTACAACGACAAGCAGATTCTTTGCTCACCTTCCTTTTGTATCAGGTGCTTTATTCTTCCAACTAGGACGTCGCCTTGATGCTGCACCAAGACTGAAGGCACGCTTGCCCAAGGACATTTTATTTCTATAATGTTTATTTATTCTGTAATGAAGAAGTTATTTAATTTATACTCACACTAATCAGACCAGTTTTTTTGAGGACTCTAATATTCTTGTATACTTTAATTTTATTATGTATATTATGTATGTAGCTCCACAATTTGTATAGCACTAACTGTGCTGCGCAATTGAAATAAATAATTAAAAAAATTTCAAATTAATTTTGTACATTTCTGTTAATACTTCTTTTATTCAATTATTAGTTGAATAAAAGTACAACTGGAACGAAAGTATTATGAAATAATTTTTTTCTGAAACATTTTATTGAAGCGCTGCCTTAAACAGATAGTACCTACATGTTTAAGAACACTTTTTAGAAGAGTCGTCAGACAAAACTATAAAAACTATATGACTGCCGGTATCCAAAAATCAGTATCGGTGTCTAATATCAAGAAATAGTGGTAGCATCCCATAACTGTACTTTCGGAGTCCATGTATTTTACTCTCTGTACCACCTATATAGGAGGCTTAGGAGGTGCATCATTCTATCCAAAATCTGGAAACCGGTGTTTCACTGCTTTGGGGTCCTCTAAATAAAAATTAGTTTTTTTTAAAAAAAAGTGTAGGAACGCGCGTGTTAATACAGAACTCGTTTAATTTTAACATCTTCAAGTATATGGCACGAATATTTTCAAAGAAATTTCTCCATCCAACCTACTCTTTACATGCAAATGTCTCTAAGATTTTGATTTTCTGAAAAATTGCTCTAACGACTTCGATTAAAATGCCGCATATTTAAGTTTCTTTCAGGATAAATAAAATGTGTGTCTTGAATTTTCAGGGAGTGGCGTTTAAATTCCTTTACATTCGGAAGAACGTTTCATAACCTTACATTTTAAGGAATATAAGTTTTTGAAGCATTAGCCGTTGCCAAGATATCTTTTTGATATAATTAATAGTTCCAATTGTACAACATTTTATCATTCTTTTAAAGTCTTGTGCATTTTTTCTGTGATTACTTGAATATAGTATGCAATTTAAAGGCCAGGACATGATGTCCAGATGTCAAACACAGATCAAGGGTTCAAATCCGGCAGAGGGAGATATATATTTTCGGACATAAAAATCTTTGGCATGCCTCTCGTCCCGCTTTATAGATTTAAGGCAGTATATTAAGTGGTAGTTTCGCCCAGTATTCAATAGTAGGAAGAACTATAGCAGTTAAAGAACGTCCATAAATAAAAGTGCATTTCATTTAAGTTTTTAAACATTTGAATACCACATTTATTTTGTATCTGTAACCAAATGTGTTGTAACTACTCCTCCAAAGGTGTAGCCCACTAAACTGAAGTAGTTAGGCAGAAAATAAGCTTTAATTATAATAGTTTGTACACGTAATAATAAAAAACGACAGGGGTGGAAAAAATTATGTGAATATAGCACGTCAGATTTTTCTTATAACTGCTTTCTCCGGTTAGTTATGTTTCCAGTGTGAAGATGGAGGACGGGTATTATCTTGAAGTAAAATTTGCCAAGTGTCTCTAATATCGAGTTTCCTGTTGAATAATAACTTTCTGAGTTGAATATATACCACTTACTCTTGCGTCAGTCCTTCTGTCCCCCTTCCCTTCGTTGTGGAAGAGTTTCGTTAGCTTTTGCGAGGGGGAAATGGAATTAATTAACACAAGAGAATGGATAATAACATTCTTGGAGGAAAGTTCTACTGCGTTGGTGACATAATGAGCGAGAAAAAGCTGCTGATTTTCTCGAAGCGTAAATACGACAGACAAGTTCTAATGAACCCCTTTCCAGTTATTAAAATTCACCGACAAAACCAAATCCAATTAAAATTGAGTGCATTCTGTGATTATGTGGTTGATGTGTCTAATTAGAAAACTTATAGATGGACGCGTGTACATTAGTGGCGACGCTCAGGACGCCTGTCAAAACTGAATCCAGAGTTTTGACAATATTCAATACCGCTATGGTAATATTTAACATTTCGCGGTGAAGATAGGGGAAGCAATGTTGGGGTGGATTTATTAGTTTTGTCAATCAAACACAGTTCACTGTTAGCAAGGACAATATTTTGATTAACTCGACTGTATTTTTTATCGCCACTTCGCCTCTGTTTTTAAAAAACTGATGGCGTACACGGCAATGCTTTTTTCCGAACCGAGGTAAAAATAACGAAATGCTAATCCGACACTTCGATATTTAGTTTGGAGTCTCTGTCACGTATTCGAAACGTTTCTAGAGTTTTTGTGTATGTATGTTAGGTTTTTGCAGTGTCACAGATAGAAAACACGATAACTTTTATTATTTAAAAAAGGCAGAAATGCGCTGTTTGATGTGTGCAAACAGTGGAGGTATGTTTGCTTTGCTAAAATTATAAGCTATCGCCTGTGATTTGCATTTATTTACGAAATGGATGTGTACACACTTTGCAGTATAACAAATCAAGTTGAACAACGCTCTGTTTTTTTAGTATTTTTTACGCATATTAAGTATGCCTTTATAACCTCGACAGGCTCATTCAAATCTCATTGCAACTGTATCCCATTGGATTGCCACTTTCCATTGTTTTTGTTTTCCCATCCCCACCTTTCCAAAGCCATCCTTATTTTGTGTTTTAAAAACGCAGTGTGTTGTTATCGAGGGTATATACATTATCTGTTTTAAATTCCTGCTTTTTAAAACACATTCGTTCCTGAATCATGGTTTTTTAGGTGATTCGACATTTGATAGTCTAAATACCAGCATAATTTATATAATACTGGCCCTGAAGCAAGGTAATGTATATGTAACAATTATATATCCTTCTCTACCTGTTACTAATTCACATAAATTCATATAGAAAAATATATGCGGTATATTTCAAATGGTCATTGACAATAGAATGGAAACTGAAAGGTTGAAGTGAAACCGTCTGCTGATAGTCCCAGAGGTCCGATAGACTTACATCATCATCGTCGTCATCATCATCATCATCATCGTCGTCGTCGTCATCATCGTTGTCGTCATCGTCATTGTCATCACACCTTTGAGCATTATCCATGATAAACTGAAATGCATAGTAAAGTGGAGTATTTACTAAATCACATCCTCGACGTGAGGACAGAGATAACACAGTCGTCCAGCGCTAAAAGAGTATTTAAAATGTACACTCATCCGCGCCATGTGTCCGGCATGCCATACCCCAAGACTGAAACAGGATAAAGAACTTTAATGAAGGGAGATGATGGGAGATGGAAAATAGCAAGTGTCAAGATAAACCTACGGAAAACCCACGAAAAACCACTGAGTGCCCGAATACGAGTCCCACACTTTACCGTGGCGTCACCTGTAACAGTTGCTGCTGTAGAGGAACCTATTAGCTAGCCTCCAGTGGCTGGGTGGATTGCCACTCAGCGTTCATCACCGAGAATCAAACCTGTAAATGTTAGGAAAGTGTGCATACCTTTGTCATCTGAGTTGGCCGATCCTGCGGTTTCTTCATCTCATCGGCTCTTCTCCGGGGTGTGTACAAAAAAGATTCAACTGGGGTCGAGGTGCTGGTATCTCCTCCAGGGCTGTAAACACACATGTTCCACGATTCCCCTCTCTCGCAGATGAGATGCGAGTATTAACCACGTACGCAGCTTTTGTGTGTAAGAATGCCCATTCACATATACTTATAAATAAGGACCAATCAGATGTTGTACCTTACACGCGTTCTTTCCAACCCTTGTACAAAATGAGGGTTTCTTTTATACCTGAACTGCGATGTAACAATACTCTTTTGGCGATAACGCTCTTCCGCGAGACAGAGTATTTGGAAATACGTGAAAAGCAGAAAGTACACAACTGAGATAACGGAGACCTTTCGAAAGACGTACTAATGCACAGAAAATGACCTTTTAAGGCAATGCACTCTTGTAAGCGATTCCGAAAGTTGGACACGCGCCTACATAGGGCTTCGTCAACAAACAAGACATGCACTATTGGTCTCCAGTAAACTCTATAGAGTTGCAGCAAAAGCCATTGCACTTCCATAGTTATGGTTTGATATGGAGTCAGGATTTTTAAGATTGTGGGACTATATCTTTTAAATGAGAGTAAAGAAACATTGACTGTTAATTCAAAAATCGTGCCCTGTCGGAAACCTTTGTTCAACCATGCTTGCCACATATCTTAGCTGAAATGGATTACCTTTATTTTGAAAATGATAGCGCTACAGCCCATATCCTGGTTAGAATGCTCGCCTCTCACCAGAGTTCGATCCTAGAAGGTCGTGTGCATTAATTCCACAGCGGACAGTAACAGAAAGAAATAGATGGACGGATAGGCTTTTGCGAGAAAGTCAGGCGTTTTACTTGAACAACGCAATTGGACCTGAATCACGGGGCACCATGAATGTGGCAATGAACCCCACGCGCATATAACGGTGTTTGTATACGTATTTCACTCTTATATGGTCGAATAACGTCATACATGTGTAGTTATCGTGATATATAATGAACAGCCTGAGCTTGTTGTGTTAAGTTTTGCTCCAACGTACGTCAGCTTGAATTTATACAGAAGTTTCCAAGTGTTATTGTTTCTAATAAAACTAAATTTTATAGTTTATTTGAAAAATATAACCAATTAGACAAAATGAAGCAATAAGAGCCAACAGTTCTAACCAAGAAGAAGTCAGAGAGGGGCTGTGGAAATTGCTCCCTCGCATTAAGTGTTCTTGATGAAAGAATAATTTTACTGACTCGCCCTCCGGATCTATATCCATATGATTATTATCCATGGAGAATATGCTTGAAAATCAAGCTTGTGCAACAAATTCCACACCTTAGACGAACTAAAAGACAAACGTTTTCTGCCATCTCATTTTCAGGAATATTTTGTAATATGTTCAGCAGTTGCCACTCTTGTATATACGCAGAGGGCCATTTCGAAAGCCTTTTATGACAAAAACTAAATGTAATTTATTAATGTTGTGTGACACAGTTAGTTATCTACGACCGTCGCTACTCCACGAACAAATTCGTATAACGGTGGGCTGCCAATCGCATCATTCATGACAAACCCATTATTATATGATATTGCAGTCTTATGTATATAATGCAATACACTTACGACCTTGTTTCCAAATATTTGCGGTTGCAAATATTTTGTGTCATATTGGCGGCTTACTGCGGTCTGTGAAATCATCTTCACTCAGAATGAATACTTTATAATTTTATATTAATGTAAAACCAGTAACGTTTTGAGAAAAAAAGGTTAAAAATGCAAACCGCCTTTAAAAAACGTGTTAAAGCTTTTAATATGTACCTCAAAGCATCTTTGAGATGTCCACTGTCCTTGGCTGTACTTTTACAACAGTTGTGATATTTTTAAAGTTACTATTCTTTTGTCCCAAGTTAAAAGTGGCTACAAATACATTAGTTCTACTACAAATATGATTTTGTAATTTTGTCTAGTTTTCATGTCACTTCACTAAAGTGATCCAGGTCAGTTCTCAGTCCCAGCCACTTAGTTATCGTCATGTAGTGGCGTATTGAAACTTGCACAAAGCAGATCCTTCTTCCAGGTGCTTCACTCCTTGGGGAGTCGAACACAAGACTTCTCTTGTCTCTCGCACTCACTTTGCTGTTGACCATGATATGAGTGCTTTTGAAGGGAGGAGCCCCTATATTTTTGACAATCTATAACATCGTTAGGAATTGGGATCTAAAGGGAATGAGGGAAGGGAATGTATAGTTGCGCAATGAGGACAGTACAACATCTGCGGGCCGCTAATAAATAAACTCATAACTGCGGATGTTTGTTTACTGTACCCAACCACACCAGTACAACTTTTCCGTAACTGTTTAGTTTCTCTTCCCAACGAATGCAATTGAGACGCTGAGAACCATAAGGACCCAAAGCAAAGAAACATATTTTTGAGAAAAACATATGTTTGTCAAAATCAAAATTTCCATTACGGATTACTACTTGCGAACATTATGTAAAGAGTAAATTATGTTGAACAGCGCAGTGCAAACAAAATTATACTTTATTCTTTGGGCCCTTATGTAACTGAATATCGGGAAAAATTGGTGAGACAGCTTTTTACGAATGCTTTATTAAATTCAAGACCGCCTAAAGCACAGATACAGCTGGTTGACCATAAGGTTGGCTAATGTCAGGAGCATGTATACTGCTAAAATCTCAAAATCAACGATGTTGTGCTTTAGGTCCTTTTGGTTCTAAGCGCCTCTATTATATCGTGACCAAATAGCAATTCACAACAAACGTCGCAACGCACTTGTATAGAAAATTTGGTGTCGTGCACTCACGATATGTCAACGTGAATTGCAGAAAGTTCTGCAACCGGATGGAGGAGAAACTTCCAGAAGATTTTGGTTATAAGTCGGTAGCACTTCCGGTGTTTACGCTGAACGAGAGGGCTCCGGTGTTTACTTGTCTCTGTTTCTCTGTCCAAATATCTGGCGCCGACCTCTCAATAAGGTTTAGTTATAATTGCTGACACGAAGAGGATGTGTTAATAAAAAGGTTTCACCCGAAAATTGTTTTACGTTGAACAACTCTATCAAATGGTATCCTCCACCATTAGAAACTTTGGAGTAATGCAGCAATAACCCCCAGGTTTCTCGATCTGACTGATGAAATCAATCTGTAGTAAAACATCGCATTGGCTTGGTTTTTTTTTTTTTTTTTTTTTTTTTTTTACGGTATGTTAGTAGTGGGTTCACATTCCAAACAAAAGATATACCTACTTTGCAAGCAGCTAGTGACTTAGAGGTAAGAACTGTCGGTAATGCACCTAATACTCGGGCTTGTGTGTTAGAGCGCTCTACTCCTGAGGGAGGTGTTACCGTGGTGACGTTGCACGGCGTGTGTTGCGGGTTGTCGCCGCTCGTGTTTACTACTTGTAATTGAAGACCGGGACGGGAACTCCGGCCTCCCGCTAATTGTTCCATGTTGTAGCTGCTTTCATCCCCTTCCTTCTTCATCATCAGCCTCGGATTTGAGCCTACCGTTTACTCTTCGCAGGTACAGCGAGTACTGATAATTGTGACAAAGGTGACACTCGCCACTTTCTGTACGTATTTCAATAAAATATTCTTACAAACCTTATACTTGTATCTTTTATCAATGTAAAAATCTGCAGAAATGTGTTATTACACATTTAATTGTAGGTGCAATAACAATAGGGAAATCTTTTACAAACTGTTCGTTATGTGATGGATTTGAAATTAAATTATCTTTCCAGCACATAAAATAACAATTTGCTATTGGATAACATTTATATATTCGAAAAGTCAAAACAACAACAAGGAATATTTTGGAAAAGATTGTGTAAGGAAATGTATTTGACGTAAATTGTATGTTTTAACGAGATCTACATTCTATAATAGTATTTTGTGTTCCTCTTTGATTTTTAAAAGTTCAGTCATATTAAAGCTGGCTTCAGATCTTATTTCCAGCAAATTCTATGTACATATAATCTCTGGTAAAAATATGTTAAAAATACAGCAATTTCCTCAATACTTTTATGGCATTTTTTAGAAATAGAAAATGCTGGAATGAATTTTTAGTTAGGCATGGGGAGGTTTCTATTTTTTTAAATCTTCGTATCGCAATCTTAAAATATTCTTAACTTAATTACCATGTGATAAAACCAGCTTTTGGTTTTTGACTTTATCTGTTCATAGACGCGTACGCATGCGCGCGCGCACACACATACATATAGTGTTTCTTAAAAAATCTGTTGTTGCTTTTATACAGAGAGCCTCCAAAATATGTACTTTTGGTGAAATTTCTATATCGAATTTTAGGGTGAAATAGAATAATTCTTCTTACTTTTTCGAAGGATAAGGAGGGATAAAAAAGATAAATAAATATTTTTGGACACATTAGACCGAGCGAAAGAGTTATTTAAAGTTTACTAGGAGTCTGTATACCTCAAAGTAGATTTTGTGTTCTGTCGTGAAAAAAATGCGTCAGTCACTTAGTGATCAACAATGGTTAATTACTATGTGTAAATGGTTTAATTTATAAGTATTTAAACATAAAAAATATTTAGTATTCGGTCGAACTGAGAGCCCGGAGAG